>WKFP01014385.1:96200-222619 GCA_011057875.1 Pterocles orientalis
GGGGGGGGGGGGGGGTCGCGACCACGTGGTGATGGTCCTGACCCAAGACAGAAGGTGATAACCATTCCACTAAAAGGCCATTTTCTTTCTTTCTTTCTCACCCCATTAATTTTGCACTCCTTACTACAGAGTTCTCAAGCTTCAAAGACCAAAAACATCCTCATGTAAAGTCTCACTGTTAAGAAATTATCTTGGGAGTGCTGGATTGTTAATTCTCACCTTGAGAATAGCAGTGAACTTCAGTGGGTAGAATAGATCATGCATAATGGTTACTCTGAGAGACAGACACTGTCAGTATTATCATCCTTTACCACTTTTAAGGAGAGTATAATAATTCCTATCTGACTTGAGGCAGTGTGGGGAACATGAGTACAAGTCCTTAGAATAGAATTTTGGGCTCTGAATGTGTAGAGGTATTTTTCAATCCCAAAATAGGAATCTAAATCCTAGAGAGGTATGGGATACAAACCTGCAACAGATACTTCCTTGTTGTTTAGGTGTATGCAGCCTCTTCTTGTAGGAGGCTTTCTGAAGCACATCTCGGACAGTCCTTATTTGTCCCCTTTAGCTTTACCTTAGATACTTACCTTATATTTCTGCTTTACACAACACATATGTTAAAATATGGGACAAAGAAGTGTGTTTGCTAAATGGTAAACTCTGATTTTCATTTAAGAGAGTAATAAAATTAGGGACAAACAAGATAGAAGCTTGTTTTCCAATATAAACTCAAGGAAAGCTCTCCATGCTCTACCAAAGACCTACAGAACTATACAGTAGAACCAGTTTAGGGTTGGCATAGCACCATGTTAGCACAGTGACAAAGAGAGAGGGGCTTATTTATATAGCCAGCTACATTCTCCTAATTCTGGTATAAATGTCATCAGATCATATCATATCACGATCTAATCCACTGTACTGTGGGTGAGAACAGCCTCATGAAAGCAAAATCACCACTCTCCCCATCACTCTCCTCAGTTTGTGCCATTCTTACAATAGCAATGCAGGAAAGAAGGGACTGTGAAAAGCTGATCTTAAAACCTTCATACAAGTTGCAAACTCACCTAGCAAGAATTTCCAACTAGTCTAATCTGTGCTGAAGACATAATGGAAAGGGATGTGCTCATCTATCTGATTCTTACTCAGGGTTTTTTGACACAACTTTTTTTCTTTTTTTTTTTTTCCAAACACACATTTCCAAAAAAGCAGGTATTCTCACTTACCCTGAGATGCCTTTCCGTTTGAACAGTATCTCTCAATTGCTTCTTTAACATTATGGCTACTCTTGAGAAGTTCATACAGTGCCTATAAAACAGAAAAAGGTAGAAAGAGTCAAAGTTTGCAAATATCCAATCTAGACTTCTAAAACTAGCCTTTTAGTGAGCACATCTAATGTAAAATAAAAGGATTTATCTTTATACATGATGAAAATTTTAAAAAAATACCAAAAGCAAAATAATCCAAAAGTTGCTACAAGGTTTAATTAAGAAAAATGTAAAGCATTAAATACAATTATCAAAAAAGCTGGATTTGTCAACAGCATGGCAATCAGAAACATCAGATCACAACACTGCCAACATTCAAATGCTCGTAATTTTAAGCACGTGCTTAAAATTGCAAATAAGATCCTGACCCCAATAACAGCTAATTAAAAAAAAAAATTTAGTATTGCTGCCTTTATAATATAAGGCAGAGAAAGAGAACACATGTTAATTACAAAGCAGAGTATCACAAATGGAACAGGATATCAAACATACTTGTTCATTGTCCCGTGTATGTAGTCCTTCAGGAATTCTGCCAATCATTTTTTCATTTCCTGTTCTTAAGGAGGTTTCAAAAAGGTATTCTTTAACTTTACTTTCCGAGATCACATCAGGTTTCCAAAGTAAATGGTCTTCATTTTCATAGGCTGTTAAAACAGAAACCCATTTACAGCAGGTGTGACATTTTTATGGTTGTAACATTAAAAGCTATTTCACAAAGAACAGGAACACAGAACTAACCAAATTAAACACCATTGTGCCACTTTTAAATTGCAGCTCACTTTTCCCCCGAAAGTTTCACTTAAGAGACACACACTCTGCAGTGTGACATGGTGAAGAGATTCAAGTTCCCTGAGGATGAGGTAAGGGGCTGAATCCAAGATGAAGAGTCTTTACAAAGGAGCAGCTTGTTGACAGCTAGATGATTCAAGTCAAATTATGCATATGTGTTCATCGTCTTCACATACACAAACTAGCAAAACCAATCACAGTTTTATTCAGCTGCTTTCAAAAAATAAACTGTTTACAGTAAAAGACTGTAGGATATTACTTTAATATTTCAAATATTACATGCCAAAACAACAACAACAAAAAAAAAGAGGATGTGGCTAAATGGTCATTTTCTACTAAATTTTGCCAAAGAATACTTAACAGAATGGAAACCTAGGTCTCAATGTGGTAATTTTTTAATTCACTAACAACTGAATGCTGTTAAGAACCTGCATGTTGCATATTTTTCAAGCAATCAGGATGCATAGTCCTCATTCATAGTACACTAAAATCATGTATGCATCTCTTAAGTAGCTCATTTGAAAGACAACATTTTGGAAATACCCAAGAATTGCCCTGAACCTTTGTCAGTTTGTGCACATTTCAATTCTACATTAAACTATAAATACTCGATCAATAGCTGTGATTAACATGGCACATAATGTTTCATGTACTCTCTTGGCGATACAAAATTAGAGAGTTATTAAATTCAAACACACAAACATAATGGCTGTTATAAAGTCAGGAATAAAATTACAAATCTGGAAGTTCTGTTATGGCTTAAGAAAATGGAAAGCTTTCAAACAGACACGTTACAAGTGTAAGGTTTACAGAAGAACTGCCTTCTGGCACAATTCTCGTAGCTGGGACTACATAGCAGAATTATAAACCCTGCTTTGCCACCACAAGCTCTTCAGGGAGCACAGAAGAGGTTTTCACAGAATCCTCCACCCCTACAGCTAGGTCCAACATCTTTGAGCACTGCTGATGCTCAGCTTCAACCTCCTTTATCAACCAAGACAGGCCACCACTTCTTGCCTGAGTCTATGATAATCTTAAGAGGAGCTCCCTGGGCTCTCCTGTCTGTGAGCTACCTCTTCGCTCTTGGGCATGCCAGCAACTCTTACTGGTTCTCTCTAGCACCAGCTCATTACAGAGAAAGTTGTCAGATTAACATCCTCCTGGTCATTGTCCCGTTATTGGCCCTTCTCTAGTTCTTGGCTGGGAAGATGTGTAAACAGAAAAGGACTAACCAGATAAATACAGTTCTTTCTCCTTCATTTCTTACTACCCATAAGCATCATGCTTGAATCTTGAAAAAGAGTAGAATTCCCTAAGTCTCCTAAGCAACACAAGAGATGTTCGCTTGCTGATGCTTCCAGCTCCATCCCCACTAAACACTCTTCTTCTCTATTGCACAGGATCATTCTTCAAAAAAGTAGTTGGTAATGGTGCGAAGACTTGATATACTTCACCAGAATAACACTCCCAGGAAATGTTGCGGTTTGAACACAAGAAACTCATAGAATATTGAACACTTACAGAAAAGACCAGAATGCCCTTCATTTATTAACATATCCCCCAAGCTGGTCCTTAATTTCACAGCTGTTTCACCTGTGAGCAAATTTCTTTAATTTGAAATAAAAGGTTTTGAATTCCACAGCTATATGTGCTACACTTTTCTCATAGTGAAGGTTTCTAAAGATACCAAATAAAACTCTTTTAAGTAAGTTCTTGTTCCTACTCTAGCACAACTGCAGTTTTTAGCCTAAATTTACACTGGAATAACTTCCTACTTAAAACATCATATTTTTTAAAAGACAGTGTATCAAGATCTACACCTACTCATGCCACTGAAATTTGAAGTGGTTTATTGCTTTGTTTTCCACATCCATTTTGTAATTCACATTATTGTGCTTGTCAAAAAACAAGCAAAGAAAAATACCGTTTTGAAGATCTTCAGTGTGAACTAAGTTACATGCTCACAGTCCACTTATGATACTCTGATGAAAATACTTCCTTCTTGACCCAACTTGTTGCTTCCTAGTATTAAGAGATACTTCAGAATTAACACTGTAATCCAGCTTCTGATGTTTTCTGAGAATGTCCTCTCAAAGTTGAAGAATCACATTTATGAGATATAATTAAGTAGTTGTGTTACTTCTGTTTTCTAATGCCTTTTTTTTAAGGTCTCTAAGACTTTTGCTAAGCCATTGAATTTACCTTGTAAACTTAAACATCATTCTGCCATCAACTGTTATGTAGAAATATAAAATAAAAAGTAGAACAGTCAGAAGACCTTACCCTTTTCACCATCAATATATCTACCAAGGTAAGGTGGAATTTCAGCCTGGTACTGTGAACCAACCATTATTTCCTAAAAATGTAACAAAAATGAAAAGAGAAAGGTATTAACTTAGTATTTTTTCTATGGAAACATTAAATATGCTATTAACCCGGCACATGGCAGAGAATTCCAGAATTAAAGTACTATAATAGATAGGTACTACAAATCTTAATGCATTTTTCTTAACAGTAAAGATTTTTAAAACTTTTTTAAAGATATAATCATTACCTTTCTCAAATCTTCAGATGAATTACCATTGTCTGCTTCTACTTCTTCACCATCTGATTCCTTATCGCCATCACACGTAGTGTTTGCTTCAGACAGAAAAAAGTTGGTTTAGCTAGGAAGACTTTTCAGTTCAAACACAGAACTACAAGACAGCCTTTACTTTTGAAAGGAGCATCTGCTTTTATTCTGGGAGACACTATCATGAGCCTGTTGATCTATATTTTTATCAGAAGTCTGTTGATCTACATCTGTACCAAACTAGCATGAAGTCAGAAGGTACTGGTACTTGTGTACTGCAGATTGGAAATGTTTATCAACACTGCAACTGAAACAATCTACTATATTTCTAACAGTCAAAAGGGAATGAGATCATTTTTCCTCATCAATTTGCTCCAACAAAGACTTTTACCTTACAGAAAAAGTATGAGAAAAACAGAAACCTTCCAGGGCTATAACTTATCCTCAGGTTAATCACAACGAAAGTAAAGTTGAAGGCATGTCTCTATTACCTACTAAAACCTTTCTCCAGAAGTTTTAATGGGCATTCAAAACATTCCTTTAAACAAGGCTGCCTCAACATGGAGTGAGAACACAGGAGAGACATACAAAATGGAATAAGCAAAAGACAGCAAAGACTGCTTATCCCTCTTTAATATATTTTTTTTCACTTAGGAAGAAATACCGCAAAGCACTCAAGAAATTTAAATACAGTACTCCATATAAGAACTGATATTTCAGAATCTGGAACACTGTGGTACTGGGTTCTGAAGTAATTCTATTTTTATAGCTGTATAATCCCTGGCAGAATGGAATCTACAGTTCTGATATGATTAAAGCTATTTTACATTCTCAGACTTCGGAAACAACATGCTCATAAATAGGGTTGCAATTTTAGTTTCGTCACAACTAACAGAATTGTCAAGATCAGAGACAATATCCAAGACTGTATGGACTGTAATCATTACTAAAATCACCAGTCTATCTCTTTTTGCTTTTAGAAGTAGCAAGCAAGAAGCTAACCTGAATGCACAAAATAATATGCCTGGATAATCACAGACAATTATTTTTTCCAATTAATGCAAATTTAATAAAATAACCGATATTATGTATTATACATATTTATCTTAAAACTTAATGTTATACTAGCATTTGAGAAATCAGAAAAAAAGACAAAATTGCAGAGAATTGCCAACTCCCTCCCTGGAAAGGTGGATATTAGATTTTAAAACACCCAGCCAAAAGTCCTAATAGAGAAAGTAACATTCTGACACAAAACCATGATAGCTGAGAACAAAGATGACAGTTTCTTAATATTCAGTAAGATAAGGGGCTAATAATTTTTTTCTATAAAGCTGCCACACTTTCAGTGTCATATTCATTAACAGTTCACAAGCAACATTTAAGTGCCAGCAAGTTTGGGCTTTGCTTAACTGAAAAAAAGGGCATGATAATTCTTAAGGTTTTTGTATCTCTCTTTCAATACAAATCTCTTATATTTATTACACAATCAGAAGCATGCAAAGGGATACAATTGCTGATGACTGAGGCAGCAGATCCCTTTTATCATCTCCTCTCTCCAGAGGAATGAAATCCCCCAGGAATAGCTTAAGATACTTGCCAAGTTAAAACTGACAAAAATCCTCCACATTGCTCTAACTCTAGCACACCAGTGAACAAATGAGCAGCAACAGAGAATGAGGAATATCTCATCCAGGTTGGATAACTGAACCACTGGTTCTCAGATCTTTCCCAAAATAGCTCCACTGGTAACAAAATTTTGGTGGTCCTGGGTTTCTAGGTCCCATCCCATACAAAATCACTTTGGCTCACCCCATGAAGTTCTATGAAAAAGTGTTGAATGTGTGAAAGGAAATAATGACAATGAAACTGCATCCCAGTTCACATCCGCAGCCTGCACGGAAGAGTCACTGGCTTAAAAGCAGCAGCAAAAAATTTAGTGGAGAAACACTAATTTAAAATAATGGGTTATATAGTCATGTAATTCACTAACGTACTGAAAATAATGAAGGATGCTCGAAGGATACTCCTCAATACCCCATTAACTATTAATTATGAAGTTACTGTATTTGTAGAGAAACTAATTCTACTTGTGCTTTTGAGCACAGTACCAAATATAAGTCTTTTTGGTAAGCAGTAATACCAACCAAAGACAACATTCCTGTACAACATTCTGCAAAGCACTGTTTCTCAATTCCTGGTAAAGTCAGTACTACTCCGCAATTTTGATATTTCAAGCTATAGATAATGCTAACACTTTTTGAGTAGTATTATAAAATTAGGTTTCCTACATCTTAAAGGCCGAGGAAAGAAGTCAGTAGCCTCATGTGAAGTGACCGATGGCGTCAAGTCATCAGCAGAGGACTGTGTTTCTTCATCATCACCCGACAAGAGGTCTTTAGCAATTTCTTCCTGTATTATTAAAATAAAAAAACCCCTCAGACTGACTATTAAGTATAGATTGGTGAGCATTTAGATCCAGCAAATTGTAAGTCTCATTAATTAAAATTAATTTACTTTACCGTAAGTTAATTTAGCAGACCATACTCCTGTAATTAAAAAGCTAGTTTGCTCCTCCTTAATCTAAGAACAAATGTAACAATTCATTTCAGAGTTGAACATAGGGGTTCATTTGCCTTTGCCCTCTATTAAAATAAATGCACAAGAAGTAACTTCTGCAAGCATTAATCTCACATGTTTCTCCAACTGCTTCCAATGAAAAATGCTAATGGAAACTGCCTCAAATCTTTAGAATTCTGTCACTCTTTGCAACACAGATATACTACAGCTTTAAAAGGCTGTTACCCCTTAGACCCTGGGAAAAGAAAATAAGACAGCCACACAATTTTGTAGACTTTTGCTGAGAGGACAGTTATAGATAATAGACAACCTGTTATCATCCCAAAACACAAAAAAATTGACATTTCTGTAGGTTAAAAAAAAAAAAAAAAAAGAAAACCAACACTTGCTCCACTAGCAGACATGTTTGAAACCCTCTGTATAGAGGTTAGGGAGGGAAAGAACCGTATTAGACAACAAGCCAACTACATTTTTGTTGCCTCAACACAATCGTGAATCCTAATGAGAATCAGATGTGCAGAGCCATCATTATACCCTACTTTTTGTGGAGTTTACCATTACATCATACTTACAGAAAGTAAAAAAAAAAAAAAAAAAACCACAAAAAAACCCCCCACACATCTACTTACTACCTACATACTTTATAACCCAAACTACTAGCTGCATATGCTTTATAGCCAAAAATCAGACTAAAATCTCAGAATTCAAAGTTAGCTCACAAACCACAAAACCTGAAGTTTCAGGTTTTTACATCAGCAAGACAACACATATAGTCACTGCATATAAAACTCACTCTCACTCTCCAAAAATGAGATCTTTCCAAATGACAACGCATTTAAAAGCGACATTCCAAAACATTCAGGAGTGGGGTTTTTGAAGCTATCCACAAACTTTTTGATACTTGACGCGTGCCGGAAGCCAGAATTATTATTTCTGGAAACTGTATCCATTATCGAAAAAATCCCACTTCTATTAGAAAAACCCCCACCTATTTAAAGTTCTTTGGATGTTTTAGAAGAACTGTTTCTTTATCGATTTCTCATTTGTAGTAATACAGTGCCACTAAAGTTGCTATGCTATATATGTGTGATAATTATCATTAGAATCAGATCCTCAATATCCTTAAAAATGAGTGAATACAGAGTAATATCATATTGAAATTGACAAATATTTGTATTTTGTAACATTAAGAGATAGTTAAACATAATTTAAGGTCAACAGGATTTCTACTTTTAAACTGTAATATAGGGGAGAACAGTTTTGACTTACTTTATCTAAAGTCATATCTGGAAGTTCATCTGCAAGTTCACTTGGAGAGCTATCGGCACTGGAGCCTGCCATAACTGGAATCGTGGGTTCATAGCCATAGAACGCCAGTAAATCCTCCAATGGCATGTTTCCTTCCTAATACAAGAGGATTTACAAACACTTCAATATATTGCCAAATACTTGTAAACCGTTCAGGCCTAAAAGGATAAGACATATTTTGAAAAACAAAAGTAAAAATCAAACCAAAAAAAACATAATTGGAAGCAGAAATCTTGATTAGACTTAAAATATTTTCAGGCACAGGACTGAAATAATTCATAACCGTGTCTCTTGGCATATAGTAGAGTCACATCAAGGTACCGAAGAAAACTGTTCGCTGGATGAAACTGAAGAGTAATTATTAAAAATGTGCTCCTTATCTGATCCATACTGTAGAGCACAATTTCCCTATATTTCTACAACACATATCCTAGAAACACTAACAACCTCCCTACAGGAGAAGAAAAAGTTTTTACTGCAGAAAAATTTGAAGACTTTAGTCTTCAAGACATAGTTAAACCTGCAAGTGTGCAAAAACCCGCAAAAGTAAACCAATACATCAACTTCTAAGCCCTCCCTTCCATCTCCTGAACAATACACTTTATAATGACCATTGGAAGGGTAATAGGAGAAAGACATCTACAATAGAGAAGGCAAAAATCAAGAGAAAGGCTTGATTTATAACTTTTTTCGACAGCTTTTCATCAATTGATTTTAGTAAGTATCATCGTACTAGCATCCTAATACAATTAATAAAACAGTGGAGATTTTTTTAGTTACCTGAATCAATCCATCAAAATATTAAAAATATTTTCCAATATTTGTACCTTTAAAAGTTGTTATTACCTTTAAAAATTTCTTGTTGAACTCATACACTGATTACATTACTTGATTTCTTTAGTCAGCTAAGGTCTTAGTCCTGTAAAGACTTTTCACAATAGGTAAACGTAAACTCATGTCCAAGTCTTTCCAGGATCGGGACCTAAAGCAACAGAGTGTTTACGATGAGTGGCTCTCAGTTCTTCTTCCTTCTATTACAGAAGCAAAAAGATCATTTTCTGGAGGAACAACTCCATTTTAACCACCAGACTTAGCAAGCTGCTTTGCTACCACAACTCCATAATCAGCAAAAATGTAATTGCAAAGGTAGCGGGACAAAAAAACCAAAATGAACAATCGGGAGCTGTCAACTCCACACTTAGAAAATCTTTTTTTATGTAGACTACAAAAACACAGTTTCATATTTGATGCAAAAAACTACACTTTCCTGGAATTCTGTTGACTGAAGCTGCAGTTATGCTGAGTGGTGTTAAGCGGATCACCAAATAGTAATGGAAGCAGCATTAATTTGTGGGTGTTCAGCATTCAGCAGCCATTTAAAATGGGTGATGCACTGCCACAGATGAACCAGGGGTGTAAATAGGAAAAACATGTAAGTAAAGAGTGTAAAATGGAATAGGAAAAGACAAGGAGCCTGCTGGTCATTTTGTACACCTACCAAATGCCTCAGTGATGAAACTGAGACATAGAACTACCATTTACGTAGCACATGAATGTGATCTATCATGCCTAAAAGGGAACTGTTTGTCTGCCTACTGGAAAAGAAAAACCTGACAAACAGAATGAAATACAGCTAGCTGTCACTTCATAGTATGCAAAACGTAGAGTTCAACTTATATCCAACTTACAAAACTTAGAAACGATAAACAATATTAGATGATTGGACTCTAAAATCTGCTTCAGTGATTCCTCTACCAAAGTGAAAGGACTACTAAATGAAAAAGAAGAATGTGAACTTAACATTATGCTAATATCTTTGAAAAGCTAAGTCCAGCCTTTTTGTGAGGATGCACTGCTTTATTCTACCCAAACCTGATCTTCTTATTTTAAACAAATGCAAACACATGTTGCAGGAAACTGTGTTATACAATACAAACTGAAGAACAGGTTGAGTGTTCTCTTCACTAGAAAAGTTGCATGTATGGACATTTACAAGAGAGCAAGTCACTCCTACCTTTTCTAAATCTTCAATTTCAGAGCTGAAATTTTTGCTTTCTTCCATCATTTCCTCTTCTTCAAGAGTTCGCTCATCATCATAATCATGTACCAGCATTTCAGCAGATGGGTCAAAATCATGATCCTCAGATGATAAAGAGCCAACTATCAAAAAAACCTAATTCGAGTCATTCTTTTTGTATACCAACATAGGAAATTACATCACACCCACACAAAAAATGGTCCCATGAATTCTTTTAAATAAAGGGTCAAAACTCTCAATGGAATAACTGGAACATATTCCCAACTACTTGACAAATTCAGTTGTTTTAGCTGGCCTTTCCGTATTTTTAAGAAACACGTGCAGTTTTCTCTCGTGTAGTACAGAGTACTCGGGAGAAGCATATAAACTATCACAACAAAGGCTCAGAAAGCGCAATCTCAAATCAATATTATACTGAATAAAAGATTGTTCAAAACATCCTTGAAATCATCATTAAGGTATAAAGCATGTATGTCACAAGGTTTCAGACACTGCAAGACTGATATACACGCTTATTCTATGTGATTTATACAGTAACTAGCATAGCTTTTCACTGGTAACTCACAGCTAACTTAAGCTATGAATAAGCTTTCCACTAACAGCAAAATAAACAGTGAGGCTTACTTCAGATTCGTTTAGCCTCACAGATGGATCTTTCATCAAAACTAATTTTCAGCACTTGATCCAGAAAGAATGAATAAACATAACAGAGTTGCAAGAAATACTGAGGAAAATAAACTGGAAATAGCAAAATGCTTCCAATGGATCATGTTAATTAACAAGCCATTTGACAGCTCAGTGGTCCAACACTTTTTCATTACTCAAAAGGATACTCATAAGTGATCAAAAAGTTGTTAAGTGGATTTTGTTAGAAAGGTTATCATTAGATTCAACAAGTTTTAAAGATGCAAATATTTCATAAAGTCAGCATTCCACAATGCAAATCACTGAACTACAGGGTTGTTTTATTCACGTTCACTTTTGCACAGAACTTTCAGCATAGCTGAAAACACCACTCCAACTAAAATAATGACATTATGTATTGAATTTTCTTGCTGTTGGCCATCACATCTCCATCCAGCCTTAAAGTAGTGTCAACTGCCCTAATCTAATACATACGTATATGCTCAAGATTGTTGCTTCTTATCACTATTCTAACTCATTTTATGTCTTGAGTAACTGAAAGTTCTATTCCACTCAGACTTTAGATAAAAAAGTCCCACTTCTTCAGTAGCTCTGAATGCTCAATATCCCATTTAAAATACATAAAAACATATTAAAATACAACTTCAATAAATTTCATGAGTAGTTAGAAAAGATGACAAACACACAGTGCAGAAAGCGATTACAAAGAAGAGGTAAATACATTCCCCAAAAGTAGTAGCCCTGCTGATGTTAACTGTGCTTGCTCGTGAAAATTATTCCAGTAAAATCCTTAAAAAAAATTATTTATAATTTAAAAAATTATGTTATTGCCGAGAAGTAAAATTACACAGGCCTATAGTTATCAGCAACAAGAGAAACAGTCTTCTTCCAGGCTACAGGGCTTTACTGAGATGCTGACTTAAAAGTGCCACAAAACTTTAATTTCATTTTGGGTCCCGAGCAGCCAATTACTAACTGCAACTAAAATTAAGAGGACTCCACAGCGCCCATCTCCTTATCTTAGAAATCTGTCAGGCAGTTAATCAGGTGCACACGAAGCATTAGGAAAGAGGGGATAGATTTGGGAGGAAGCAGGAAGGAGAGAATGACTTGTGCGGGCAGCAGGCCGAGTGCGGGAGCAGGAGGGGGGTGAGGACGAACCTGGGCTCGAACTCCCAAAAGATGCCTGGGGAGAGAAGAGAGCGAGGTGAGAGCGGGCTTCCCCCGGTCAGGCAGCAGGCGGGGGTCTTCATTTCGTGCTACCCCTCTCCTCCGCCCCCGGAGCTGCCCCCTTCCTCCGCCGCCCACCTTTCCGCCGCTCCCCGCCGGTCTCGGCCCCTGCGTCCCGCCCTGTTGGTCCCTCCATCCCGTTCGCCGTCTCCCGTTCCTCCTTCGCTCGCTCGCTCGCTCCCCGCCTGCTGCTCTCTTTCCCCGCTCCTCTGCTGGCAGAAGGCCCCCAGGAGCTACGCCCAGCCCCGCCGGCGCTCCCGCTCCCTCCAGCCCCGGCCGGGCGGGACATGACAGAGGCAGGCAGCGGCGATGGCAGCCGGACCGGCCGCCGCCTCTTCCCCGCTCCCAGCCCGGAGCTCGCTGCTCCTCCCTCCCGCCGGGCGTTCTCCATCGCCCATGCTGCAGCGGCGCCGCCAGCGGCTCCTCTCCCGCCCCCGGGGCCCAGCGCGGTGGCCGCGCCCACCTCCATGCCCGGCCGCGGCCTGTCGGCCGCCCGCGGGCTGCGAACCCGGCACCCGCGCTGCGCGGCGCCCGCCGTGCGGCCTAGTCGCGCAGGCTCCCGCTGCCTCGGCGCCGGTGGCTCCGCCGGCCGTCCCGCCGTCCCCCTGCCCCCCCCGCACCGCCGGGCCGCCCCGGAGGCGCTTTACGGGGATGTCGAGGCGGGCGCGGGGGGTCTGGCGGTGGCGGGGCCCCGCGGGAAGGCGGCCGAACCCCGGCACCCCAGCCCGCTTTCCCCGCTCACCTCCGCCATATTGGGACGATCGGGCTGAGGAACGGCGTTGCGCCGAGTGCCCGGATGGGGCCGCTAAGCCAATGGCAGCTGCCGAGCCCCCAGCCGGAGCCGGCCGGGGAGGGAGCGGACGGGCCGGCGGGACCGGGCTGGGGCGGAGGAGGCGGTGCCGTGGCAGGGGCAGCGCCGGGACACAGGCCGGAGGGGCGCGGCGCCGGCCGCCGCTCTTCACCCGCCCCGCCCCGGGGCTCCTGGGCATGTGGAGGCTGCCCGCCCTGGAGCGAGGCAAGAGAAGCCGGCGGGGCCCTCGCCGTGCTGGGTCGGGGGCGCCGTGGCTGGTTGGGTCCCGAGTCCCTGGGACACCTGCTGCCCGGGTCTCCGTGCTTGAGACTGTCGGGGATTGTCGTCCTGTCCCGGGGCTGCCGTGGAGGAACCGTGGCCGGCGGAGTCACCAGCGCTTCGCTCGGTGTCCAGCATCATTCGTGCGGGGTGCTGGTGTGGAGGAGGGCTAGCCTTTGCACCGACACCCGGCGTCCGAAACAACATGCCGAAGCCTTCAAACCTTCCTATTGTTCGTTGCCTGCTGTGGCTTAAACGGAGAAAGTGAAATGTACTTTGCAATGGGTTTTCTCTATCAAAAAGTTGAGGTATTTTACATGCAAGTAATACCTATTCCATTTTTCAGTGGTGGTGGTGTTTGTCCCCACACATGAGGTGGGAGTCAGGCTGTTTCTAGCTTGATTTCTTCACCCCAGGCTGTAAAGACTCATGCTTTTAATTTTTGAAGTCACAAGTTTCTGCTTCTGGCCAAACAGTGTCTGCCATGCTTGCTATATTGAATATTGCTCAGCTGGAGGGGTGTTGTGCATCCCCACAGTGCTCAGGTGCAATAGTGCCACCTGCAGAATTGGTGAGGCTCAAGGCTGTATCCCAAAGTGAGCAGCTTCTTTGGATGCATCCTAAATTGGGTCTGCAAACAGAGTAGAGATCCCAAGCTAGTTTAGGTATTTAAGGAGTGGAGCTTCATAGTGCTTAATTTATTCTGCTGTGACTTGTTGCTCTGAGAAACAGAGTAAATTAACTCATCATGTGCAGCACTGCTAAATCCAGTCTAATTCCAGTGTATAAACTGTTTTTGTACCTCCAAACTACGCGGCACCCTCAGATGCTGTGTAGGCATACCTGCTCTTGTATCTGGGGTGAGATGCTGACAACATAAAAATCCCAAGACTTTCCAGAAATGCATTTTTCAGGAAAGTTGTCACAGTCACCAGCAGCTCCAGCAGTACCTCATCCTCTGATCCCTGATCAGTCTCTGCCTTTTTCCAAAGTTAAATACACAGATTAGGGAGTTGCCTGGTAAAAATTATCAGCAACAGAGATACAGGCTATGTCAGAGCACACTGCACTTACTGAAAAATTAAGGAAGATTTAATTATTTCTGCCTTTGGTCTGGAATGCCATCATAACCCACTAATGATCATTAGCCTTTTTTCAGTTTTGTTCCCTCTGGATACACAAAACCCAGTTTCTATCCCTGTTTCCTTGAAGCCTCGGCTTGAGTAGGGCAAAATACCTTCTCATGAACGCAAAATGTGTAATGCATACGCCAACCTGTTCATCTGATCAACAAAGTAGCACAGAAGGTGCAGAAGGAAGAACCCCCAGTTCAGGGTAGCACGTATTTGCTACTATCTGCATTTTCTTAATAGGAATTCTGCCCAATTTGGATGCAATTAGCTATTTCCTAACTTCTGAAGTAGTTTCCTTCACAGTCTTTCAACAGTTTGACATGATTAAGTTTTTAAATTGTGTGCAATTTTACAGAAAAACCTTTTGTTAATTTGCCACTTAAAAATATTTTATCAGCATTAGATCTGATTTAGATCTGAGGGGGTTTTTTATTATGATTCAGACCATTTTGATAAAATTGTATGAACTCAATAGCTCTACCACAGCAGATCATGAGGTGTGCTCCAGAGCTCTTGTATAAGTTGCAGCAAGGATTCTGGAAAATCTAGTGCTCAGAGTTGTAGGGGACAGGAGACTGCAAGAGAGGGGTAAAAAAAGTAAAACTTACCTGGTTCTAAAGTGTAACAGTGAAGAAACCCAAGCATTTTATTTACCTCTCCTTTCCCGAGATTCAGTTATGCACTTGGAAATTGCAGCTATACAGAAAAGCTTACAAATTTTTGCAGGTTCCAATATATACCAAAAAAATGATGGTGAAAATATGAATCCTGAAGACTTGAAAAGGGCTGCTGTAATTCTGTATCTGAGTGGATTTTGATAGTAATACCTGTAGTGCAATATGTTCTATGCTGTTACAACATGTTTTACCTCCCAGTGGTTTTCACTGTGTACACATCAAGATAAAAAGTAAGGATGGGGAATTTACTGGGGGAAGCTTGTTTGGAGGGAATGCAAAGGAACAAGGACATGATTGCACCACCTCTTTCTCAATTAGCACTTTTCTCCAGAAACAGGAGTGAGAATATGGCATGCTCTGTAGCCTGAAAACCAAAATACCTTGTGCTTTTGTGGAGCCTGGTATGACACGGGTATGAGGCTTCCACTGGAGCCCAGCACTTCCACAGGTATGCTTCTGCTCTCTGCCTTACCTCCCTGAGCAGAAAGGCAATGTGAGATTGCTCTTTCCATTTTATAGGGACTCAGAATAAGTGATGCCTGAAAAAAAATGTGTATGCACATATATAGCGAATCAAGTAATTATATCAATGCAAATACAGTTTTCCATAGCTGCTGGGCATACAAGACTGTGTGGCATTCTGTATTTCAGGGTGTCTTATCTCTTAAATTGGAATCGAGAAGGTGGGACAAAAACCCTTGGTACATCCAACAGATACATGGTGATCAGAGAATGCCATAACCATGTTTCAAGTCTTGATCTGTGTCTGGGTAGCATGAATGTTGATACTTTTTCACAATCTTCCAGAAAACCTGTTGCCCAAAGCCCAGGAGTAATGGCTTCAAATAGCCTTCTCTGTAGACATAATGGTAAAAAGTAAAGCCAGCTTTTCAGTGGGCACTTCCTTCTGAATCATCCTTAGCCAGAAATCACTGGTTTTGTTTGGGTTTATTTGTCATTCAGTTTAAAGCACTAAGGGATTTCTAGCTAGCTAGTATCTTGGTCAGTTTGCCCTCCAACCTCTTTTGCATGCTGCTTGCACAGCCTGTATAGATTTTCTCACTCTTTCTGGACTCCAGAGTCTTCCCCATCTTTTCCAAGCACTGTCACTTCCCAGGTGGCATCACCCTGCATGTTCCTTATCAAGGACTCACCCCCATGAAGCTCCTGCCCATCACAGCTCTCTTGGGTATTTTACAGAGGTGGCCTAAGGAAGGCTTATTATCAGGGACCCACCTTACGCTGCACCCTCCAACCCTCCTGGTTTTGCCATGGAAAGGTTGGGATAATCCTGGTGTGAAGGGCCCAGCTTTCCTGGGAAAGGCTTCTTACTTAGAGAAAGCTGCTTCCTGATTGTCTTCATACTGATATGTGACTTCACTTGCAATGTAAATGAACACAGAAAAACAGATGACCCCGTACCTACTCTGTATGCCTTACTTTTGGTCAAGGAGGAGTATTGGACTTTTTAATGAAGGAATAGGTGTGTGATTAAATTGTAAACAATTAAGAGCATAACAAGAAACAAATCGTCCTAAGTATTGTATCACACCTCACTAAATTTAATTTTATAGCATTGTCAGATCTGTCACACTGTATGAAGGGAAAAAAAACATTGTGCTTTTCGGTGTCTCTCTGAATATTTTAAATGCATACACAATAGCCATCATAATTTGAAAAGTATTTGCAGGAAACTTAGTAAAATAATGCTATTAGCCATTTTGGCAAAGTTAGTATAGTGTAATAGGATATTGTTTTGGAAGGACTGAGAAGGAATATTTCCTAAACAGGAAGCCTTGTACTTGTCTTTTGAGGGTGTTTTGCCTATTTTTTTTAAGGGAATTTGTGATAATTAGCAAGTTTACAAAAAAAAATCACTGTCTTTCAAAAAGTTCACAAGGATACACAAGCATTTACATTCTGCAGATGTGAAAAACTAAGGCACAGATATGTTAAAGCTCAGCCAAAATCTAATGCAGGATCTCTTGTGGAAGTGAAAATCAAAACAAGACAATGCAGTTTTGAAGCTATTGCATCATCTTTGTAGATTAAAGTTCATATTTCAGGGATTTAAAATCTAGAGTTGTTTTCCACTTATTTACAAATGCCAGGAGTTTCTGATACCAACGTACAAAAATGCCACTATATAAGACTATGGGTATTGCTTTTGTTGGGTGTGTGTCCAGAAGCGAGGAACCATATTTCTAAATTCCCAGTTCTGAATGAATAAAAGAGAGCCTCTGAAATTTGTTCAGAGGGATCTGGAAATGGCATAGTATATGTCCAGGAAGATATTTAATTTGTGTTTGACCCTATTCACAGCCTTTCCTACCATTAATTTCCTTGGGTTGGGTTTTGTTATTTTTTTTTTCCTATGCGTGTGTAGGGTGTTATGGTTTTTTTTGGCAAAGTTTCTGGTGACAGAACCGTGCAACAGACAGCAGAAACCTCTGTTGCCTGTTTTGTCCATTAGGGGAAAAATGGAGATAAAGGAGCAGATGAGGAAGAGGTAGATTTCCCTCTTTAACCTTTTGCATTTAACCTTCTTAGAATACTAAGAGTTTAAACATGGAAGAAACTTTCTGCTAGTCAGAAAGCTGGTTTTTAGTCTCTCTTGAAAATACTTGTAAGTGAATTGTGTTTTCATCATGTAATGCATTTTTTTTCTCTCAAAGGCTAAAGAACTGCAACAGCTGAGCCCACTGCATCAACCTTGACAGTAGTTCTTTTCGGGGATCATGCCACAAAACTCAGGAGAACCTTGAACTTTGAGTTATATTCCATTGTGTTTAGTATATATGACAAAATATAGGCTTCTAGCAGTTCTAACAGACAGATCTAAAAAGCAGTGTGAGTTTGTGCCTTTTCTTTGGGGAGGTGTAGGGAGAGATTGTTCCATTAATTAGATCAGTCAATGTGTCTTGGAAGACACTGTGAGACTTTTCTACATGCAGTTCCTTCGTTAGGTCTGTGTAGAGAAACAACACGTCTTGGGCCAGTTTCCTAAGGTGAGCCTCTGTAGTAACTATACATCCTTTTAAAAAGCATGGTAATAATGTACATTGTGGGCAAAACTTACAAAATCCGTACAAAAATGGTTTTATTCACTTTAGTTGAATGTGAAAAAATTTCTAAATTAATCTAGTAATTAAAAATGGTGTAAATAAAATGTCAAGTTGGTGTCAATACAGTTTGTGGGTTTTTTTTAAGAAAAAGGGATGAAGTAAATAGATTTGGCTATGAAATGAACACACGTTAAAGTGAGATCTGTTCATGTTTTAAGTATGGGCAAGATTGTGTCATTATGCTGGTCATCTGATCTCCTTATTTCAAAATGCTCTAAATTCACAAGTTAGCTAGGTTCATTTTAGGAAAAATACAGGAATTTCCTTTTATACAGAAAAGGGCACGGTAAAGACAAGCATCTTAAGAAAAATTAGTCACCTGCTGTCGTATGCTCAGCTGCTAAATCCCTCAACTTGTTTCTTTTCATCCAAACTGTTTCCTGAAATTAACAGTTATTATTTTGAGTTCTTAGTGAAATTCAGAACAGTGGGTATTCACTTGCTGTTATTTTACTTTTCCTGGGTGAAACAGGGCAGAAGTTGAGTACATTTAGGATTTGCTTGCTTATTATTTAAGAGAAGGTATATAGCACAACTTTATATTTCAACATAAGAAACGTCATGTAGATAGCATTAATCTGGGATGTATCTGAAGAACTGTTGCACCCTTTTAACTGGATAACTTACATGAAAGGGATAGTAATTAATGGACATAAACCAATAAATTAATTTCAAATAAGCCTTGGTTTAATACTGCCTGATGTTTCTGAAGTGCATTCTTGGAGATGGATGCTTTTACTGTTACAGGGGAAAAAGCCACTCGTCAGGCTATTTTCAGTTACAATACAGGGGAAAAACTTGAAATTGAGAAGCTGCTCTCTTAAAAGCTTGATTCTTAATGATATTTTTACTTTCAATTAGTATAACAAAAGAATGGCCTCTGAATTCTTTTCCTGGCTTTTCACTGGTGTCACCAAGATATTGATTCTTTCAGGTAGAAACAGTCATTATCTTGAGAGAGATAAAATGACCAATTAATTTGAATAATATAAGTGAAACTTCTGTGTCATTCAAAATTAAAACCTAGGTATTGCTTCAAAATATGAACTGTTACCTTTTGCTTTAGTCAAGTCTTTGCCCAGAATGCTGCTCCTGTCAAAATCAGTGGTAATTCTAATATTGAAGTTCTTCAGAAAAGAATGAGTCAACAAGCACTTATGTTTTCATTTTCAGACCTGTTCAGTACTTGCCAATTGTGTTAAAGTCCATTGGACATGGAGATTCTCAGAACTCTTGAAAAATTGAATAACTAGATGTTATACATCCTATGATGCAAATAATAATGGTCAATTCTTCAATACAGTCAAATCCCATTGTCTTATTTGTGTAGGTAGACCCACTGAAATCCTGAAGCAATTGTAGAAGCCATCTTGGCTTCCTTCCCTGGAAGGGATAATATGTAAGTAGACAAACACAGATACTTCACTCTAGTGTGCATCGTGTTACTGCAAATGATAATGACTAGATGTTGCTACACAATTTGGTATAATGCTTCCATTCTTTTAATTTTATTACCTAAAATGTTTCATATTGTGATCGTGCGGTTGAAAGATACTTAAAACTTTGCAGCAAGGATTTTTCTTAGAACTGTGTTTGTGCTGAGGAATTCTCGCAGCATTTGGGACCTGATTGTACAAACACTCCTCTTGTTGAGAAGGTCATGCGTTAGAAATGGGGTTTTATTATTAATATTAGGTGGCAATTTCCTTTCTAGTTTTTTAAATATTTGGCTCACTGCATCAGAAGCTTTCTGGATCAAATCTGTATTAATCAGATTTTAAACCTGTTATATCAAAAGATTGATTTTTGTCCTTCTGCCGGATTCTTTCATTCAGATTGATCATATATTGGCCACACTGGGTTTTTAGCGCAAGGTCAAGTGTTTTGTGTATCTTCACGGAGTGACACAAAATGTGTAATAGTAAGGAATTAAGCATGTTTCCACGTTTTTCTTCAGTATTTCCTTAATTAATCTGAGTGTGTAATACACTCACAGAATTATCTTGTATTTTAGTTCTAGAACAAATGAAAGTCAGCACTTTTCAAATGCCTGCCAAAACACGTTTCTAGCTTTTGGTCTCGTACTTCATCCCATCATCCAAGTTTGTGCAGTAAATAATTTCATTTTAAATTCATTATACATTTTTCATATTAAAATGAGTTATAAGACTTGTGTTTAAATATGGATGGTTAGTATTTGGTGGGAGCTAAAATGTTTCTGGCTTAATTTCTTACACCTCAGCATTTCCCATACATTTTTGTTTAATTGTATTTATTCAATGCTTTCATATACTGATGTAGACAGTCTGAACATGGAATGAGCAATCTCTCTTCAGTGAGCTCACAGTCTGATTGGTGTCTGATCTACACCAAAGAGAACCTTAAATTACATACAGTATTCAGAGTGGATGAATAAATCTGGATGAAAGTGCAAAATGTTTTCCTTCTCTCTTCATCCGACTACCCAGAGGTACCTTGGTCATTCAAAACCAGTAGCTTGTTCTTAAATCTCATCTGTTGTCTAAATTCCCCATGAGTTACCCTTTGTTTATCTCATGGTTCCTTGGGAAGACTTTGTGTGAGGACCTGTGGCAAAAATCTTGGTCTACTTGTCCAAATTTGCTTAAAAAAAGCAAACTGTTCATATGGATATATCTTCCCCCCCATTAATTTCCAAAACAAACGCCATCATAACCTCCTAAAGCAGTAACCTCCTATAGCTAAATAAGGCATGTTCTGCTCAGCCTACCGAGTTTCAGAAGCTGTTTCCATTAAATATTGATCACTTCAGTGCTCTCACCCTCTTCTGTGTGTTATACACTTCTGAAGATCCAGGTACAGCTTGGGTTCAGAAGACCAAAGAACAGGTTTTACAACCAAAACATGTTATAAATATTGCTTCACAAATTTGCTGTTCTGGCAATCTTTTTCCTCTTGTTCTTCATGACAGACAATGACTATGTTTATGCTAGGATTTCTTCATCAAGTAATGGAATATGTATGGTTTTATCCATGTGGTTTAATTATTCCCTGCACAAGCAAAACAACCTGTATTAGTAGAAGCATTGTTTTGCTGGTATAAACTGTGTATAGCAGGAGAACCAGCTGGTGTAGTGAGGCTGTGCTTGGCAGGAACCTCTTCACAAACCAAATTCACTGGCCAGCAGGCTTGCAAATTAAGTCCTTTAAACTAATATTTGCACACCAAGAATGGTACTGTTGACTTTGCTGGAACTGCTTGAATGATTGTGATGTGTAAACTGAAGTGCATTAAAAGAGAAGAGCTCGATTTGGATTTAGTGTGAGGTTTACCACTGATTTCACTAAGGTGAGGACATCACCTCAGCTGTTTGCCGGGTCGAAGTGGAAACAGCATTATATCTTCCTTTATGAAACAATTAGAGATATTAATCAAACTCATTTCCCATTACTACTTTGAAGTAATTTCCCCAATGACTATCACAGCTTTTTGTGTGGTTACTAAAATTGATGTGGTTATTGTCACTGAAAGGCAACAGAAGAAACCTGTTAGGAGGACTGATATGGATGAATTGATGATCTTGTGCCTCTTTACTGAGTTTCTCTTTTGATACCCACAGTTTATAATGTATTGCAAAGCCAGAAGATGCTCAGAATAGCTGTGCGGAGTGGAGGCTTTAGCCATAACTCACTCAGGGGAGTTGAAAGGTATTTTCAGATCATTGCATAGCCTTAAGGGTGTATTATCAAGGTGACCTGGAGGTGTGTTATGGTTTTCACCTCTTGTTTTCCTAGATGCTGTTACCCATAACATTTTAGGATTGCATATATTGCTTTGGGACTTGTATATGATTCCTTTGGTTACAGCTTTTTTGGTGTCACATGTGTTTGAAACACAGAGCATAGTGAGTCCTGGGATGTTTTTGGTGACTTTCTAATTGAACAGACCTGGTAGTGTCAAGCTGTTACTGGAGCGTATGTCTGATTAAGAGTTAAATTGGTCAATATGTAGGTTATAAATTACTATTTCGAAATAGATTTTAATAATGAAACTTCAGAGTGTGGGCAGTTTTGGTACTGCAGTCCTAGGAATCATGTGTAGATGCATCAGAGTTGGCTCCTTGGCTGGTGGTCCACAGCTGGGCAGGTGGCAGAGCACAGCCCTCCCTTCCCTGTTTGTGGTTTCAGGCTTGGTGACAGGTTGTCAAAATGACTGAGGGGCTCAGGGTATGCTCAGCCACCATGCCTGGGAAGGCTCATGGTGCAGCACAGGTCAAGGTAAATAAAATGATGATTTCAAGGGTGAGGCAGAGAAAGGAGAGCACAATGCCATCAAGATTGTGATGGGAACCTAGGAAAACACCGTTGCTGCTAGGAACTGGGGTTGACTACTCAGAGTTGAGCTGAAGGTAAATGTGACCACAGGAGTTTCAGAGGCTCTGTCAGTTTCTTAAAGATGGAATGCTCATATATTTTCCTACTTTATAAATTTCTCAGTAGTTTTTACTATTTTTTTTCTACTAATTGTTGCTTTTCCAGTAATTGTTGCAATCAAATGATGAAAGGGGGCTATTTTGACAGCATATGTATGTCTGCAGAATGCATTAGAAGTCCTACTGTTTATCAGGACTTCGAGACTTTTTTTTTTTTTTTGGTAAACAATGAATGCATAATTTCAGTTCCTACAACAATTTAAATATCACAGAGGAAACTGCCACTGAGAGAAAATCCAGGATCAAAGGCAGGCTCTAAAAACACTTGCCAGTGCCCTTTCTAATGACATTTAAACATAATTTTGTATATTTAATTTTTCATGTAATGAATTGCAAAATAATTTGACTTAGGTCAACTAATTAGGTTAATTCGGACATTCAGTTCCCAGGCTGAAAAAGCCCGTGTCCTTTTTTTCACAAAGGCGCGCGCCGAACGTCCCGCGTCGCGTCCGCTCGTAGGCCGGCGAGCTGCAGCTGTTCCTGTCGGGTCAGCGAGGGTGCCGGTTCTTGCGTTGTCGGTTCAAATGGCGGTTTTCGGCTCTTTCCCTCGCCTCGGGCCCCGCTGCCGGTGCGAGCCGCGCCCGGCCGTGCTGGGGCGCGGAGACCCCGGCCCCGCGCGGCCCCTCGCAGGTGTCCGCTGCGTCCCCACCGCCCTCGCGCCTCGTCGCACGGGCAGCGGGGCTCTCCCCGCCGGCGACCAGGGCTGCTCCCGAGGCCGGGGCCGCGCTCAACGGCCGTTCCCGCCCACGTCCGCGGCGCACGGACCTTCCCGCAGCGCCACCCCGGGCTGGTGCAGCCGCCCGCGCTCGGTTCAGGCGGCCCGTTCCGGCACCTCGGCGCCGGTAGGGGGGGCGCTGCGGGCTGGTGCGGCGCTTCTCGGGTAATTGCGGCGGCGGCGGCGGCGGGGACTCCCGCGGGCGGGGCAGGGCGGAGTGGGGGCGGGACGCGCGCTGGGGATTCCCCCGCCGCCCCGTGCGGAACGTTCGGGATTGTTTCGTGACGTCACTGCGCGGGGGGCTCCCGCCGGCTGGGCGGGGTCGTGCCCTTGGCGGCGGCAGGGAAGCCCCACCCCAGTCTCCCGTGGGGTCGCGCGGCGGCTCTCGCGAGGCTTGTTCGCGCAGAGCATTGCGGCTCGGAGCGGCGCCATTTTGGGATCGAGGCGAGCGGGGTGTGTGTGTGTATGTGTGTGTGTGCGTGCGCGCGCGGGGGGTGTGCGCGTGCGGCGCTCTCGCGCCCGTGGCCCCCAAGGCTCTCGGGGGGCGGTGGCCGCCGCCGGGCCCAGGGCACACCCCCCCTTTCAGGGCGGTCTGGCGGCGGTGGGCCGGGAGCGCCGCGGCCGGGGCAGGAGGAGCGCCTGGGCCGGGGCGGGAACTGGCGTGCGGGGTGCCGGGACGCCCCGCGCCCTCCCCTCGCCCTCCACTCGTCGCGCCGGCGGGCCCGCCCTCGGGGAGGGCAGGGGGAGCCGCCCCCGGGCCCCCGGCGGTGCGGCTCCCCGGGGGAGACAGGGCGAGCCCTGCCCCGTGCAGAGGCCGGTGATGGCCAGGGAGCCGGGGCTCTGCCCGCGCACCGGGCAAGCGGGTGGCCCCGGAGCGGCGGGGCTTCTGCCAGCGGATCCCGCCGCTCCCCCGGGATCCTTTTTTGCTTCCGCTCCGTGTCCCTGGCACAGGTCAACACCTCCCTCCCGGGCGGTTCTTGCAGACCTGCTCATCTTTACAAATAAAATGCAAAATGCCCCTCTCTCTCTCTCTCTCTCTTTTTTTTTTTTTTTTTTTTTTTTTTTTCATTCATTCGGGAATGAGGCAGGAGAACGTTTTCGCTGGTAGGCTGCGTTCTCCCATAAACACGCCTGCTGCTTTCTCCGGGGTGTGAGCGAAGGCTTCAGCGAGGCTCTTGCACCCGCGATTGTCTCCCTGGCTGCCTCTGTGTTTGCTTTTGAGATGCGGTGTTTGTCTAACGCCAGTTCGGATTTCAAAAGGGAAAACTGGTTGTTCTGGTTCTTTTTACTCTAGGCAGTTGGGATTACAGAGACAGCTCCGGATGTGTGCAGTCTTTTGCTTCAGCTGGGAGGGAGGAAAAAAGGTGGAAACCGACCTGCAGCAGTGGCTTGTGAAAGGGGAGAATATCAGACACTGTTCCGGGATTATTTGTCCAAGCGCTTCCTTCCGAAAAGGTTTCTGAAACAATCAGTAGGCATCGGAGAAGTGAATGGGAAGTTTGAAGTCGTGGGTTTTTTCTTTCTATCAGTGCTGAGCACCTCACCCTTGGATGCTTTTGTCCACGGCATGGATACACGGCTAAATTTATCGAGTTCTGAATACTTTAGCTGCCAAAAAAAAGCACTTTCTTGCTTTTAGATGCTTTATTCTTCTAAGCAAGGTTCTGCCTGACTCATAGGCCTAACCAGTTTTGTTAACTGGCTCCAGGTTAAATGCAGCGTGAGTCACTGTGTAGACATTGCTAAGAGTTTAATGGCAGATATTTTTCCACTTATTTTTTAGATTTTCTGACATAGCCTTCTGTCATTTGGCAGCGAGACCTATTGTCTAAATGAAGAGTCTAATAGGTGTTTGTTTATCATTTTTGCTTTTATATTTTATTTAATATTTTTGTCAGAAAATGTTGCCAATAATCAGTATGGAGCTATCCAGATAGCTGTTGTTTACAGATGCCTCTGTTACCGGAAGCTGGGAAATGGTCCACAGTTCAGATGTGAAATTTGGATTTTTGGCTTCCCAGTTTGTGGTGTAAAAAGTGTATTTATTTCACCTGGAGCTGATGCTTCTTAAGTGATTTGTACATGGAATAGACAAGAGAAGCAGCTGTTAGAAAAAAAAAAAGACTTTTTAAGATAGAGTTGGCAAATTTTGGAAATAACCTTCCGGAATCTATTGGCAAGAAGGATGGGTAACTGATTTCTGTGAGGTCAAATCTATGTCAAACAGCTACGAATGTAGTATCAACAAGAACTGGGGATATTATCTCAAGAAAAACAAACTGGAAAAATATAAGTCACGCAGTACTAATGCCTTGTGCGGTCCTCTTGAATTAGGTAAGTGTTGTAAATTGTTTTATGAACACTACATTTGAATAAACATTTTATCAATTGAATGGTTAAACCAGTAATGTTTGCTGCCTAGAGGTTGATGTTTTTTTTGAGAATGTTGAAGTGAGCTTGCAGAATCTAATTTTCTTTGGCTGTTTTTAATAATTAATGGAATAATTCTTTGAGAATTTGAAGAGTACTTGTAGAAGGACAAATATGTAGGTAGGAGTGGATTTTTTTTTTTCCTGGGAGATTTAAAAAATAGGTACATCAGACTGTATCCGTAGGTAATTTATCCTTCATTGTTAATAATGAAATCTCAACAATGAGTTACTATACTTACTGAAAAAGTCTGCTGGATGGCTTGCACTTCACAATCTTTTTGTTGTGTTAGACATTTTTGCAGGATGAAGGTACTAATAATGTACTGGTTTTTTGTTTTTGGTTTTTTTTTTCCTTCTACAGTTCTTTGTCACTTGTGGAAGCCAGATATTTTCTACCAAAAATTAGTTTACTGCCTATGCAAACCAGATTTTCAATGTGTCAGTATTTTAAGGTTTGGTTCAGAGTAACTTCCTATTCTGTAATGGGAATGAATGAGTCTGACTGGTCTGCAAGTATAACATTACAAAAGCCTTCACCTTTTTGGAAGGATTAAAACCAAAATCTAGCAGTGAACTAACCAATTGTACATGTTAATTTTAGATGTGTTGCTATCTCCTTCCTCCCATAGTGGTTAAATGTTTCTGTAGTTCGATATATTAAATGTTGGCATTAATATGTTTATTTTTTGTAGGTTTGCATTCAGCTGAATTGCTGCTGCCTCAAAGAAAATCAAAATGGACAGAGCAAGTTAATTCAAAAGTCAGTGTTAATTTTACTTAAGTTCTCTCCCCCTTACCCCACTTTGATTGTTCATAAAGATTTAAATAATTAAAGCATTGTTGGGTAGACTGTAAGCTGAGTGTCTAGTAGTGGTGACACATTAGTTGCCACCTTTTCAAAATTTTTTCAGAACTTTTGCAGTACTGAAGTATTAGTACTAATGAGCTAATGAAAAAGAAATAGTTTTCTCAAAGGGCAATGAAAAGGTGTTTGGGAAGATGGCTTGTGTTAAAGCCTTGTAGAAAAAGAAGCATGTGAAACTGTACCTAAGGATTACGACTGTTTTTTTTCCCCCTTGTAACTTGTTATTGTGACCACTAACGAAGGACTTGCATGTAAGTCTTTTTAAGTTGTTAGGCTCACTGAAGTAGTTTCATCCTGTGTATTGTCATGTCAGTATCTGAAAGTTGATCTAGCTTTGATATTTTGCTTTCTTTGGGTGGCCTTGCTGTTTTGTTATTTTAACTTCAATTTTGTAATTTTGAGAATGTGCAAACTGTGGAACGTGAGTAAGAGTCTGTTTCTGTACTCTCTTGTGTCTGTGGCTTGTGGTTCTTCTACATCAAGTCTCAGGGTGGTGGGGATTGAGTGAATGAAGTGAGCCACATGTGAAAGGAACCAAACCAACAGAGAACAATCGTCCTCATTCCTTTAGTTGGATTGATCTGTGCTTTCCTTGAAAGCATTTGGTAAATGGAAAGAGTTCAGGTGTGAGTGGCCATTTGATTTGTCTGTTATATGGTCATAAACAATAGTAATACAAGTAGTTGCTTCTTAACTCGGAGAGAAAGTGATGTCTTTTTTTCCAAGCTATTAACTTTCAGTGCTGTGACAAGAGGCCCTTACTGAAATCAGGAAGTTGCATCTCCCCACTTACTGTTCTGAGTGATGTCTTTACTTGCACTCTTTCCCTTATGGATGTTTTGAAGAGTTTGCTTTTTAGCTTCATTAAATTAACTCTATCTTTACATCTTTGTTTGCTGTCAGGATAGTGATTTTTTTTCTTTTCATCGTGTTTGCACTTGGGAAGCGTAAACCTTTTTCAACTGCTTTTTCTTCAGATCATTTGTGAAGACTCCAAAGTGCAAAATAATTCCTGGTGATTTTGTTACATAATGTATGTTGAATGAGATGTAACACTTCAGCTTTTGAACTTTGAACCTTGCAAAGGGCAAGGAAAGCTAGCAATTGCTTTCCACTAGATGATACTCCAAGTGTGTAGGGTTTCAAACAGAAGGAACCTGATAGTAGTTTACCTTCAAATATGAAGTTATTCTGTGCTGTGAAATAGTTTGCTTTTTTAAGTTTACATTTTGGTACAGTGTAAGAAGGAAAAAGCTTTTTGGATAAAAGTGACGATTAAGTTATTTGAAGCTCTCGCTCACTTCGGCTGTCTTTTAAAACATTTCCTAAAAGGTGTTTTGGATGTTGTGACATTAATATTTGATTCACAGAAGTGATGTAAAACCCTGTTGCTTATGAACCATATCTATGTATAGAAAGGGGACTGGGTGATAGAGAGCAGTGGTTGGGATTTTTGGAATACCAGTGTTCCCTCCAAGCCTGCTGGCATTCTAGATCCTCACACAAAGCGAAGTGTGCTTTAGTCGATTCATCATAAGGAACTTGAGCCCTAAGTAGAAATGAAGGTGGGTTTTCTTTTTTTGTTTGTTTGGGGTTATTTTTGCTAAGTCACTGTAAAGCTAGGTTTTAGTGCTGTGGCTGTACTAGAGAATGTGTTGGCTTTAAATGGTTGAAAGACTGACTCTTACAGTTTGACTCCATACACTTCTCATACCTGGGCATGTCTTAAGACTTCTGGAAGAGTTCAGATTTGACAGAGGACCTCACTCCATTCTCGGTGTTCTGCAGCAGGCCTTAGTTTTCATACTTATTTTTTAAAAGTTTACATTAAAAAAAGTGAAGGGATATATTTTCTTTTGTTCTTCCTTATTATCCAGTGTGAGAATACTAATCAGAACAGCTCTGTTTTTGATGGTGGGCACCGTGAGACTAAGACCAGAGACTTTACTTGCTCTGTAATAGCACAGTTGAGAAGGAAGATGCTTCAGCTGAACTGTTCAGAACTTAATATCTGTTCAGCCCGTGAGAAAGAAGACTTAAAGGTTCAACTTCCTTTACTTCTATTGGAGTTATGAGTCTCCGACAATAAATTTTAGAGAACCAAAGAACTTGAGAGACTTATTGTATTGAAATTTAACACTGTAAATTGTATGTCCATAACTCTCTTCTACATTGAAAAGTAGCAAGGGGGCAACATACACACTTTCCCTTCAAAGCCTTAAAAGGTTACTTGTATAGATTTAAACTTATTCTGTTGTTGTGGCTGTACATTTATATGGAGAGTAAAGAAAGAAATAAATAATCTTTAGTTGAAGTAGTTGTCGTGCTTTTGCAGCAATCTGTGATCTGTAGGAATGCTTTCGTTCTCAAAAACTTCATAAAGTTTCTGTTAGGGTTTGAACATTATTTTCTGTTTTATTAACATGCAAATTTTGGATGGTAAAATAACTTGAAATTAGCTTGTTTTGCTTTGTTCAAACTAAATGATTCGGAGTAAGGAAGATCTAGTAAGCTGTGTCTTTTAAAAGGGGAGTGAAAATTGAGAAGTACAGGGTTTAAACAAAAGTATTGCACTTAGCAACTTTACTCCAAGTTAGTGCTACTCTTGACTAGAAATAACAGAGAAGGGTGTTTATCACAATAAATTTTCTGTTTGAAAGACAGTGTGTTTTTGTGACAGAAGGAAAACCTTTGGAGTGTGTTAAAGGCCTGGTTAGTTGGAGAAAAATCGTGAATGTTTCTGTTAATGAAGAAGAAAGACTGTGTAGTCTGATGACTAGGACTTGTGCATATAGTTTCTTTGCCTGATTCGGAGCAAAACTTTGTAGTGTTTCTGTGACTTATGCTAAATAGGTGGAATAAACATTTGGAGCTGGTCCAAGATGGGAGAACTGAAGGATCAATTTATTTTGTAGCCTGGTTATTCCAGAGCTTCTCTGTTTTATTGAGAACTTTGCCTGCTGATGATGCTGCTTCAGAAAAAAAAAAATAATTGACCGTGGTAAATAGCTTTTTTCTTTTTGTTGTCATGAAATGCAGTACAGTTGCTGTTTGGCATATCTCTGACAGTAAACATTCAGTTTCAGTTCCTTCCTAGAGAATTGTGTGCCTCTTTCTTTTCATTCTTTTCTAACGTGTTGTACAGACTTGCTTATTGGACTCTCTAAAATTTATATATATGCTTCATTTGTCTTCCTGACTTAATAAGGATCGACGTACTTGCTGTAGCTCATTACCAAGGAAGTAAAGCAGCAGCAGTAGCAAAAAACTTGACACACAGAATAATGTAACACTTTTTATTTTTTCTACTGTCGTAACAACACTATAGTATACTTTAATTCTGATGGGTTACAACCTTCTTTTACCCTGTTTGTAAATACAATACTAAAAATGGTGGTGACAAGGTGAGGTTGGGTTGTCAAACAAGTGTGTAGCTGAGAGATGGAGTTAAGATTCCCATGTGCAGTTTGTGGTGTGCCGTACTTACAGTAATAGAATTCTCTGAGGCATTAGGTAAAAGATCATAGCTATGTGCCTCTTAGATGTGCATACACGCTACTTTTAGACTTTCCTGAAAACTATGAATGTGCATATATCTGTGTGCTTTTAACATTTATTCTGTTTGTGGTTTTTAGCAAATCAATAGGCTGAATTTCTAAACTGGTCAGCAGGGAGCATAAAGAAATTTGAATTTGTATCTTACTTATAACTTTGGGAATTCATGGCTTGAAGCTTCCTTATTTTTTCCACCTGTTAATAACTTTGCTACTCCACTCACAAGCTTCAAGTTTACCTAGCTATTTGAGTTTGTTGCCTTTTATTTTAATCAGTTTATGACAGTCTCTGAAATGACCAGTGTCACAGAAACTGCTTCCTGTAAAATAATATAGGCGGTCCACAGAGCATGAGAAGTATGGAAGCTGAAAATGCTTCACTGTCTCTGGCTTCCAGAAAGATGTGCTCAGCTGTCAGGGTTTGGTTCTTTTCCTGCCAACTTTTAGCATTATTTTAAAATTTGTTTTTCCTATAAGATTTTAGCTGGCTCCATTTATATTGGGTATATTTAGAATCATAGAATAGAATCATAGAATCATTAAGGTTGGAAAAGACCTCAAGGATCACCAAGTCCAACTCAACACCACCTAACTCACTAAACCATGTCCCTAAGCACCACATCTACACATTTCTTGGACACCTCCAGGGATGGTGACTCCACCACCTCCCTGGGCAGCCTGTTCCAATGCCTGATCACTCTTTCAGTGAAGAAATTTTTTCTAATATCCAGCCTAAACCTTCCCTGGCGCAACTTGAGGCCCTTTCCTCTTGTCCTATCACTTGTTACTTTAGAGAAGAGGCCAGCACCAACCTCACTACACCCTCCTTTCAGGTAGTTGTAGAGACTGATAAGGTCTCCTCTCGGCCTCGTCTTCTCTAGACTGAACAACCCCAGCTCCCTCAGCCTCTCCTCGTGAGACCTGTGCTCCAGACCCTTCACCAGCTTCATTGCCCTTCTCTGGACCTGCTCCAGCACCTCAATGTCCTTCTTGTGGTCAGGGGCCCAAAACTGAACACAGGATTCAAGGTGCAGCCTCACCAGTGCCAAGTACAGGGACACAATCACTTCCCTAGTCCTGCTGGCCACACTATTTCTGATACAGGCCAGGATGACATTGGCCTTCTTGGCCACCTGGGCACACTGCTGGCTCATGTTCAGCTGGCTGTCGACCAGCACTCCCAGGTCCCTCTCTGCTGGGCAGCTTTCCAGCCATTCTCCCCTGAGCCTGTAGCATTGCAGGGGGTTGTTGTGCCCCAAGTGCAGGACCCGGCACTTGGCTTTATTGAACCTTATACAATTGGCCTCAGCCCATTGTCCAGCCTGTCCAGATCCCTCTGCAAAGCCTTCCTACCTTCAAGAAGATCAATTTGGTATCATCAGTAAACTTACTGAGGGAGCCCTCAGTTGTCTTATCCAGGTCATCAGTAAAGATGTTAAACAGGACAGGCCCCAACACTGATCCCTGGGGAACACCACTGGTGACCGGCCGCCACCTGCACTTAACTCCGTTCACCACGACTCTCTGGGCTCGGCCATGCAGACAGGTTTTTATCCAGCAAAGGGTGTTCCTGTCTAAGCCATGAGCCACTGGCTTTTCTAGGAGAATGCTGTGGGACACTGTGTCGAAGGCCTTGCTGAAGTCCAAGTAGATGACATCCACGGCCTTTCCCTCTTCCACTAGGTGGGTCACCTGGTCATAGAAGGCGATCAGGTTGGTCAAGCATGACCTTCCTTTCATGAACCCATGCTGGCTGGGCTTGATCCCCTGGGTGTCCTGTACATGCCGTGTGAGCACACTCAAGATGAGCCATTCCATAATCTTCCCCGGTACCGAGGTCAGGCTGACAGGCCTGTAGTTCCCCGGGTCCTCCTTACGGCTCTTCTTGTAGACAGGCGTCACATCAGCAAGTTTCCAGTCTTCTGGGACCTCCCCTGTTAGCTAGGACTGTTGATAAATGATGGAGAGTGGCTTGGCAAGCTCCCCTGCCAGCTCCCTCAGTACTCTTGGGTGGATCCCATCTGGCCCCATAGACTTGTGTGTGTCCAGGTGGTGTAGCAGGTCATTAACTGCTTCCTCCTGGATTGTGGGAAGGCTGTCCTGGTCTTTGTCCCTGCCTGCCAGCTCAGGGAGCTGAATATCCTGAGCTAGTCTGACTATTGAAGACTGAGGCAAAGGCGGCATTTATTAGTATGGTAAATCCGTAAGGTGGCCAAAAGCATGTAGTCTTAGTAAATTAAATGTATTGATTGTAAGTGTTTTGGCAATTTTGCTATTATGCTGTTATACTGACTAGCCTTTTCTTATTATAGTGATGTCACCATTTTAGCTGTTTCTTCATGCTAGGACATTATAAAAAAGCAAAACTGTTTTTATTCTCGTAGTTCAGACAAATAGTGTACCGCATATATCTCAACAACAGTAATGAAACCTGTCTCAAATACTGAAGACAACTTTCTTGGCTAGGGAAATATTTTTATTTTGTACGCTTGACCTCCCTGAAGTTGGATCTTTTCGATACTACTGTGACTGTCTTTCCTCTGCCAGCTAAGTACTGGTTAGACCAGTTAAACAACATGCCCGTAAAATTGAATGGGGACAGTCTCTAATGTCATGTTCTTGTCATCTTAAAAGTTCTGCTGTGCTTTTTTCTCCACCCTCTGTGGAGAAAGGATCAGTTAGGGAACACTTAAACAAGGTATAGGTAAATCCATAGGGCTTGGCAGGATTCACTCATGACTGCAGAGGGAGCGGGCTGGTGTCATTACAAGGCCATTTGTTACTGTCTTTGAGAGGTCTCACAGTGATTGGGAGAGGTTCTTGAGGACTAGAAGAGAGCAAATGTCAATCATGTCATCTAGAAGAATAAGAAGGAAGATACAGGGCAATATAGGCCAGTCAGCCTCACTTCAGTCCGTAGGAAGGTGGTAGAGCAACTGATCCTGGAAACTGTTCCCAGACATGTGAAGGACAGGAAGGTGCGTGGGAGCAGTCAGAATGGTTTTAGGAAGGGGAAATCATGCTTAATCAAGCTAATAGCTCTCTGCAGTGAAGTGGCTAGTTTGGTAGATGAAGGGAGAACAATAAATGGCATTTTATCCTGACTTGAGTAAGGCTTTTGACATTGTCTTCCATGACATTCTCAAAGAGGAGCTGACAAAGTGTGTGTAGAGAAGTGAATGATGAGGTGAATCAAAAACTGGCTGAGTGCCAGGCCCAGCTCATCAGAGGTGTGATCAGTGGCACAAAGGCCATTTGGAGGAAGTAATTGTTGTACCCAAGGGTTCAGTACTGGAGCCCGCACTATTTAACATCTTTAATTAAAGTCCTGGATAATGGGCAAATACACTCAGCAAGTTTGCAGATGATGCAAAATGAGGAGGAGTGGCTAATATGTTAGAGATTTGTGCTGAGTTCCAAGGAACCTGGGCAAGGATGGAGAACTGGAGAGAGGATCCTCGCAAAGTTCAGCCAAGGGAAAATGTGAAGTCCTTCATCTGGGGAGCTTGTAGCTGCGGAAGCCAGCTGGTAAGCAGCTCTGCAGAGAAGGACCTGGGGGTCGTGTCAGACAACAAGCTGACCGTGAGCATCCTCATAGCAAAGAAGGTCAACATCTGCCTGGCCTGCATTAGGAAGTGTTGGCAGCAGGGCAAAGGGAGTTAATCTTTCTCGTCCACTCAGTGCTGGTGAGACAATGTGTGGTGTGCTATGTCCTGTTAGGCTCCCTGGTAGAGGAAAGATAATGGACTTGGTGGAGCGAGTTCAGCGAAGGGCCACAAAGATGATTAAAGAACCGGTGTATCTTTCAAGTGCGGAGAGGCTGATACTCTTTTTGATCTTCTAAGGAAGCATAAGTTGGTCCTCAGTCTTTCGGAACACTGTCTAGATGTTGTATTTTGATTTTTAGAAGATGCTTTCCATTTAAAATTAGTAAGCCATCAAACTCATGTTTTCCTGATGTAAAGTTTTGCGAAGTTGAAAATGAGGAGGGAGACTCTGTTAATGCTATTGATGGGACTACAGACAATTGAGACGAGAGTAGACAGTATGCCCTCAGAAGGCAGTGATGTTTCACTACAAGGTGATGCTTGAAGTTCATAACCCTGTCTGTGATAAAATGAAGTGTGGTGTTGAGATGTTTCTCCTATGATCTGCAATGAGCGTGGACCTGGGAAAATAAAAGATAGGATTACATGTTTTTACGCTTGGTTCCTATAAGTCTCAAAACCATTATAGTGTTTATAATTAAATATATTAAAAATGTGATACTAAATGCATTTCTTCTAGTTAGAGCTACTTAAACCAAATAATGAAGATAGTCTCAAAAAAATCACAGCAGTTAAATATTAATGCATATTATTTTATAAGCCATAGTCCTTCTATACTTTCATAATCAGGCTTATTTTTTTCTTATTTGACCTGTTTATAGGAAACAAAACATGGAACTAAAATTCAGAATGCTTTGATTACATCTGCTTGCTCTGCTCTCTGACCTTGCAGTATCCCAGATTGCTTGTTCCCACCTTGTCTGTATGCTCTTGTGTCCACTTGGACAGCCAGTGCAGAGATTCCCTTGAGATTAATTCTTACGGGAGTCACTTTTCCAACTTCTGAAGAGTACTGTGCAGTTCCAGTATGGCTATTTTTGGTGTTGTGTAAGTAGACATAGAGGATTTTTTTTGATTCTGGAAGGAGTTGATGAATGGAAGTGAAGGTAGAAGAAATTCTGAATAAAGGATCATCTTTATAAGGGAGCAGAAATGAACACTTAAACTATTTTTTTGTGTAACCAGTTTATTCCAGACCTCGGTAGTCTTTATTTTCTTGATGAAATGTTTAAGGGCTGATTGAAGACACTTGCAAAGGAAATTAATGCTATGTTAGCAGGAGCAGTTCAGGAGACATTGTATGAGTGTCTAGTATATGAAGGAAGTCAGGTTAGGTCATGAGTGTTCCGGTGTTTGGGTTGGAGACTTGGGGGTGTCTTTTATTATTTTAAAGCTTTGTCAGATCTCATTGTTTCCAGCATTTTATGGATCCTGGCATTGGAAAAAGTATTGTAGGTCTGTCTTCTTGCCATATCCGTTTTCTCCATAACTTTCGGCAGCACAGCTGCTTCCTGGTTTAGTGCTGCAGCTAAGCGAGTTAATAAATGCACCAGGTTCTCTCTGTAGTGACTCTACAGTTACTCTGTGTGTAATGAGCGCAGTATGGGACTGGACTGTATTCCCATTTTTGATGTGCTACACAGAGATACAAGTTGGATTAACAGATGCTTGCTAGAGTTCTGCAGAGCGTTTAGCCTGTAATTCTCACACACTTCACTACTGGTTTGAAACTACCGCCATGTGTTGCCAATCTGCCTGTTTAGTGAAATTGTTCAGGAGTGAGGGAAGGTGAAATCTGTAACTGGCATTGTTGTAGTGGCAGGAGTCCCTCATTTAGGGCAAATGGTATGACAATGAAAAAGCGTTCTATGGTTTTTCTTTTTTTTTTTTTTCTTCTGGTAAACATGGAGGTGGGGGGAATATTTTTGTTATTGTTTTTACTGCAAGAAATTACACAAATTTAATTAAAATGTGAGCAATTGTGTGTGTTTGAGATGTATTCCATAACACTGTTTTGGATAGTTTGTTTGATGGGACACATGTATTTCATGCCCCTGTTTTATGTGCTAATTGCATGGAGGTTTTTTAGCTTACAAACAAGCTTTACAAACAAAACTTAAATGTTAGTCATTTTGTCCCAGTATTTGTCCCATATTTTTCCCAGTAATAGTGAATTAAAAGTTGCAAATAAGGTGAAAATTGTAATAGGAGATAAAGCTTGAAGAAGCGCTTTGCTAAAGTAATCTGAAAGTAGGTTAATCTGAAAGTTCATGAATACAGGGTGTTTTTCTTATTTTCTACAATGTTGAATTCTATCTGTGCTGTTCCAGGAAGAAAGAAAATAGTTTGATTTATACTTTGGTTGTAGTGGGTGGTCTGTCTGTATGCTTAAAAAGTTTGCCAATTGATTTCAAGTGTCAGGGGAGAGAGAGGAAAAAGCTTTCTGGGGAAACAGGATTCTTTTATGATTGCCACCTAAAATGGGAAGAAATGGATTAATTATTACAGTGTTTGTGTACATGCATTGTGCTACACATTCAACTCTTTAGTTAAAATTATTAATTTCTGATTTAGAAGCATAATAGGAATTGATGGGTTCAAATATTTGTCTTAAGACTTAAAGTTGTTCCAGAATATTGTTCTTCTGATCTTCAGGACTGTGTGCCCATAAATCTACTGTGGCTGGTATCTTCTTGTGATTTTCACGGTGCTTTGGGTTGAGACATCTCTCTTCTTGGTGGAATTTTCTTCTTCAGATGTTTATAACATCCTAGGTCCTCATTTTGTGAAGTAAAGGAAGCCAAGTTGTTTTCTTACACTTTTATCCCCAATCACTCAAATAGTTCATTACTGCACCAAGTAAAATTTAAATTTTAGTGTTGTTATTCTAAGTGTGATTTTTCTTGTATATTTTTCTGTAATGGTTAAAAAAAATAAAAAGGTAGTAGTAGAGGCTGAATTGGCTATACTGTTTAATATTTTATTTCTTCATTTAAATTGATAAGCACAAGCTAAACTAGTGATAGTTGTTTTAGTTCCCCCCCCCCCTTTTTTTTTTTTTTTTTGTTAGAGTTTTGGGAGTTGTTTCTAGGTGTTTTTCCTTGGCCTTTCCTAATTCATGCAGTCGATTTCTGGTTCCCTTTTCTGAGCATGTTACTTCATCTAAAACAGGCAATATACTAAATTTTCTCAAATGCTCTTCAGATAATACAAGTTTGTTTAAAAAGTAGTGTTTCCAGCAGCTTTAAAACTGGTGAAAAATAGTTTCTGTCACAAAAGCACCTTATTGACTCAACCAGCCTAAAAAATCCCAGCCTGATCTTTTTTTGGCTGTTGGTTATGCATACTTGGTGCAGTGTTCTTATTTCAGCTGCTAATGTGGCTCAAAGTGGATGAGTGAGTTATATATCTGACAAATCTCTTCACTGTACATCATTTGGAACAAGCTGTTTGTTATTCCTTGACATTCACTCTCTTATTATTGAAGATCATACTTCACAAGACTATAGAATTAAACCTTATATTGGTTAATATTGGAATAATTCTGTGTTACCTGAAACAAAACACTTAACAGGCTTCCCTCAGATAACCCACCAGTAGTAAAAATTAAGAACAGGTTTTTTTTTCTCTGCTGGAAACTATTCTATTATCCACAACACAGCAACATGTGAATTTTATCTAAATTTGTGGGCTATGAAAGACTTTCTTTTCTGAAGTCACTACACAGCACTTGAATCAGACACCAGAGGCTGTTGCTGAGATGAGACTGAGTATTGGGTTTATACTGCTAGGGAACGGTGACTTAACCATTCAGTGATAAATTTTGGGCCTAAACTTTTGTTGCCAAGAGAGCTTCTGAAAACAGCAGAATCGCTTTTGGGTCTGTGGTGTTCACCTCAATAAGGTTACTTCTCATAGCTGTATTAATGCTGGGAGTACAGCAGCTGTTTTATCAGTTCATGAACAGCAGTTGATGCATTGTGTGTGTGTAAGAAAAGTCTTGCTAGCAGACAAATGGGTTCTTCATGTCTGTCAGTATAATTAAAGCAGTTTCTTATAAATGCTTGTATGGGTGCTTACTACTGACTTTCATGCTATGCAAATACTTGTATTAATGTTTCTGTGTGTGTGTGTATTTTTTATTTTTTTTTAACTTAACCTGTATTTCTGAAAGGCAGAAGTGTTCTAAAGTAAAATGCTGATCAATGTTACCTATTTAGCGCTGCAAGGATGTGTTAAGTAAATTTCTAAAGTCTCTTCAGTATTTTTATTAATAAGTTAAATCATGAAATAGGGTGTATGTTTATTAGATTTGTAGATAGTATGCATTTGAATAGAGGCTGCAGGTGCTTTTGGGGACACAATGCAGAAATGTCTCTGATTGCTGTGTATAGCTTAGGTAATGGACCTGAACAGCAGGAAAAAAGGCTTGAGTCAGACCTGATAGAAGGAGCCTTTCTATTGATGGGAAGTGTTGTAGAATAAAGTGTTAGTCTGAAGTTGTTGGTCTAATCTAAGTTGGAAAGCAAGCAAGGAACAAACTGCTATTTGGCAACCAAGGTGACCACAGAGGGTTTAAGCATAGTGAATCCTGCCTGTGGCAGCAGAATGGTCTTGCTGACATCCCATTCTCATTTTCTGTGATATATTTTCAATTTACCAAAAATATCTTTCTGAAAATGAAGAGTATCCTAGAGCTGTCAAATACTTGCCAGATCATCAAAATAAGAGCTCATGCTTGTAATTAATATGCTTTTATATTAGCATACATTCTAGGACAAACTTGTTGGCAATATCAGAAAGCTAGCACCTGTAAAAGTATTTATGAAGCCTGATAAAACATGGAATTGGCAACGTAAAGCTGACTAGGAGAGGTACTCTTAAACTGTAGTTTTAAAAAAGCCCTTTCCTGATCTGCTGTGTCTTTCCCAATGTAATTACAGCTAGAGTATTTGTGCCTACTATAAGTTAGTGAGTAAGGTTTAGTAATGAAAAGACTCAATTTTCCTGTGTCTAATTGCCAGGCCAATAATATGTACAATCAGATGAGAAGAACTGTTTTCTTGACTTCGGTGGTGTGGAGGTCAGTATCCTTAGTAGCATCTTTTCTTGGTAGTCTTTAACTGTAGACCTGTGAGATTGGTTAGTTAGGTAGTGTTCTAAAAATGTCCTTCTGTTACTGCTGCTGTTTTATCAAAACTTCAGTTTTTCTTCTGTAAGGTTGTTGAAATGTACAGATACTCTCCAGCTGACTTTTCAGTCTGAGTATTGTATAGTGTTGGCCCAGGTCTCTTTAATACTTCACTATACTGCTTTGTAGGAAAGGGATTGTCTCATCTGACTGAGCAGTACTATCAATAGACTTTTTGGAGCTTTTAGTTGGAGAACTGAGAACATGGGGAAGATTTGAATCTGCTTCTAGAATAATTTTTGCTGGAAGAAATATATACCAAACATCAGTGAACTGTGGACAAAGCTCTGTTAAAAACACCTTTCTGGTCCTTGGATACTTGCTTATCACCAAATCTCACCTTAGCCCTTGATTTATATGCAAAAGGTAAAAGGTAGGGATGTTAGTGAATCAAGAATAAACTCTTTTTTGGCAGTTGGATTAATAGTAGCATTAGGAAGCTTGACTAGTTTTCTGAAAACAGTAAGATGAATTCATTAGGAAATTACACTTAGTGCCTTTGTCCCTTACGTAATAGCCCATCCACCAATAACTTGGTGATACTCTTTGGATTTTTTGTGATGTTCTTATTCAGTATAAACATAATCTCTCCATTTGATTTTCAGACTGTAAATGCCTTGATCTGAAGATTTTCTTGTTCTGATCTTCCAGTATTGATAACTTGTTTTGATCCCTTCTAAAGATTTAATGATTCTTCTGCTTGGAGATGAGAACTCTATCAGAGGGAAGGAGAAAAAAAAATTCTTGCTGCAGTCTGTTCATATTTAATTTGCTGTTTCTTAATTTAGCATCACTTGTGGTGGTTCATCTATACTCTCTTCTGTTTCTATACCTTTGAATGTGATTAATCAGTAAAAGTGAACTTGATTCTTGTTAGAAAGAGAAGCCATTTTTATGATGGTTCTGTGACTCTAGGACTTCCTTCTTTTCTTTTTTTCTTTTTTTCTTTTTTTCACTAGTCTGATGTAATTGGATTCTTTAGAGAATGTCTCTGGAATTTCTGTTGAGGTTAATTTAGAAGAGAGTGTTGGATGACTTCAACAGAGTAATTTATAACAAATTATTTGGGTGGTCGTACCTTTAAACTTGTCTTTTTTTAAATGATACTAGAGTTTGTAGTTTGATATCAGAGGTACCTAAAAACCTAAGTATGAGCTCATGGTGTAAAAAAGAACCGACAGGTCAACTGAGAAGTGCAGTTTAATGCTTACAAATCTGTTAGACTTCCTTTTAGATGCTGGAAGATTCTCTTCTGTAATAGCCTGGTTCAGGCTAGACTACAAATATAATTACTGGTTATGAAGTTCAGATTCCACAGCTCTAACTAATACTTGCGTTACAGCAGCCTTAGATTAAAGTGAACTGCATCCATGCTCACTGACTAACAGATCTACACTCTGTTGTGCAGAGATGTGGTATACGTGTTTGTTTGTGTCTCCCTGTAAGATGCATGTGGGTGTTTTATTATGTTTTCACTAGCAGAATTTATAATAGTCTGTATATAATACTTAAAATATTTTTGAATCAGTGACAATTTTGCACTGTCTAGTTTCAGAGTGTTATGCCCTTATAATTCAGGCAGTGTTTCATCTGTTTCTTTCCTTTCTATGCTATTGTTCATCTTCAGTATAATTTGTTATCTTGCTTACTTGCATTCTCTTGCTTTGAGAGACGTTTTCCTACTTGTGGAGGAGAATGTAGGGTAGAAGAAGTATTCTTAGGTTTTAATCTTAAACCATTACCTCTTTTTGCCCATTTTCAAACTAGAGAATTTTACTGGTTCTTGACAGTGTTTCTGTATTGAATCTAGAGATAATATGGGGTTTGTGGTGGCCCCAAGCATCTGTTTTTTTTCCGTAAGGAACCTTAATATGGCCTCTGAAATTAACTTCTAGGGCCTAATTAAGAAAATCAGCTGCTTCTAGGAAGCTAATGAAATAGCTCCTGGAATCTATTCTAGATAGTACCAGAAAGTATTTCAAGCTAATTTTGCCACAGCTTTCTGCATCAGACCTAACACAAGATGCTTCATCCCATTTTTAAGAGTAAATAAAGGAATGTTACAGTTGTATTTTAATTATATCTGCAGTATATTTGATTAGGATGACACTTCAGTAATAAAAGCACAAATGTGGTGCTATAAACAAGATGGAGATAGTTAGATTCTAAACCAGATCTGTGTGAGAAAATAATACCCCAAAACCAGACAGGAAATAATGATCAAAACATCACAAGTTTAATCCTTTTGTAATATAAGCATCAGAAGATTACTCACATCTTGTTCTTCCAATTACAGGGACTTGCCATGAGGTGCTGAAGCCTTTTTTCATTGATTCGGAGAGACTGGACCTAAATGGCGCAGCATGACTTTGCTCCAGCCTGGCTTAATTTTCCTACTCCGCCATCATCAACAAAGGTATGTTCTTTATTGTTCTTTTGAACACGCACACTCATTATTAGAGAAGTCTAAATGTCATAACCTCAATCATAGTAAAAATACAAATCTGTTTATGAATAGGGTGTTAAAAGATGATATCTAGCAAGTCTTGCTGTTGTAATTTAAGTAGTTGGACCTTGGTTGTCAAGCTCATATCTTCAGCAGGTTTTCTCTGGAGCAGTTGAATTCATGGAAAGAAGCGCGGCCACGTTATCAGAGCTGTTGTGGGATTAAGATTGCCTTCACTGGGAGTTTTAAAATGAATTATTGTATTTTGTGCTAGAAGTACCACGACAGAAGCATGTGCTTGATGTTTTTTGCTTCTGGGGTTGCTCTGTGTCCTGTGAATTTTACAGAAGTGTTATTCTGTCATCCCAAGAGATTTTAAAAAAAACCTTTTGAAATAGACCTCTTCAGTTGCTAGTGGGATGCTTGTTACTGCTGGTGGAGTGTGGTGCTTTCAAATAGTCGTGCATCCTCACTGTTTCATCTAGACAGTTGTTCCTCATTTTATGTGATGGGACAGTTTAGCTTGGAAACAGGAAATAACAATCTCTGAATTGTTAGGGTTTGTGAATACTCTAGGAAGCCCTGAGTATCTCTGTCTCAAATGTTTCTTTTTCTTCTGGCCTGTCTTTCTACTCTTTCATGTGTGTGAATGCAGAAGCAGTGGCAGCACTGGATATTTCAAATTCCTGTCATTTATTTCCCTATTTGTAGACTTATCTTCTTCATTACAGTCTTTTGAATGCAATATTTCTATCTGTAGCTATAAGAGTGACATTGCCTTACTTTAAAGTATTTACGTAAGTTTCTTGCTGTCTTTCATGTCCATGGAAAATGTTTAGCCTTTATAAGCTTGTGGAAGTAGATTTGTGCTTTTGTTAAATACAGTCAGCTGTTGGTATTAGTTGTGTTCCCATTGATTTAATTCTGTGTATCTGCACACATACTTTTTTTTTTTCCCTGAAGTCAGGTCGTTGAATATCCTTAGTCATATTGCTCTATTTATCTTCTACACTGACCTAGCTAGCTTCTTTGTTTAGGATAATGTATGAGCAGCTCTCACTTGATGTTCTGGGAACATCAGGCCTCTGTTCCAGGACAGTTCTGTGATCTGTTTGTTTTTGTTCTGTGTTACTTCTGATACATTCAACTCTTTTGATCTGCTTTTTCCAATTTAATACACTTTGGGTTGGAAAAATAATCACAGCTTAGTTCAACGTGGCATCACAATTACAAAACAATCTTTACCATGTGTTTCAAGAATCTGCTGGAAGAGCTTTACCTGCATGCTTCAAGTGTCAATATAGCAGGATAAAAGCAAGTTCCAGAACTACTCCAGTATGTGTAATAAATAAATCTGAGATACAGGTTGTATTTGTCACCTCATTCCTGGATTGTGGGAAATTTCATTGCAAGTGTATGTTGTGGATCCTGTTATCTTCCTTGCTGCTTTGCCTCTCATGGAGTTCAGGTAGACTTTCTTTCATCTTTTCCAGAAACTCTGTGGTTGTATGCTTTCTTCGTTATAGTCTTTGTACTTCATTGTTTGAAATGCAGCTTATGTCCTTGTGTTACCTTCTCCCTCAATGATCATCATTCTGTGATAATACAGCACATTTGGATATTAAAGACTTCAAAAGTCTTTTTGTTCCTACCTGATGTGTAGCAATTCTTACTTTACAGAACAAGGCTTGTCCTCTCATTCCTCCACAAGACAAGTCTCAAATGTTGTGGCCCCCTGTCCCCTCCAATTTCTAGAATGGAAGTTAATATCTGCTTCACACATACCAACAAAGCAGCTGAAGAGAGGAGCAGATAAGAGGGATAGAGATGAAGAGGAAGGATGGGGTGAGGAAGGCAAGGTCCCTCATATTTTGTTTAGAATGGAGCTGAGGTGAGGCTGTGGTATCAACATTTAGACTTGAGAAGGAGAAACTGAACTCTGCCCTGTCAGTTTTTATTTCCCTGAAGAGGCACTTCTAGGAATTGCATCTTTAGGAGCTTGGTTTCCCACCTTGATCCCTGGTATCTGAAGCTTTCCTTACATAAGTAAAGGCTTGTGCTAGAAAAACCTGATGCCAGGAAGTTGGGATTATGAATGAACTTCCTTAATGTGACTGACACAGATTACAGTTTGACTGAAATCCATCTCACTTGTTGCTGATGATTTCCTCTTAAGGATAAGCTTTTATATCATCTCCCTGTCACACAGCAAAGTCCAGCTCAGTAGCTGGGTATCCTGGTGCTCAGTAGCTTTCATTCAGGTCTGTGCAGTTTTGCATTGGGCAGATAGAAATGGGAAGGTTTTGTGAATAGTGAAACTGGGATATAGATGAAATTCTTTAGGATTGCTGTAAAATGTGTATGGAGAGATTAGAGACAGACTGTTAAACTGTTTTTGCAAGCTTACTTTTACTTCATGTTAAGCAATAAGACTTAAAAATAAATCTGTGTTGCTTTCTTTCTGGGCTAGCTGGACCCAGTCAGATATTTTCTCAACTTCCAGAAACAGCCAATAAATTTTCTGTTGATTACGAAGTTTACTATCTTCTCTGCCACAAGAAGCTTCATAGTCTGATACCTCCATCATGTGGGGAGAATGCAAACTGCATGATCTTTGCACATGATTTAGAGACTTTATATTTGTTACATCAAGTACAACTCAAACACTTCGTATAAAATGCTGTCTGTTATACTCTCTGGAAATGTTATTGTTCTTCAAAGTTCATACAAAACAAAAGGTAAACTGCAAAAGTAATATTAGAAGGTTGTATGTAAATGAGCACATGAAGTGATCTTCTAAAATTTCATCTATGATTGACAGCTTAGGAGCTTTCTGAAATTTTTAGCAGAGTATTCAAAATTTGTTTATAAGGATTTGGTTTTTTTTACTTAATACTGAGATTCTTTAAGATAATTTTTGAACTACTTAACTCTTTTGGTAGTTTGTGGTTTTATGTTTCTTTTCTTTCTCCTGGTTTGTCAAGGAAGTAATTCCCTTCCCAGGTCTCAAATTGAGAGGAAAATCATTTCATTTGACTTCTGTGTGGTTTGGACATACGTGCTTTGTATTTTAAACATACCTGTTAAGACTTACTTGAGTTTGAATTTTAAACAGCAAATTTTGAACAGGGGCTTGAGCTCTGCTGGGCCATTGTTAGTAGAACTTGAGTACCATTTTTTGTGTGATTATTGCTATTACCTATTAATTACTATTACTATTACCTATTACTATGACTTTTTTTTTTCCAACTCACTTTGATCAGTGGAGTACTTTAAATGTGAATATAGCTTGATTAGATGTTAGTGGATAATACCTGTTGAAATAAACTTGAGGCTTTCATTTTCAGACACAGACCGTTACTGCTGTACTTTTTATCCTGAATGTTACTCAGTCTGGAGAGGGAGTGAGCTTCAGGTACCCAGGTTGATACTTTGGGTGCAGTAAAGTTCCTGCTCCCTGGAATCACTAAGTTTAGTTTGCTGACACAGTACATTCCCACACAGCTGTGCATTTGTGCTTTTGTAGCTATTGTGGCCCTGGGATGTGTCCATCCCTTGTATATGTGCAATACAAAGGACATGTATGCACACAGTAAGTCCAGTGGGAGGAGAGGGGGGTTTGCTTCATCTGCATCAAAGGCTGGATGTGTGACAGGTTAACAGCCCTCTGCTGTCACTCACTGGGAGGTGTATGGTGTGTGAACAGTAAGGCTAAGCTGTACTTTTACAGAATTAAAATTTATTCTCGAATTTATAAGATGTAACAGCAAAAGAAATGTATTAAAATAGTAAAACCAAATAGAAGTAATACATGATTTTTTTTGGTTTGTTTAATTCCCTTAGGTATGAGTTCTAGTCAGGATGTATTTTGATTTCTGAATGCTATTCTCAGTGTAAGGTTTCAGTTTATAAGGTACTTTCTACTGATAAAGTTTTACTGCTTTAAAATTTCTACAATGCCTACTTATAAGCTCATAAACTTGAAGTATATTTGTGAATCTGTACACTTTTGACTCCAGGTTTTAATTGTATTTCATAACTAGTTGCATTCAACTTGTTAACTTATAATGACCTATTAACTTACAATTACAAGACTAATAAACTGAGCATTTCTTGGGTGCATCTGCCTCTGGTGGAAGCAACTCCTAGGTTTCTATGGAATGCATGTGTGTAGTCTCTGAACATCCAAATTAAGATCCCAGACTTATTTTCTGACTTCCAAACAGATGTCCTGTCCTTTCTTACCTTCTTTTATTTTTTCCTCTGCTACAACACCTCACCTGTGCTCTGTTCTGCTGCCAAAACAAAACAGTGTTTTTTACCTTGTGTCACAAGGATTGTCCTCAGTGCTGTGTCAGTGCCCTTGAGTGGAAGATACAGCTTCCACTTTGCTAGCATGGGGGATGGTGACATAGCTCTGAACGTAAGCATACTTGAGCACTGCTGCATTGTCTTGTTATCCAGTCCTTTTAAAAATTGATTGTGTATATCATGAGTAATGTGTGCATGTTACAGTTCTGACGATTCAGTTTTGTTATTAATCAGATATATCAAGTCTACTATTTGTGCTCCTTTACAGTCATCACTGAACTTTGAGAAACACCCTAAAAATTTTTCGTGGATGCAGAATCGTTATGAAGGAAATCGCAGGAGACACAACTCTTCAGATGGGTTTGATCCTAACACTGGACGGCCTAATGGAGGTATAATATAGCTTTCATGGGACACTTGGAATACATGTACATCTTCGCTTTGTAATGCTGTAGCTAGAAAAAAAATCTGATTATAATAGCTTTCCTATACTGAGTTCTTATTCTGTAGTAAAATAGAGGTACTGGAAAGACAGATCTTCTGGGAGAGGATGTTATGACGGAGGGTTGGTTAAAGTAGTGTGATTCCAGGTGTATTTCTCTCTTGAACACAGAGTGTCAAGTTAATATTCTAGCCAGCAACGTATAAATGAGCTGTCAGAAAACAAAGTTGATTTGGACTACTGTCCTCTTCTTCTGGCACTGTTTTCTAAAGTTCTTCCTGCTGCTTATGTGAATGAAAACTGTGAATGTGAATGAAATTTACTATGCTGTCACATCCCAGAGTAAAGAGCTGCTTGCTTCTCTAAGAATTTTGCAGAAGTAGAATGTTCTTTTAAAACCGTAATTAAGTTTATTTCAAAATTTAAAAATCTAAGGACATTTTGGGAGAAAGGAGAAGAATGGTTGGCGTTCACAAGGCAGAAATGGTACAGAAAATATAAACTATCGTGGAGGATACCATGGTGGAGGTTCCCGCACTCGTAGCAGCAATTTTCACTGTGGAAAAGGCCAAGGACTGCATGAAAACAATGTACCTGGCAATGAAACTGGGAAAAAGGAAGACAAAGAAGTACCCAAACAGTTTGAGGCTGAGGATTTTGTAAGTTCATTGTAATTATAATAATCAAGGTTTCATTGTTTCTGCAACTACCATTTTGTCCATTACATGACAGCTACTTCATGAGATTTCACCAGGTTCAGATCATCATATAAATGATCACACTTCTTATAGGTAAGAGGGTGTTAGTCATTTGTCCACTAACTTGTTTCTCCTTCTATATCCTGTTTTTATCATTATGTTTATTATTGTCACTCAGTTGTTTAAGTGAAAGTACTGTTGCGTTTGGGTTTTTATTGTGGCATGTATATGTATTAAATTCTACAAAATTACTGGAAATCTGAAGTACTAACAAAATGATCTTTCTGCCAGTGGCCCTTTGAGATCCCATGCTTCAAAGTAGAATTGTAGTATGTGAGAGGAAGGGTGAGCTTCCCCTCTGAACAACCATACGTCACTGGTTTTTGTATTCTCTGGACAGTTTGTGTAATTGACTGCTGCCTGAGACCTTTTGTTGGAGAAGAGAAACAAGTGAGCTTTGACTTATTTGGGTCAATGTCTTGTCTGTCTCCATCTAACTTTGACAGCAGAGGTCATACTGCCAATATTATTGTGATTTTTTTATTTAATTGGTCCCAGAATTAAAGACTTATTTTTTAAATAATGATAAAACTTTATTTCAGCCGTCTTTGAACCCTGAATATGAGAGGGAACCAAACAGGAATAAATCTTTAGCTGCAGGTGTGTGGGGTGAGTATTTTTGACGTTTTTAAACATAAAAATCTAGAAGAGATTTGAAGTTATTTTATTTGAAACACAGGAAATTTTTTTTAGAATTATAAAGGTATAAATTTAAGTTATAAAGGTATATATTGAAATTGAGGAGACTTCAATATTATTATGATGTAAGTATCTTTTTATTAGAGACACAACACTTCTATTTGAATATCAGTCTGTTGGTTTGTAGATGCAGCCAGAACTAGAATTCTTTCCCAGAACAGGTATACATCTGTTTTGTTAGGATGTCAAGAATTTATCCTCACCTCTGTTTTCAAGAGGAAATTTGATGAAGGTGAGTCATCTGAACTAGTGATGTGATTGCTAGCTGAAGACTTTGTAAAAGAATGCTTCTGACTGATTAGAGCTATTTGGAAGAGTTTGGAGAGAAACCTACTAGGGCTGGGAAGAACAGGTTAGTTTGCAGAGATTTCAGGGCCCTTCCTGGAAGCAAGTGTCTTGAGCTGTTGGTTGTGTTCATTAATTGTAACAAAGCCAATCCTGGGAGTGGGCCTTGAACTGAACTGTAGTCTTGAGATTTTGTTGTATCTACCTGATCAAATTTGGCTACAGCTTTACAGTTCTGTGGGCTTTATGTAGGCAATTGTTCTCCCTTAAGAAGCTGACAGCTTTACGCTGCAGAGGTTTTAGAGTAATAAACTTACTCAAAATGAGAACCTTTCTCTTCATGAAAAAATAACTTTAAACAAAAAAGCTGCTACTTGTACTGTTCCTAATACTGAGGTCTGAAACTTGCTGCTCCTTTTAAATGGTACTTTAATTTGCTCATTCTTTTTCTCATACGTCCCCAGTATGTTTTGCACTCTTGGGTAACACTACATGTAGGCCAACCCCTCAATATAAATATCTAATTGCTAAGAACTTTTTCAGGAGCCTAAACAATTGCACTGTTTTACAGTTTTGTGCGTTTAGCAGCTTTCATATGAAAGTCAGGAAATATAGTTATGTTTCAATAAAAGAGCATCAATAACTAAATTCTTCTGTAGCCAAGTGGGGAAAAATTGTATCGCAATTTGAGTGTTTTACAACCTTTGCAACACTCTAGCTGTGGCTACTGTATAATGTGGCTCAGTTTGATCTGAAGGACAGCAAGTTTTCCAGGCTTTTTCAATATCACTCTTCACAAGCAAAGCAAGGAAGTTTTGTTAGCTACATAAAATCATAGTATGGTTTGGGTTGGAAGGGACCTTTAAAGATAATCTAGTCCCACCTGTAGGCTACGGTGCAGTGGCTAATTACAGCTTGGTATCTTTGTTACAGCTCTGCTATGGCAAACCTTGTTTTGTGATTGAAAAACTGAAATTAAGGATATTCTTATTCCCTTTTAAGGGAAAGAGTATTCAGGATAGGAGAAATGTTACCATCCCCTTCTAATGCCTGTTAAAAAATGTATGCTTCTGTTATATTCCATTTTACTTTTTGAATATGCGATGGGAGCATATGAGTGTTATGAAAGTCTTTTCATAAGTTTAATGAAAAAACGTATAGTTATGAATGTTTTGTGACATCTACATGGTAAACAGAGCTAGAGTCACTTATGCTTTTAAGAGGTTTTTTTAAATGTAGGATGTAGTGACTGCTCGTGAAGTAGAAATGCTCACAGGGAGAACAGGTAATCTTGGAAGAGGCTCTTAATGCACCATTGGAATGCATGTGTAAAAAAAGTGGGTTTTTTAACTTTTTGAATTCTGTAAAACTGTTAAATATTGTTTACTTAGTTTGACTTAATACTGACTGTATGTGTCTCTTAATTAGCGCTCTCTTGAAGATGGAAATGTTGTAAGCTTCGTATGTTTTGTTATGCCCGTCTGAGGCATGGAGATAGAGAAACTGGTCATTGCTGTGGCCTAGAGTAGTACACGTTTCTTGTGTTTATAGAGCCTCAACATGGAACATTTGGTTTTAAACTGAGCTGTTGTTAAAGGTATAGGTAATTATTCTTTAGTAACCTTAAAGGGAAATGTGAAAACCATAATCTCTCTTAAAAATTGGGTAACTGTCAGCCACTAATAGTATTTGGGTCTTAGATTTGTGAACAAGAACTGTGTAGCTAGCTTCTTTGATGAAAATCTTTCTTTCCAAAAGTAAAATTCCTGCAGTGCCAAGTGAAATATTTTGCAAATGGTGGTTGTAGAAGTTGGAACAGAACCTGTGTTTATCCAGGTTTGTACAGTGTGTTTTGTGGAACTAGTACTGGACTAAGTTCCTGATTTATGCCTGTTTGCTCTGGACCATGTAGGTATCCAGTACCCTATGAACTAGAAACTTAAGATTGTATACACATGTGTGCACGCGTGCGTGTGTGTATGTACACACAACACACACGCTCTTATTTTCTTTCCAGAGTACCCTTTGAATCCTAAATCTCAGAGAATGCTGGTCATTAAAAAGGGCAATACAAAAGAACTCCAGATATCTGGATTCCCAGTGGTAGGAAGTCTTCAGTCACAGCCAGTAAGGAATGGAACTGGGACCAGAGTTTATAAAGGATTAGTCCCTAAGCCTGTCACTCCACCTGCAAAGGTGAGTCTTGGATACCAGTGGCATGAACAAAATGCTAAGAAAATCGTGCTGTAATTCTGAATGTGCTTATCACCTGAGGGTACTGTTCCTAGAATGTTAAGCTTATTAATATTAACTCTTGCCAAGTGCAGCACACCCCAAAAGTAAATGGAAACAACTTTTTCTCATTTTTCTTTTTCAACTACACTGTAACTGGTCTTTTTGTTTCTCATTTGCATTTTTTAGAAGTACAAGAGCTGTCCAAGTGAGGGTGAAAAGGATGTTTTTCACTTATGGGGTAGCAATGCCTTTTGTATATGATTTTAGCAGAAAAAGACATGCCTGTTGGGGAGATACAGTTGACATAAAAATAACTTCAGAATTTTTCCCAAGTATTAATAGAGATAATGTTGCAACCTATTAGTGTCATTCTGGTCCTTTTTCAAGTGCGGTTTTCATTTTTGTTTCAGGAAATTTTTTAGTGTGCTCCCAAGAGCATGAGATGGAGTGGTTCTTTACTCTCTCTAACATTCTATATTAAAAACACTGCTTTCAGCTGTTGAAAACTCATACTGTGTTTCTTAATACCTCAAGTGTAAGGGTCTTAATTGTTTTGAAATTTTAGTTTTTATATTAAAAGTGTAAACTGTATTTGTGAGCAGATGAATTGCTCATAAACAGTCTCTTTTCTACAAGAAAACAGGTGTTTGCACTAGATTATAGTTGTAGTTATGGTTTGCTTTTGCTTAATCATTTTTCTAAAGGTTCCTGAAAATAATCCTGTTGTAGTTAATTACTCTTAAAATGCCTGTTTACATTTTTGTTTAGCCTACACTGTGGAAAAGCCAAGCAAAAGAAAATAAACTTGGGAATCCATTTCCTCATGAATCTGCATATGGTGTTGGCAATTTCAGTCCTTTCAAACCAACTGCCAAGGCATTTACTGTGTCACAAAATTTAGTGAAAGAGGTAAAGCAATATGTGTGGTTTTTATAAAATCTATAAAATTTTTCATTTGGTTAGATAAGAGGATCAGCAAGTTTTATGCAGAATTGTATATTAAATAAGATTCTGGGAAGTTAATGTGTCAGAAATATATAAGGCACATCATTGGCCTTCAAGTACTGCACAATTTGCTTTGTAGTTTTGATCTGCAGTAAAAATGGTGGATTTAAAATTTGGAACTGCTGATATGATAACACTATATGTGATAACACTTCAGAAGGTCCACTGTTCATTAGCAGTGCTCCGTAAACCTGCATCTCTGGGTTTACATGTAAGGACTATTTATACTGAAATACAAATATATTTCCTCTGCTTTTGACTGTGGATATATGTAGAATCTGAAACTACAGGTGTGGGTGAGACTTTTTGTCTTTCATTCAAAATCCTCTAAATGAATAAACTGATTCCTCCTTTTTCTGACTCCCTATGTTAGTGTAATCGGTCAAATTCTTCATCCCCTGTTGACAAAGTTGGTCAGCTTCGTTTAACAAAATTGACAAGAATGCGGACTGATAAGAAGAGTGAATTTTTGAAAGCATTAAAACAAGACAGAGTGAAAGAGAAACACGAAGATGAGAATCATGCTGGGCAAGAGAAGGTAGTTTTGTTTTTACCTGTTGTAGATCCAGCAGTAGTAGTTTTCAGACGGACCACAAAGTACTTTTTATTTGGCTGTAAATAGCTGTTAAGTCATGGTCTTGGATCTCTCAAAGAAGGAAAGGAATTACATTCTGATGAATTTAAAGTTGTTCCAGATACTACTTCTTCCAGTGATTCTTGGTAGTGTCTTTTTTTTTTTCTTTCTTCAGTATCTGTTCATACATGTTAATCACCCAAGTACATATGTGTCTTTAGCAACAATGAAAAGACTAAATTAAGCTTAGTACACTAACCTAATCTTTGTGGAAGGCAGTATGTTTCATACCTTGGCTGTTTGTTATCCTACAAAACAAGTAATGCAAAAACTTCATTCTGCTTCTCAAACCATTTCCTTTCCAGTTAGTGTTTAGATAGCCAGAAGTTCTGTATTCTTGGTCTAGTCATAGGAGCAACACTTCAATTTATGCATATATAAAGAACCTGGTTTTACTTTCTAGTTAAGAACTTGGAGGTCTATACTATCTGAATATAATGTGTCATGTTTCTTTCAATTTGGATCAGTTTATGCAGTGCTTGGCTGGCACCAGAGAAGATCTGTCAGTGCTACCAGCCACCAGCAAGCTGTAAGCTTAGTTTCCTTACATAGCCTAAGTGAAGATAAGTATTGTATTATTCAGGATGAGGTGATCACAAGCCTGTTCACTGTGAGTGAGTATTTTATAGTGTTTTAGCAAAACAAAAAACACCATAAGTTACACATCAGCCAGATAAATGAGTGATTTTGAAAACAGTTTGTTCAGATGCAGAGATGTGAGAAAAGAAACCGTGCCACTCTGCACTGCTTGTAAAAGTAAGATGGACTTTTCTAACCCTGTTCCTGTTTCAGGTGAAATAAAATTTACTGTAATTGGACTGTACAACTTAGATGTATGTGTGAGTTAAGAAAGATCTCCATCTTTCCATTAGGCATTCTGTGACTGAGCACTCTGAGGTGGGTGTTGAGGGTGATGTGTGTTTGAGAAATATACAAAGATTTTCATTTAAGAGTGAAAAGGTATTGGGAAACACTGTCTTGAGCTTCAGAATTCTGAAAATACTACATGAACTTGGTGATTTCTGTTCCTGAAATTGTCTTGAGTTCATAATCGCTTTATGACACATATGTCATATGCATTTGCTTGTTGCATTGTACACAGCAGATTTTTCAGAAGCAAGTCTTTAAAAAAAAAAGGCTTTTAGTAGTGGAAGTTGTAATGTCCTTGGACAGGTAGATGTAACACATAGCCTGGAGTAGTTTTTGGTACCGGTGTGCTTCCTTTTCCTTGCCATTGCTGTTTCACTAACAGGTGTGAAAAGTTGTTAATCATGTAACTAATAGTTGTCCTGCTTCCACCATTCATTTTAATGATCATCAGTAGAAGACATGGTGCGCAGCTGAGTGGATGGGGAGATGACTGCATAAGAGTTTTCTGTAACATGATCCTCTTGAAGGAATTTTAAGGCCTGCAGTAGTAGATTCTACCTCTGAAATAAGGCAAATCATGATCAGCCGCTGAATCATGCTTGGAAGAAGCTATTTTGCCCTATGTATATCTAAAATATTTAATATTTTTATGAATTTTGATAGTCTGAGATGCATTCTTCAGGCATATGATTTAACAGCTGAATGTATGTTTACTGGGATACTTAAATTCTAAAATTTCTGGAAGCAGACAACATTGAGTAAGAGGGAAATGATGCTGGTCTTGATCTTGGACCCTGAGGTGGTTTCTTACAAGTGCCAAACTGACTGAGCGATTGCCTCCTGCTGTGGATAATTCTGTTACATACTCAGTTTAGGGATTTTTTTTGTCGAAAGACTGTTAACTATGTAATAATCATGCTCTACTCTTTGTTTTTACAGTTGGTGAGACTTCTGAGACTATTTGGCTCACTAACTACTAAATGAGAATTACAGGTTGCTGAATGAGTAGAATAAAAAGTAACATCTCTGGGTTTAAAGGATTAAAGAGCTTTTAATATTTGAGTGAACCTGAACAATCTGCTTTCTGAATAAACTTTCTTCCTGGTTCTTTTTTCATGGGCAATAAATTACTGTTGCTGTTAACAACAGCCTGAGAAGCTCTGTGATGAGTGCATTTGTGTAGGGGAAACTGTTTTCTGAATTTGAAGAGCAGTATCCAGTCTTTCTGAACTCGTGGCAGATGAATTTGCTGGTTGAGGTATAGTGGCTGTGACTTGCCCCGTAAACTAAGTAAACTTGAGAACTCTTATGCTTTCAAACTTCTGACACACATGGCTCTGCTGTTTAATTAGGAACATTCTAAGTTCAGCAGATACCTGTTATTTCTCTTAAGTATGGAAGGCAGCTTAAATAAGTTTGAATTTTCTGATAGGTTTCAAACTTTGTAGAAAAAAGTTTGAGGCAGAGTGTGGGAGTTGCTTTCTGTATTACTTAATCAGTGGCATAACTTCACATTTCTGTAGTATCCAGGTATTGAAAATTCTAGAAGTATGAACAGAATTACTGCCAAAGTAGTATAAAGTGTCTTCATTTGAACTTAATTAAACTGAATGACTTGCAGACATTACTTGTGAATGGAATTTACTTAATATATAATTTTTTTAACAGGATGATGAATCCTTTAACTTGCGTAACAGTAACAGTCCTCATCATGAGCGAGATATAAACCAAAACTTTGAAAATGAAATTCAGCAGGAGAATGGCAATGCTTCAATTACATCTCAACAGATCATTCAATCTTCAGCTTTCCCTCAGGCTGATGTTCTTTCAAGCTCACTTGAGGCAGAACATAGGTATGTACCTTATGTTCTTTCATGGTAAGTGAGCATGTCATAAATTCTTCTAGTTCAGAAATCAGGATATGAAAACTGAGAACACACAAAATGTTTAATGAGTAGTGTCAAAATTTAAGCTTTAGACATGTACTACTTTAACGTGGGATATAGTTTGTTTCTACTGGACTTGTGTACTGACTTAAACTTGCTTCAATAAAAATTGATGCATTTCTGTATAAAGAAATAAAGCAAACAGCATAGTGACTTCATCCCTCTGATTTTTAGTCTGCATGTCTAGGAGGAACGAGGCATGTAATTGCTATTTGTATTAATAATACTTTAAATGCTACATCTTACATAAAACCCCAGTGAGTTTTTTGTTGTTGTTAAAGTAGTGAATTATTTCTGTAGCTGACTAGTTGACACTGTCAGTGGTATCACAAGTCAAATGCACAGGAGATGGAGAAAGTAACTTCAAAAAAAGGATTAAAACAATTCTAGTATCTCCTAAAAGTAACTGCAGTTGGTAGAGATGAGAATGATGCTGCTGGGAAAGCACAACTTGGTTTGGAGATGAGCTTTTCATGAGCTCTGTCAGATTCTTAACTGTTTCTGGCAACTACAGAATTGCAGTGATAGATTAGACAGATATTTTATTTTCTTTTTAGTGATAGATTATACTTATACATTGGACTAGAGAAACTTCCCCTTTTGTAGTACTCCAGAGGAAACTTCCGTGACTTCTTATCCCTCATGACTATGGAAAGTGAAATGCACTTTGCTGTGTTACTTTTGTTCAGACATTGACTATGGAGGAGGCAGAGATCTTTAGCTACTAAAGGCTTTGATGACCATTTTTTTACTAGAAGATAGGGGTCAAATCTAACTTTCCTTTTTCCATTCAAATGACTTTGAATGGCCTACATAGGATTTCTGGGCAGTGTGTTTCTGGTGTGATATTTCAGAGACGCTGTGTCTTGCATACTGTCCCAGCCCTTTGGCTGTGACTTCTGCGTGCATATAGACAGATATTATGGTCAGCCTTTTTGTGGTACATGGGACTTGAAGTGACCAGGTTAACTCACAGGATACTTCTGCATACCTACTGACAGTATTGGCACATCTTGTACAAAATAGATCTTGGACTTCCTTTCTGCTGGGGAAGTTTCAAACATGTAGTGATCCTGTTGAAGTCAAGTTTGCTAATCTGAAGTTTAATTTTTTTATGTGGTTCACACTTAAAGCCATTCTAGAAGCCTAGTGTTGCTTTAAAGGGACAGCAATCCTGTGAACTTTAGACAGTGTTGCTTAAAAGCTAGTCATTGCTCTAAATTTTATTTATGTTAGCAGGAGCTCTGTAACTATTCACTTCATTGTACATAATACTGTTAACATTTTAGCTTGCTTGCGGTAAAACTTTCTAACTCAAATTACTGTTGACAAAAATATAACATCATTGAACTCCATTTATCATTGCGAGTCTTTTTTCTGTATATCCATACAAATGCACATATCCAAAACTCCCCTTCAAGAGAATGACTTGCTTATTATTTCCACTGCTTCCTGAGAATTTAGTTGTTCCTGGCTGTCATGTTGTCCGGTTTGGTCCAGCTACCACAGAGGATGTAATTTCCATTTCTGTTGTTGTCTTGTTAAGTTTTTTACAGAGTAGTGCTGTTCTCCCCTTCTCCTACAATTCCAGGCTTTTATTATTTTAGCGACAGTCCTTGATGTCGTTGGTCATCTGCAGGTTTGTCCAGTGCACAACGATTGTATTGGGATGTAAAGTTCTTCGTGGGGAGGGGTATGTTGAAGTGCACTTTCTGCTCACATTTGGCTAAATTAAGTACCTGGCACATTACGTGAACTTCCTTAGGATCGTAGAATCACAGAATGGTTTGGGTTGGAAGGAATCTTAGAGATCATCTAGTTCCAACCTCGCTGCTGTGGGCAGGGACACCTCCCACTAGACCAGGTTGCTCAAAATCTCATCCAGCCTCGTCTTGAACACTTCCAGGGATGGGGCATCCACAGCTTCTCTGAGCAACCTGCTCCAGTGCCTCACCATCTTCACAGGAAAAAATTTATTCCTAATATCTAGTCTAAATCTGCCCTCTTCCATTTTAAATCCCCTACCCCTTGTCCTGTCTCTACATGCCCTTGTAAAAAATCCTTCCCCATCTCTCCTGTAGGCCCCCTTCAGGTACTGGAAGGCTGCTCTAAGGTCTCCCTGAAGCCTTATCTTCTCCAGGCTGAACAACCCCAACTCTCTCAGCCTGTACACACAGGGCAGGTGTACCAGCCCTCTGATCATCTTTGTGTCCCTCCTCTGGACCTACTCCAACAGGTCAACATCCTTCTTGTGTTGGGGGGCCCAGAGCTGGATGCAGTACTCCAGGTGGGGTCTCACGAGAGCAGAGCAGAGGGGGAGAATCATCTCCCTCGACCTGCTGGCCACGCTTCTCTTGATGCAGCCCAGGACACGGTTGACCTTCTGGACTGCAAGCGCACACTGCCAGCTCATGTTCAGATTTTCATCTACCAACACCCCCAAATCCTTCTCCTTGGCTGCTTTCAAGCCATTCTTTGCTAATTCTTCATTATTTTAATATACTAACTGTTCTTCAGCTAAGTGTCAGTTTTGTGTGTCAGTTCTGGCATATACTTGTAGAAACCTCTTTATTTTTTACAGAATAGCTTTAATGTCCTTTGCACATGGTTTGCCTAAAGAAAGTACTAATCTTTTTGGCAAAAACTTTGCAGTAAGACAGCTTACTGTCTTCATTGTTAAATGTCGTGGTGTCTTCACCCTTGCTTAACCCGTTTTCACAGTGTTTTCATGTGTAAAACCACTCAGATTCTGCTCTCTGACTTCTGGCACTAACTAAAACACATTGGATGTCTCAGGCTTAGTCATGAGAGGAATCTGTTTCCTTTCTTCCCTTCATCCCAAAACTCAGTCTTAGTTGTAGTCTGCCTGTGCTGAAATATCAGCACCTGCCATTGGGTGAGGCTCAGTTGCAAAGAAGACTGTCCTGGCTCGGACATTAGCATGTGCTGGAAAAAGGAATCTATATGAGGCGATTGGATCCTGAATTGGTTCCCATGGAGGGACACCTCCAGCATTCCTCATGGGTGCTCTGTTACCCAGGAAAAACTGCGGGTTCCCTCAGTGTGAGTCTTTGTCTCTTCATACCTTTTTCAAGGGGGTACTCTGCTGCTTCATCAGAGCAGTTATGCAAAGGAAATACATTCTTACTTTTCCACCTGACACAGATTTCTTGCCTTAAAATGAAGGTACAGTTTTTACCCTATGTATTGGTAAAACAAGGCCATCTGTGAAGGACCTGAGAACTTGTAAGCTTCTATGCTTTATGTATCTTCTGTAAGGCTTTTAACCTACTTTTATGTAAGAGTTTGTTTAAAAAAATTTTGAACTGATGAATCCATTTGTTACAGTCTTTACACATATATGTAGGCAGAGCTTGAAATGTCTGAGTGTGTGTCACAAATCTTTAATGTTGTCCTTTTTAATTAAAGGTTGTTAAAGGAGATGGGCTGGCAGGAAGACACTGAAAATGATGAAACATTTGCTCCACTAACAGAGGATGAGATGAGGGAGTTCAGAGTCATTAGTGAACAGGTAACACCAAGTTAATGTTCCATTATCAACTTGTAGTTGGGTTCCCTAAATGCTTACCTTCGAGGAGGGTCTGAAGTAATTTTGATGGTTAGGGATGTTGCTGTTTCAGTAACATTTCAGTATTGTGTTTTTGGAAGAATAGCTGCTTTACAAAGATAGGGGACCACTGCTTGTTGTAGGTAAGGCGTATTCTCAAAATATCAAGGGAAGGGCAAGGGAGTGCTTCTAAGTAGTTTCAGCATTTCTGATAGTAGAATTGCACAGGCTTTCCAGCTCCTCAGTTTAACCTGAGGAAAGGAAATTTTATTTCAAGGTTTCTGTACAGTTTCCTTGTTTTTACAAAATCTGAATTTTCTCTGTTGGAAAATTAGAGGCATTTGATTTACTAGTAACAAAGTCTGAAAAGGCAATCTAGACTCAGTTTTGTTGGTGTTTTTTTTTTAGTTTTTGTGTTTTTTAATTTTTTTTTAGACTAAGAGTTTTGTATGTACGTAATGGGTCAGTGAGGAGGAGTTGTAAAGGAGAATCTTGTGCAATGTTAAATCTCAACTTTTTGGTATTTACATAATCTAGCCACACATGTATTAATTAGAGCATTTGGAATACTAAACTCTTAAATGCTTGGCTTATTGCCAAGCTTCTGCACTGTGCATGGAAATGAAGTAATTCCTTTGTTGTAGAATCAGTTGTTTCCTTTCTCTTTAGTGTCTTTGATTTTCCAACTGCATGAGGTGGACAGATGGGGATACCTGTTTTTCTTCCCTGCTGCTTCTGCTCTTCTGGGCCCCTTATTTCAGACACTGCCCTTCTTAACGCAGATGTTTGCACTGTGGGAAAAAGGGACTGCACTGCAGGAGAGACTGTGCGGGAGGAGGGATCACTCGGGCAAAATGTCTGAGGAAGTGAGTGAGAAGAGTGTAAGCTCTTTGAGTGCAGGAACTTAGCACAACTGGAGCTGCTTGGATGCAGATGGCTGGCTCAGAAGTGAAGGTTCTCCAGGATTGGGTTTTTTGTGTTTATGTATGAAAAGGTGGTGGTGTGGATCTAATGTAGCCCAGAGATGAAGATGTAGAGAATGTTGAAATGCAACAGATTGTTGTGTTTAGCTTTTTCTTTCTCTAAATACATCCTGTTTTCTCATTTCAGTTAAAAAAAAATGGCCTGCGGAAAAATGGCATTTTGAAAAATGGCCTCATCTGTAATTTTAAATTTAGCCCCTGGAAAAGTAGCACTTTCAAACCTGCTCTGGAGAATGAGGATTCTGAGACAAGCAGCAGTGATACATCAGATGATGATGATGTGTGAAGACTTCTGTAACATCTGTAGAAGCCTGTTTTGGTCTTACGACAATTTGGGGATGTGTTGTCCAAAAAACCCTTCTAATTTATGTAGTAACATACCCACCAAAGGAGGAATTATGAGACTTTTTTCTGAAGAAATGAAATAATGTTGTGTTGGGTGTGTTGAGCATTAATATTTCTTTGTAAACGAATGTTGTAGAATGAGGACTTGGGTTGACCCAGCATTGACTTTCTTCATCACTGAAGCATTTCTGACTAGCAATGTGACAGTGTAACAAATCAGATTTTCTCATTTAATAATAAAAGCAAAGAATTGTGTAATATGTTGCAAAGCTTCTGTCTTAAAGTGTCCAAGTCTATAAGAAGAAAAGGGCAGCTTGACTCAGTGTTTTGCTTGCCAGGTCTTTTCTTTCTTACAGTGGAGATTCTTGAGTCCACTTTGTATGCGAAAAGGGCAATGTAGTATGTTGGCTAAAATGAGCAAAGTGCGCTAAACCTCTTCCTTAAGTGAACGGTTGTACTGTTCTACTTCTTCCACACGTAACTGCTCTTTAGCCATTTGTAGTGTAGTTGTTATTAACAGCAAAAGATCCTGATGCTGCAGTTCCAAATTTCTAGAATTAACTTCTAAATTGAAAACTTTATGGGGTATTGCAAGACCCAGTCTCGCAATGAAGACATTTATTGTGGAAGATAAGTGCTTTGATTTTACTATTAACATGCAGAAAAATAGTTACACTGACTGAATTTGTCCACTACATGGAAAATAAACTGATCTATGGAGTATTGTCTCAGAGCATAGCATCAAGGGTATTGTTTTTTAAATCTGGTAAGTTTTGTTTGCATTTATATTAAAATTATTCTGTCAGCAGTGTCTGCATTTCAGAATGAGATAAAAATATTTTCACCACTAGATCTTGCTTTTAGAGCAGCAGAAGTATATCTATGCAATAAGCACCTGTTTTGTTAACTTTGTGTCGAACTTTTTTTTAATGATCACACATTTAAAAACCAATATTGTAGGATTTATAGTTTTATTTGTTTCATTTTGGTCCTTAAATATTTTCCACAGTGTTGTACAAACCATATAGCATTAATTCATAAGCAGAACTGCTCTTGGTGATGTTCCATGCATTTATAACATAGCTTATATAGATACATATATAGAGGCATTCCCCATTCAAGATATTTTTAAATTATATGCTTTCTTATATTAAGTAATCTGCAATTTAGAACTCTAAAGCACAAATATTTATAAAGCTGATATTTTGTCCATATTTAACTTATTTAGGAAAAAACATTTTTTGTAAGGTGGCATGTGTCAATTTTGGGCCAAAAGGGGTATGTTTCTTCTTTTTTTTTTTTATTAGCTTAAATAGAAATTTCTATTCAAGAAGTCAGCTTTTGTCTTGGAACAGGCATGCCAAAAATGTTTATACAGTTAATTTGACAGCATATTGAATTGCACCATTTTCTTCTCTAAATTTAAGAGGATAAATTTTTTTTTAGAGAGAGCACTGCCCTATCAGTAATGAAGTCTTTCCTACATGTATACCTTGCCTTTTTCCTTCCCCACTCCTGTATGTTTTTTTACTAACTTTTGACATCTCGATGTAGTATTGGATTCCCTTTTTGGTTTTCACATCCTCTCAGCAGGATCTTCTGCCTATACTAATCAGTAGTATGCGAATACACTGTTCTTATTACTAAGTGAAAACTTTTTTGCCTTGTTATTTCTCAAAGTGGGATGTAGATTTTTTTTGCCCCTCTTTATTCACTTTAATAACAAGTGTCACCTCTGTAATTAACCCTTTAGGAAGATACTATGGTTATAGAAGAATTGTGTTATACTAAGTGTATAGATCTGGGAGATTTACAGGTTATAATTGAGCAAATTTACTTTAGAGAAAGTAGAAATAACAGTTATACTTCTACTTTTGTTTTGCTAGTTTGTATCCTGAAATGAGTAGCAGAAGCACTGGTTATAATGGGCTGGCAGTGAGGTGACAGGAACTGAGCAGTGGTTTTTCTTTGTGGACTGAAACTCCTTCACAGCCTTTGTAACCTCTGTAAGTGCGTGGCTTCTCTTTTATCTGCTGTGCTGTCTGTCCTGGCTCTATATACATGATGTAATTACCCGTACTCCTACTACACCGTCTTTGCATTTCTTATGTCTGATGTGTTTGATGCTGTGATTTGATATTGAGGAGATGCATAGCCTTAACCAACTGATACTTGTGGATTCAGTTCTATACAGTGGTCTGTTCTGCTAATTCAGAGACTGGCCTCAGAGGTCTGCATAGCCCTTGGCTTGAATGGTTATCTGCCTGCTCTGTTGCTTCGGTTTGCCCTGCACCACAGTATGGCAGTGGGAAGGTTTGATGTTTCCACTGAGGAACTGGATTGCCTTAAGTTATATTTACTTATGGCAAACCTGAGTAGTGCAGTGGTCCTCTTTTTTTTTTTGCCACCTTTAGAAGCACTTTCTCTAGTCACTCATTGAAGAACTGAGTTTTTGATTTTTATTGTCCTGGGCAATGTCACTTGAAACAGTTTGGTTTTTGTGTTTAACTTCCGTAAAATGTATGAAAGCATTCCTTTACTGCATCTCCCTCTCTATTGTTCAGTGCTTGAGGATGTAAAGTAGAATGAAATCTAATTCTCCAGTATATAACAATGTAACTTTTTCCTTCTTTGACTTTCCCAGGGCAATTTTAATAGTTCATCAGCCTTTCTCTTCTGTCATACATGAACCATGATACATTGTCTCTTGTTCTTCTGTTTGTGCAGATTAAATACCAGCAGGGAAGCCTGCCTTAAACACTTAAGGAGTTGTTGGACTAAGCTTGCTCCTTCCATGAGTGGGTTTTAGCAAGCTTTGGATATTAAAGAGTGTCTGCTGGAGATAGTTTATCAGTGCTTGGCTAAAAGGGCTTGACAGTAGTTGCCAATTGCTGCATGCAGGCATGGCACTGCTGTATGATTTGCAATAACTGCCATTTCTCTTCTTCATTCTGTCTTTATTGACAGAACTGTATCTTCCTGGTTCCCCTTTCCATCCTTCAAAAAGGAAGATGAGTGATGAGTCACTGATTATTCTGATCTGTTGGTGATGAGGAGTGTGCCCTCTGAATCTGCTAATGGCATGAAGGGTACCTGTGTTTGTGGTAGGGAGCTGAATGGGCAAAGATCTTCCTCACTGACTTGAACAGGGCCTTTTTCTCTCTTAACTGGTAAGAGAAGCTAGTTATTTTTCCTGGAAAGAGTATTCATTAAAGTTGTCCCTTGATGCATATTGGACCCAGTCAAGATTCTGAAGTAGATTTTTTTGCTGCTTGTAATCTCAGTCTTTGAGATATGTTATCAAGTGTGAAAGAAATTGATTTTTATTCTCGTATGCAGCTGCCCGTGGGGGGGAAAAAAAACCCTACTCTGTTTATGATGGAGACCTCAACTTTAGTGTTTCTTTAAAGAGTACCTGTTCTTCAGTAAATACATTTGAACTGCTGGCTGATAAAAACTGGAAGGAGAGTTTAGTTAAGGGTATCTTTATTTTTTTTCCCTATTTTCTGTTTGCTGCTGGGCAGTGGCTGAGGCAGTTTACTCAGCTGCATCGAACTTTTGGTCTGATTAAGGATTATTGCTGCTGTGCACCAAGAATTATTGGCTCATTAGGATCATAAATGTGCTGACTAGCTAGTCAGCTTTCCTCATGGTGTTACTCATAGTCATCAGTGAGCTTTATTGCAAACTGAAAGAGGTTTGTTTTGTTCCCTGGTTCTCTCCTCAGCCTTCCCTAGAGGTAGCTAGCAATGCATTTGCTCAAACAGCACTGGCAGTGATTTGTGAGGCCGTCTGGCTCTGTGTGAGGCATAGGTGTGTGTTGTAAACTTTCTTCTCTCTCTGGAGGTTTGTGCTTCCTCAGAAATTTGTAAGCATCTTCTGGGGTCTATCTCTTAGTGTGTAGCCATTTAAGAAAGACCTTCAGACAGACTAAAGACCAGTTGGCCACTAGAGTATACTGCTCTGTTACTGAATTCAGTGCCTACCAAAGCCTGCTTCCATTGCACTTGCTTGTGCAGATCTAGTAATCTGATGGAGGTGTGAGGTCTTACAGGGTCTGTAGTGGCATGCATTTCTTAAATCTGTGTGAAGATACCTGAGAGTATGCTTGCAATTTAGGCTTTGTTCTGTAGACATCTTCCTGGGACTTCCTGTTAAGTATGCAGCAACAGCTTGATTGTCACAGAGAAATGAGATTCCATACTGGCAGGGCAAATGCTTATTTACTTTCGTATTCTACCCATGTCAAAGATACAGCTTTGAAGTGGAAAGTAGTATTTTTGGCAAGTGGTATGATTACTCATGTCCAGAGAAGCATCTGCACATCAGGCTCATGGAGGTGGTGTCAACATGAGAGAACTTGAGTTCCCCTTAGGAGGTATTGGGAGGTAACTGGTTCTGATGGTACTAAGCCAGGCACTACAGAATTTCAGCGTGGGAAGCAAAAGAAAGCAGGCTTATTGTACTTTGCCAGGAAGCAGTCGGACTTGAGAATTGATGAAAGAAATTCCAAGTGCTCAAAAGATGAACTTGGAGCAGCCTGGTGGCCTGGGCTATTGCAGTTTGCTAGATTACTAGACTGGCAGTGTGCTGTCTGCAGTTATCAGCTAAGCCTGTAGATTTGGGAACAGGCCTCTTCATTAGGTACCAACAGGCAGCTGCTGACTTGTTCTGAAGCCAGATAGTATCCACTGTTTCACATTTTCTCACAGTTGGGTCAGGGAAGGTGATGTATCTTTTCCTCACATCTGTTACTCAGTATAGTCAATATCAGGTCATGAGGTGCAGCTTTGATCCTGCTTGTTCCAGTGTGGTAGCCTTGGTACAGTGGCGTTCTTTTGGTTCTTACTCCTTCTGTGTGGTATAGCTTGTTGTCTCGGAGCTCTGTGCTATCCTAATCTTTGCACCTCCCATTTCTTCCTGTTACAAGACTGCTGGAGCAGAACCATCTTTAGCGAGTTACGGAGCATCCTGTCTGAGCTCAAGTGAATGTGTCATGGACAGGTGAAAAAATGATTGAGCTTTCAGTCATGTGCCATACATGTGCACACTTACCATTTGAATGTAATACAAGGGGACACTGTAAAATTGTTAGTAATAACTTATTTTCTATACTTGCTGTTTGTACCTGTTGGTGGCTCTTGTCGTATTGTGCTCTTTCCTGATCTTACAGATTTACAGAACTTAAATCAGCGAAGCTGAGGGGCCTCTTCATCGATTGCCAGGTTCGCTTTTTCCCTGTAACATTGCTTTAGGTAACCAGGCATACTGTTTGAAAGGATAATGTTTGAAATGAGCTGCTTTTTAAGGAATTGACGTGTACAGTAAGCAACTTACTGAGCCAAACCACTGTTTATGTGAAGCTGTAACCACTTCATTTCCAAAAGCTGAGGAATACTTCTCTCTGCATTGGAAAGCTATTTCAAAAAGAAGCTTGGGTATGAATGTAAAATACACAGATATTTCACTAAGTTCTCACATGAACACTTTCTCTGCTTTGATTTTTTCATTGTCCCCCTCCAAAGTGGGTGTGCACAAATAATCTTTGTGCAGGATAAAAACATTTTTTTCATTGAGGTCAATTAGTTATTCCGAAAATACAATGTGGGGATATCTTAGTGTTCTATTTGAACTATAAATTAGTATAATTTTTAGTCTTGTTTGATGAAACTGCTGAAAAATGAACACATTGTTCCAGGTGCAGCTGGTGATACTGGCTGTGGTTGTGCTTACGTTATTGCTTCCACTGCAAGGATCTGTTTTCAGTTACTTAACTGCCAAATACTTAACTTTGGGACCAGTTTTCCCTAGCTGACCAGGTCACTGGGGACGCAGCTGCAGGGTGGCAGAGCCCAGCAGGTAGGCTGAAGGCAGCTAAAACTGGGAAGTACTCAATAGCAAACGAAGGAAAAGAAATTTCAGTAGCAAGAATAAGTGGGAGGAAGCAGGAGGGAGCACAAGCTGATAATTGTGAAAAGTCTGCAATATGTTTCCATCCAGATCATGTAGCTAAGAGTCTTTTCTTCTGATGCCAGTGAAGTGTTCCTCCCTGTCTCTTAGTGGCTATTCTTGTGTTAGAAGATTACAGCCAACTTTTGCTGCATGTGATGATCTCATATCATACAGTTGCATTCTAAGGAAGTAAAAGATCTTAGTAGGTTCATAGGGAGGTTTGGTGGTGTTCTTTTGTTTGTCTTTTTTTTTGCTCTAGATTGAGAGAACAAAACTGGTCAGGATGTGCCAGGTTTAAAAATAAGTAAGGAAGATGTTGATTTTAGTGGATGTTTCTGATTTTTTAAATCTTAATCTTGGTAAAATCTTACTTGGAGAAAATGGGCCATGCCATGAGCTGACCACAAGGCTATGAAGGTAGGTTAACGTTGGTGAAGGGCTCAGAACAAGGGTACCAGAGGCACACTTGTGAGGAGGTGAGTGGTTCTGTGTTTTGTGACAGTATGGATCATGTGTTAAGTGGGTAAAAAACAAAACACTGAGTAAGGCTGGTGTCCTGCCAGGTGAATTGTACATGCTTATGCTGTTGGAGGCTAACAAGTAATGTGCCAGCAAGGGTGTGAAGGCTGCACAGGATTGTGCTTCCTGGCCTTAAGTCAGGTGCAGCAGAAGCAGCTGAGTGAAATGAAGGGTATGCAGCTTGGCTCTGCTGAACAGAGGGGCTTCAGCAGTGCTGCAGCTGCAGGTAGGAGCTGCTTGTTACCTCCCAGGTGTGCGCCTGAGCCCTTGTGGGGCTGGGGAAGGAAACTGGCCTCTGGGGGAGAGCTGTGGGGGTGGCTGGTGAGGTCTTGGTGCTGCACTGGCTGCAGGTGCAATGGGTGCCATGTAGGCAAGGGGCTCAACAGGGCTGGGGGGCTCAGAAGCATTCCTAGAGAAGTAGAAGCTGCAAGGAGGAAGAGGACTGATGGAAGGTGGTGGCTTACAGCTCCAGGCTGAGCTGGAAGACTTTGTGGCACAGCCGGTACCTGGTGTGGGCAGCAAAGACCTGCAAGCTGGTAAGTTGGTGTACATCTTTAATGGTGTTCAAGACCTGTCAAAGAGCAAATATTGAAGCAAGCGGAGGAAATAGTGGGTGACATAGTTCTGGCTGAGCAGAGAGCTGCTGGGCAGTGTCTGAAGGAGGTGTGTGCATGGGGGATGCATGGGAGCTGAGCAGAGGATCCCAGTTCTGCAGTGGTTTCAGTGTTAATTGTTTAATAAAAAGATTATAAAATTCCATCTCTGCTGTGTATCTGTGTGAGGATTTGCTTACTTTGCTGAGGCTCCTAAGGTAACCTCAGTCCTTGGCCAGGCCAAGTGGCCTTCCCCTTCCAGCTGCTTGGCCAGGGCCTCTGCACAGTTGTCTCTCAAAGGTGCTTTGTGTGCCTTGGCTCTGTGCAATGTGATGAATGATGGGGCTTCAGGGAAGCTCTAGTGAATCCAAGGAGAAAAGACTGTGCTGTTGGCCAGAGAGAACAGAGGTGAGCTGCTGACGATTGTTTTTGAAGTATCTGATCCCCAAGAGGAAGAAGCTGCTCCATATTGTGTGCCGCAGACCTCAGAGCTATTGACACCAATGAGCAAAAATACCACTGTGGCAGGACGAAAAGCAAATGGCTCCACATGGTACAGAAGCAGTATTGCTTAGCCAACAGAACAAACGTCCCAAGCAACGGACTGGTTTCTGTTTTCTTACTTTTAAATAGAATCTTCTGACCATTTCACTGTTCACTTCTATTCCTCATTAAACATTACATTAAACATGTTTTAGAGACCCCTGAGATGTAGATGCTCCCACTCAGTGTGTCACTTTTCACTTGTCTTCAAGAGGATGGCATCTGCCTTTGCCCAGTTTTGCTGGATTGCATCACCCACGCAGTCAGGTTTGAAAAGGGTATCCTTACGCTTTCTTCTATGCTGTCTCTGGAGGTCAGTGGAATTTCACTGTTAATCTTCCTTCCTAGAAATGGTGTCCGACACCAACCCTTCCCTTCTTCCCTCCTGCCCCCCCCACCTTCCGAAGGGAAAGAAAATAGTGAGGAACCTTGACAACTTGGGCTGCTTTGATTTCTGCCTGGCTCTTGGACCATATTGCATGTGAATTTTCTCTGCTCTTCCATCCATCTCTTGTAAGCAGTTTTTCAGTGTCTGTATGTTGTCCAGTACACTAATGTTCTGGTCCCAGATCTATGGCTTTTAATAAGTATAGTATCACAAGTAACGGATGCTGGAACTGATAGGAACCATACCACAACAGCTGAAATTTCTTCCAGAAATATTAAAAAAAAAAATACAGTGTCCTATAGTATCCACTCTAGTGCTGCTGAGGGTGCTGGCATCCCATTAGCTTGCATCTACGTGGGTCTTAACTAGGTCTATCAATGATACTTGAGCAGAAGGGAGTTTTCCAGCTGCCGTCGTGTCTGTGGGCTCCAGGAACCAGAAGAGGGTGCTGGAGATCTTCAGCTGGCTCTGGTCTCTGCTCCTCTCACAGGTTTTGTGAAACGTGTCAGCTCGTCTTTTACTGGCTTTCTTTTTCTAAACTAGTACATTAGTATTCTAGGTTTTGTTGGTACTTTACTATACCAGCCCCTAAACGCAGAGGCAATTGTACTGTTCATAGAACTGCTTTACTTTGGTAAAAAGTATTACTGTATTTGTGAAACCACTGAAATAACTACTTATTGTAAGTTGGAGTTTAGCTAGACATGTTCTCAAGCCGAAGAGCCTGCACGTATAGGTGTATTGTAAAACAAGGAGAGAAAGATAGTTCTGTCATACATTTTTAGCTACACAAACTTTTGTTTAAAGAAAAGCTGGGAGAAAAATCAGTTGTGTACTCTGTTCTTCTGTGATTCTCCCTTGGAGTAAATCTTCTATTTGAAGATTGCTATTTGCATTCATGTGCTACAGTGACACTGTCTCCAACTTTGTAGTTGGGTTTGGGGAAGGCTGATGTTTTTCTATCAAAACTCGGCAAATTGGTGTTTCTACTAGTGTTCAGTGCTCACAATAGGACAAGTATTTTTTTGCTTTAAAAAAAGCAGTTAAAATGGACAACAGAAAAAGGCTTATTCTAATTCTATAGATCACAAAAAGCTGACACTAGAGAACAGCAAAGGAATAGTTGTCACATGCTCTCATTCCTGTGTTTGCAGCTAGGCTGCTTCTCATCAGAGTGGAGATGAGATGGCTTTTTGCAGTCTGCAACTTGTAGCTAACTTAAAGGAGTTTTCCACTGGATTTTTGTAAGAAGTTTTCGTCTCTCTTCTTCACTGCAGTTCTGATGCTGATGTGTGCTTGTTGGAGTAGAGACGAGCACTTACAACAAGTTTTTGTGGCTTTTCGACAAAATCTTCAAATCTGGCTAGCATGAAGCATCTTTATTTTGACATGGAATTGCCTCATTTTTCAAAGATACTCACTATTGTTGGGAACTAGACTTCATGAGTGGGTTTTAGACTTCTAATTAAAAGCAATTTTGTTTTGATTATCCAGACCTAAGGAGTTAGGGAACAAGATGCATCAACATGCCAGCCTGTCTCTGGGATGTGAGGTGATACTCTGTTTTTCTTGCTCAGGGAGCAAGACAACACTTCTCACTAGTTTCTTCTGTTGTCATACGAATTGGGTAAGAGGTGCTGCAGGTGTTTTTGTTGCAGGTTAAATGCCCCCTTGTTTCTTGGTCGTGTGTTTGTTTGCAGTTGTGGGCACATCCTCCTGCTGTACAGTACAGAGATGTGTGGGGCTAGAAAGCTGCTTAAGGATTTTTATTTATAAAAATCAAAGGCTACAAGTGTAACAGAGGTCATGCACTTACATGGTACAAAGCTCTTTTATAGTAAGATTTTGGGGATTCATAGAGCCTGTGACTGAAGGAGGAGATGCTGGCTTTTATCCTGGGATTGGTCCAAGTGAAATAAAGCTGCCTGCTGCTGTCTCCAGCTCCTTGGAAAACAGGAGGAGATGTCCATCCAAGAGGGGAGAAATAAATGCACAGGAACTGTTACTTCTGCAGTGGAGGATTTATTCTTCCCTCTGCCCACCCGTCAACTTGAGTTAAGGCCGTTCTCAAGAGTTTTTGCTATACCTCTCATACAAACCTTCACTTTGTTCACCATTTAAATCAGGGCCTAGATTTTCACTCCTTTAAAAAACAAACAAAACCGTACCTGCAAACAGTTATTTTAAAGAAGCCATCTGCCCTCCTCTTTCACCACTTCTTTTATTGCTTTTTTTGCCCTGTAGGAAGAGCTTGGGCATTTCTGTTCTCCGTTTGCTCAGCAGCACTATCACACAGTGTTCCAACTCTAAGGATTTCTCCTGAGTATGCCAGAGGTAGAGCAGATCGTATCTTTCACACGTTGGTGATTACAGTGATGCTGCACCAGCTGGGGTGTGTGCAGTGCGTCACGCTGCTGCTCCCATCACGCTGCTGTAAGCAGGGAGCATCGCTGCGGGGCAGAGCTCAAGTCAGAGCTGCGCAGCAGAAGGAAGTCTAAAGAGCTCCAGTCCCATAAAATTGTTTTCATTGCCTGTAGGACAGGCCCAAATGATTACTTTTTTTTAGGAAAGAACATTTTGTAGCCTATCTAGCTCTACAGGTAAAAGCAGGATACATAAATCAGACCAAAAATGTGAGGGATCAGTCTGCCAGGGCAGTAGGTGTTTGAGTAGACACTGGATGTACTCACCACCCTGTTTTCTAAAGGAACTGGACAACAGAGCACAGTGAAATATAGAAAAACTGAGCGACTAAATGATGCCACCATAAATGTCACCATAAGATGTGATGTAGGATGCAGTACCTTCTGAAAGCGAGAGTTTTAAGTAGGAAATGAAGACATGATCTTTTTGTTGTTAACCCTTTTGTAACTTTGTTGGAGATGGAAATCTGTTGAAATACAAAAAATCAACATTGGGGGGTTGCTAATTTTTAATTCTTACCCCACAGAAAACTCTCTAAAGCCAGTGTGTGTATATGTATACACATGTAATGTTTTAAGCTGCATGAGGACTCCAAGGATGATCCCCTTTCAGTTTTTAGTTTCTTTTTGAACCGTTTCATTTTCTCTGGGATGTTTCGCTGTTTCTGCCTTCCCTCTTAAAGGACACACTCTTCAGAAGTTTGTAACTGTTATTGTAGGCATTAAGGCCCAGGTATCCAAAGGTACATAGGCCACTGCAGAGGTGCAGCTTTTGCTGAAGGTACCTGGTCGCAAAGGTCATGACAAGTTAGCGTCTGTGTTTGTTACTGATTAAAACCCTGCCTTGGTGAAGCAAAATACAAACTCTCTGCTGAGGCCTGAGTGCTCACAGGTTATTTTTAAGTGTGGTAGGTATGGGCTGAGTGAGGACCTGGGAGAGCAGATTAGGAGTAACTGTGCTGCTTCCTTCCTGCGCTCCCTAATAACCTGCAGGTGGCACTTGTGCCAGTGAAATGCTTACAGATCTTTCTAAAAACATCTTTGTAATGGATACTTCTAGTGCTGGCCACTATAATTTTCCAGGATATACTAAACCACGTGGTAACTTCAGAACATGTCAAGCAGTTCTCTGTAAAGCGAGGAGGCTGGCCAGTCCCTCTGCCACACTCTACCCAGGGGTGAGGAGCATTGCTGGACATGAGGCTGTCACTGCAGGAGTGACTTCTGGGGTCACCACTGACATACGTGCCCACCAAGTGCAGGACAAATGTTTCAATTTTTCAGGACATTTCAAGAAAGCCAATTCTTCTTTTCCTGACGTATATGATTTATACTCATTTTTTTGAGTGATGAATTAGTTCACTATGTAGGGAAATCAGAGGCAGCCTTTGGCAAAGGTTATTTACCATATGACTAAAACCCACAATGTGTATTTGAGAAACAGAGAGCTCTTCTCACACAGTGTTTGTACATACATATTAATATATTCTGGGGTTAAAGTGAACACTTAGTCCAATGAACTCATCATGTTTGTTTGTTGGTTTTATAGACCTTACAATGTTCGTGGGTTTACATTTGGGAAAAAAGAAAAGCAGCAGTCAGCAGCTCTTGGCTTTTGTGTATCAGTTCTTTCCTACATGGAATGCAAATACACTTTTGTAATATTTAGCTTTGTGTTGACATTATTTATTATATTCTTTCCTAACCATCAGTGCTAGTCACATCAATAAAAGAGTAGGGGGAAAGTAAAATTTTTTTAGCTGGTATTGCTGTAGCTAGTTACCTGCAGGTGTTAAAGCTTCATTTTCTTCCCTGTTTATTGAGCAATGAAAGTAACTTGGTCGTGTCTTATTGATTTTGAGCATTTTCAAGTTCATATTGATTCGAGCAATTTTCACTTTTCTTTCCAGATCTCTCTAGTATTCTTCCAGGCAGGTTCTATAAACTGCACAGCTCCCATCCACCAGAATAATATTTGACTTGCAGCCACGAAGAGACAGCTTGATTAAGCCATTTTTCTTTTCCACTTCTGAAGAGAATACTTCTGTTCTTACTGAGCTCTTACTAAAACTATATTTATATACAAAGTCAAGATTTTCTTGGACCTAACACCAGCTGGCAGTGTTCATCTAAGTATACTGATCTGCATTTTATGAGTCTTGAAATCTCTTATTGTAGTCTGATTCTACAATCCTCAAAAAAAAAACACTGGGTGAAGTTGGTCACATTGGAATTTTTATGAATTTTATGCAGAGCTGAACCAGAGTTATACAACTGTCTTCAGTAGGAACTGATGGATCTAAAGATCTTACAGAATCATTGAATGGTGGGGGCAGGGACCTCTGGTCCCTCTGTCCCTCTGTCCAACCTCCCTGCTCAAGCAGGACCACCTGGAGCAGGTTGCCCAGAACCATGTCTGGATGTCTTTTGCCATGTCGCCATGGATGAGCAGTGGTTTAAATTCATCAAGATTACTGTTGCCTGCTGAGGTAAAGTGGCCCTGGGCTGCCTGTAACTCCCACCTTCTCCTGGGGGAACATCTCCAGGGCTGTGCCCCCCACGCTCCTCTCTGTGTGATGCCAGCTGCTTGGGGCTGTGGGCCGTTGCGACACAGGCACAGATAATTTAAGAGTCTGTAATGGAGCTCTGTGCGCCTCCAAGGGCTCTGCAGCACTGTGCCATGGTATTGTACAGCCACTGTGATCTGTGCTACGGGGTGCCAAAATACGTTGTGCCCTGGCACACAGCTCTGTTCTACAGAGCTGTGTACCGGCTGAAAGGAGGTGATGTTCAGAGTTGCCAATGCATCCCACTGCTTGGAGATTTGCCCTCTTCTTGCTGCAGTAGAGACAGTGTGAAAGCACATGCATGCCCCAGTTGTTATTGCACACAGAAGCCTGGAAAGCTACCCTGGACATTGCGGGATGCCAAACCCGCAGCGGTGCTGGGGAAGTGTTCATCCCTAATACTGGGTTGTATGAACACAGCCACCCTGCTGAGCCTTGGGTGCCTGCTGGGTGCCAAATAACCAGTGAGACCAGAGAACTGCCCGTGTTCACTGCTGTCACTCCTCTGTGTTTGTCACCAGCATAAAAGCTGGCGAAAAAGGCAAGAGAAGAAAACTGGAAATGAAAAGGATAAGAAGGCTGAGGAAAAGGCTTTTCTTTGTCTTTGTGCAAGTTTTTTAAGAAAAGTTTTAAAAGGTCTGAATACCTGGCATTTGTCCACCACAGAGGTGGTCCTTTTGCAGATGAAATTGCTCTCTGGGATCTAGATATCAGATAGTACTATGTTGTTAGGGTTGCAAGAATTAACCCTTAGGGGAGCAGGAGAGGGGAAGAATGTTCTTTGGGAAGAACTGTGCAACTCCTGTCCAGAAGAGTGGTTCAGGCTGCAGATGTGGTAACTTTGAGCCGACAGAGGAAAAGCTGTGTGTCTCTTGGATCCCTTCAGGTTCTTGAAAGTTTAACTGTGAACACAAGACAAGACAAACAAGCAAGTGGATATTTAGGAAAACAAAACAAAAACCTCCTGGAGTCTGGGAAAAAGCTTATGATTAGTTGGAATTAGCAGCAGGTACAAAGCTTGTGTGTTAGTGGTAAAGACCTGGTAATGCCAAATACTTTTCAAAGAGGGAAGAGGGGAGAGCTATCATCCCCTAGGAGCTTGCAATCATTTATTTAGGGTATAACTCCCTGGGCTTAAGAACTTGAAGGATTTTGTGTATAAAATGTGCCATTCGTTTGAAAGCAGCATCAGTGTCTGACATGAAATATTGAATATTACACAAATGGAGGAAGTGCAGAAGTAACTGGGAGGGTAAACATATTAGCTCTGCATTTCTGCTGTGCCAGGGTGTGAAGAAGATGAGCCTTCCTGACATCTCTGCACAACTTTTTCCCATTTTTCATATAATTCTCCATCAAAAACAAGTCAGCTTCAGTGGGATTGTAGGTACTTCCCACCAGCTGTACTCAGGCATGGGAAACTGCAGCCAAAGTGACCATCACATGTGGGGTGGAGTTGGTGGTGTAACTGGAAGGGGAGACTTCTCTGCTGGCACTCGAGCTCTGCAGGCAGGGCTCTGTCCTTGCCACGGGTTGGTAGCACTATGAGCTGATGAACGTTGCCAGGTAAATTGGCCTGTGTACTCCAGTGTATTTATTAATCTGCTTGTTCCTGTTGCAGTGGCCTTTCTCTTGCTGAAGCAGCATGGTAGTTTTTTAGCTGCCTTCCTTCTGGTTTCCAGTGTAACTCTGGCCAACTACTCTGTGATAATTCAGTTGCATACCCCTGGCTTATAAAGCTTATAAACCTCAGTTTTCACGGTGCAGGTAAAATTGTCAATAAATATTTCTGCTTATTAAAAGGTACTCATAAAATTGAGCTATTTTCACATTTTTCTAAGTAGCCCGTTTTATAATGTTAACAGATGTACAGTGTTACTTTTAATGTCTCTATAAGATAGCTCTATTTTATATAGCAGTGAAATGGAGCAGAAAACAGGCAGCAAGTTATTTCCCCAGCCATGCTGGCTTCCCTCTCTCCTGTCATGCACTCTTTGGAAACAGGTCAGACTTTCCTGAGTTGGTTTATTTTTTGTGAATATCTTTACAATTTAGATAGACTTGCACAGAACTGTTAGTATTAATTAGGCCAGCAAGAAGAGGAGACATAGGAGTTTTTAGGGGTTAAGGTACAGAAGAGATGGAAAACAAACAGGTGACAATTCTTCTAATAGATATGTATTTGATGCACTGAGCACCGTGTAGGGGAAACAGTGCCTTGTGTAACCTCTGCTGGCTCCCTTCCATCAGAGTCAATCAGATGTGCATGCAAATTAATGAGCCCTTTTTCAAACAATCCTTAATCAGGAGCTGGTGCTCTAATAATTACATCCCCGTTCCTTAAGGGTCTGTTGAAGTAGTTACTGATTTAAGGACATCTTTGGCTTGAAAGTGCCTGTGTGAGGGAGTATTTGGAAAGCAGTAAGTAGCTCTAGTCTTCTCAGAGGCCACGTTTGTTTGATTGTAATATAAATCGAGTAGCACTGTAAGGTCAGACTTTTTCAACAGCTGGGAAAGACTGTTCCTCACGTGTATTCTGGTATAGTCAAGCTAAGTTTAGTGTTTGAAGAGGATACACCTTGGAAGAGTTTGTTATATTTAAGAACTGCTGTCAACTTCTAAATCAACAGCTTATTTGGGAGCATGTGCACAGATTTCATAAAGTGTGGAGACCACGGACAAGCACTGCCCGTACAAGCAGTGTTAGCTGGGACTTGGAGTCTCAGTGAAGACACCACATGAAGCTGTAAGCAATGCACGTGAAAGGTAAAGCTTAGTGATTGGGGTGTGAGATGAGATTTCATGCAAACGTGCTAAGCGTGAAGAAATCATAACTCATCAGAAACTGATCAGCTCCTATAGTGCTGGATGTCATGTTCAATACCCTTATGCTGAAGCTAAATGGCTGATCCTGCAGACCATCTGCTGTGTGATAGAAGGGAGAGTCCTTTAGATTATTTGCTCATCTGTACTTATTTATCCAAACAAGGATGGAACTTCCCTCAGCCTCATTTTACAGAAGCCATTAATGGTCAGGGTGATTTCTTGTTCCTTCATCTTGCAAGTCTGGCAATGCTGGTTTTGGGGATCTGTGAGAGACGGCATATTGCCAGCATCCACCAGAAGGTATGGTTTGCAGGCGGATTACATTTGTTGTACTCAAAGACAATCAACTTTCTTTTGAAACATGGGGAGTGTTTTCCATACCTTATATTAAAGAAGTTCCATCTACGTCAAACTCTTGATTTCCAGGAAAGATGAAGACTGTTCGGCAGGATTGTATCAACAATGGATTTTTTTTTAACTTAAACACTATCTGACTAAATGCAAAAACCCTAGCAGAAACTGCTGACCTTTTGCATGATTACAGCCTCTGCCCTGCTGAAGAACCGTAAATGAATCATCCTGCAGTGAAATGTAAACAGGATGCTGCCCTTCCATTGCTGTTTTGTTTACCAACATGTGCTCATCTGAACTGCAATGATATTAGATTAGGTGACAACAGCAGTTTGCAGCAACACAGGGATCCAGGGTCAGAGCCGTGGGAGCTGGTATTGCTCTCTTTTTCCACTCCCTTCTTCCAAGTGCAGACTGAAGCGGAGGAGTTATCATCCTCTTCTACCAGGTCTGAACAGTCTTTTCAGCCTGGTTAGGATAAAAGTTAGCAGTGATGTGTGAAGTGCAAGGACTGTGTGATTTGGGGCTCTTTCCCTTTTGTTCAGGTTTCACCTGGAACCACAAAACCCAACCAAGTCTCAGAGCAAAATGAGAGTAGTTGGTTCTCTCTTCTCCTGCCAGGTTTCTTACCCACGTGAAAGTGAAGCAGCAAGATGCCAAAGTAAGTCCTAAAAGTTCAAAGACCATGAAATAGGGTAGCCAGTATAACAGGGTTCACATCCATGTAGACTGGCTGTATCTCCACTCTGCTTCTCTGTGTTTCTTTTTTTCCTGCTTAGTGTGGATGAAGCCATGGAAATACAGCTTTGTCCTCTGTCTTCTGCAATAGCAGTAGGAAAGCAACTTGATGGTGGATTGAATCAAAGCAGCAGCTGAGCCAAAGTTGTTCAAGATAGCCTTGGGTAAATTAATGGAAATAGATCAAATACACAGACTCTGATTCAGGAAAGCCTGTAGGTACAAAATTTTGTAAGCTGAAGTAATGTCCTAAGTAACGTTCCATTCTTCTTGCACCCATTCTTCTGTTCCTGGCTGCAGGGTGAGGCAGGGTACTCAGGTAGACCTAGTCCACTTGTGAAATTGTTCTTGTGGGTAGGCTTGGTGAGGCTTTGATTCATAACAGCCACTTCAGTTTTCTGTGCTGAGTTGACTTTATCTTATTTTTGGACTATGTCATGTTTGTGATTAGCATTGCAGGGCTTTAGAAAAGGGTACTGATTTTTATGCTCTGGGCTATTTCAGGATCTGACGTTCTTAAAATAATTTGCTTGGAATGAAAGCCAGCATCAATACATAGCAGAATTGTAGCCCAGTGTGAAGGCAAATAAAGAGGAGAGAGAGCAGGGAAGTCTATGGATGAAAATTATTCAGAGATGTTTTAGGGGGTGAAGAGTAGAAGGGTGCAAGGTCATGTTGGTGCTTGTAAAAACTGAACTCTCAAATTCAGCTGTAGTACCTCCTGAGAGTCTCCCTTTTGCTCCCAGTTTACTCAATTTTGGACAGTCTTGTGTTATATCTATTTTCATACTGAGAGATGATTTAAAGGACATTGAAATCTGGTTGTGGGTCCCAACCCAAAGGACAACCGAGTTCAAAGATTATTAATGATCTTCCTGGATTAAAATAGCTCATGTTTGACTTGTTCTTTTTAAATTTTAAAGTGGATAATCCTGGAGATAGTGCTTTAGGATGCTTGAGTTTGTTTCTTGCCCTGCTACTTTCCTCCTTGAAAAAAAATTGTCTACAAAGGAAAGTAACTCTAATTTCTAGCCCAAGCGTAGAATTGAAAAGGATGGCAGGAACTGGATGCAGGAGTCTGAAACGAGTCTGGTTTGAAGCACAGCATCAGGCCAGCTCATGTGAGCCAGCAACAGATGTTGATGAGTCCTTCTCTAGTCCTGCCTGGTCATGTGTGTATTTGTTTAGTTATGGACTTCAGTTTGGTTGTTACATCAGGCGCACTGAAAGCTATCTGGTCTCTAGAGCTCTCATGAAGTGGATATAAACAGCCAGAAATCTTGGCTGTAGAGTTGTCACTTTCTCAGGAGATGGAAAATGTGGGAGTAGGAGCACAGAAATGGATCTTTTCTCCACTAGATTTATACAACTAGCAAGTCTCCACATGAAACTTCAGGTTATCTTTTTTTTCCCCTCTCATCTTTCCTGGGATGGCTGGAGGCAGGGGGGTCTGGTTATTTTATTTTTCTGTTTTAAGTATGTAGATTATAGGAACTACATTGGGTTCTTTATAAAATGCGATATTTGCTGAGGTTTGTTTACTATCCGCAGGATGGCAGAAATGAATCTGAAGAGTATTCACTCAAATTAGGGATTTTTTTCTACATTAGTTTTCAAAGGTTGCATGTTCAGGTGAACATATATATGCTGTAGACGCCTGCTAACAAGTGGTGCTCTTGCCATTCATGAGAAGGAAAATAATGTTCTAAAAAGCCTCTTCATATGACTTATAATGTTCAGTTGCAAAGCACACCATGAAGAGCTAAGATCAAGTCTCATATGCCAATAAAAGGATAATTTTCAAGTTTTAGATTTGAAAAATGTAGAGTCATGTCATGGGATTCTTCTCAAAGGCTGATCAGTGAGTCGTAATTTCTGCAACCATTGAGCTGTGGAACGAGAGTTCCACCTTAGGCAACTACAAAGACAAATTCTATTGCAGTTGCAAAGTGACCTTGTCTCTGTGATGTTAATTTGAGGATTCATAGCGTAATGTTCCCCCAGACAGGTCCTGTTGTGCACATCCAATGCTAGTTTGTGCCACTGTTGTTTTTATTCCAGGTCTTTTGTACCAGAAAACAGCAAAGTGTCACTGATTTAAACAGTGTTAGAAAAGGCCATAACGTTTTGCAATCCGACACTTATAATCATGCACATCACAGACGCTTTCAAAAATTTACTATCCATTTAATTTTATCCCTTCATTTTTCTCAAAAATTTGATTCTGCTGAGAGGCAGCAAGCATCTTTCCTATTGCTGTATGCCTCTACATTGTGGTAGTGGTTGTTGTGAAGTTATGTGTGTTAAATACTGCCCAGGAAAATCCTAGCTTTGTGCTGGTCCTTCTGCCTGGAAACTTCTGGTGCTGCATGATTAAGCATCCTCCTGGATCAGCCAGTGATGCTGTTAGGAGGAAAGCCCCTCAGCTTTCATCCATTCACTGGCCATCTCTATCTCTGTTAACTTGGGTTAAGGTACAAATGAGGGTGAAGTTTCATGGCACCAGCAGAGCCTATCTACCAAGTCATTTCTATCAGAAAAGGGTTTTACTTCTGGGGCAGCTGCCCGCTTACTATGTGGTCCTCCGTGCTCGAGTCTCTCTTGAACCGGCTCAGATATTCTTGACATCTCAGTGAGATGGTTCAGCTCATTAAAGTGCAAAAAAAACCCCAACAAGCCCATTTGATTGTTCCTGAGAAGAGAGTGGAAGTGTGTCTTCTGGTGACTGTGAGCTGCTTGGCCCATCTGGCAAAAATGTCTCCCCTGGCTTTCAGACAATCTATTTACATGCAACTTTTTTTTTTTTTTTTTTTTTTTTGAGAAAAGAGACTGTTGGTGTAGGTCTGCAGCTGAAACTCTTCCACATGCTTTCACATTGGCATGACCCATAAGTGTAGAATTTCATAAATCACCAACGTGACCTGAAACCAACTGAGCCAGAAAGAAGCACACCAAGCACATACAAATAGCGTGTTGTTTGGAAATTACGTGGAAATGAAATGGTCTTTAGCGTGCATCTTATCCTGACAAAGCTCATTGCTTGTTTGTTTTCTGCAGTTTTGAGCTAACAGGCTCTAACCCAGACTTTTTAATAGTATGCGATGAAACAGCTAAAAAAAATTAAAGCAAAGACAGTTTAGCTATTTTGATATGTTCTGCTTTTCCTCTAAATCAATCAGAGCCCCACACAATTTGTGTAAACGGTGATCAGGAAAAGTATATGTTGGGAAGGCAGAGGACAGAAGGACAGCATAGGGCGATTTCTTAAATATAACAATTGTGTTTGTGAAGACAGAGAAAATGCAGGTGCACTCTTGTTGTCAGACAGTGGAATGGACCAAGGCTACTTCTATGTTTGCTGGATTTTATTTAGCTTTTGATTTTCCATAGCTTCCTCATCAGTTGCTTAGTTCAGTCTGTTGTTCTGGGGTGTCAGGGAATGGCTTGAACACCTCCAGGCCCTGCTCAAGCCTCTCAGCATCTGTGACTGACCCCAGGGTTGTGCTTGACAGGAAAGGGAGCAGGATGGAGAAAGATGTGCAGCAGTCAGTGTTAGCATCAGGCTCTTTTCTGGATGCAGGATCCAAGTCCTGCTATCCTGGAAACTGGTCCTCCACAAAGCAGAACATTGTCCTGCAAACCCTCAGGCTTAGTAGTGGAAATAAAGCATTGGAAAGGCTGTTTTCTGAAAGGTTACCTTGTTTTGTAAATGTTGCTTGCAGTTGTGATATATTGTGGGTATTTGTTCATTGAAATTGCTGTAAAGAACAAGTTATACTTTAAGAATCTAAAGATTAACAGACAGCCAGGGACGCTGAGACATCCTGCCGTAAGAAACAAGATGTCTCAAGACAGAACGATAAGGGAACGGCATGCGACCAGCAGTTTCAAGGCCGATGAAGCAATTATGTCTTTTGCAAGACCAAGAAGAGCAACATAGATGAAAAACTGCTGCCCTAAACTCTCGAGACAGGATGCCCCCCCCCCCTTAGCGCTGCACCACCGAGCCTGAGAGATCACGTAACCCGGAAGAAACCAACGATAAAAAGGGGGACTGTGGAGAGTGTAAGTGCGCGCCGACGGTAGAGCACAGACTCCCGTGGCTGCCCAGCGCTGTTTCGCTTGTTGTGCTTACTAATAAATTCTATGATTTGCTACTTAATAAATTGATTCCTGTACAATTTATTACAGCACTCTCTATTTTTTTTGCCTTGGTTCTGGGGCATACCGGGCACAATGCAGTGTTGATCCTGCTTCAAAGCTTGCACACTGCTGAGTCTCTACACTCATTTTTTTTCTTGTAACACGCTACTCATGCTGTCTTAGCTAGGTTTTCATCTTAATGCACCACATCTGAGCCCTTAAATCCACAACAATAACTTCCATCACTACTAGATGGCTCTTACTGCACCTTGGTAATTGTTTTCAAGCCTAAATCCAGGTGAACAGACTCTTTCTGAGTTTTGAGTTTTTGGTAGATACATCAGGGTCTCAAAATTCCTTGGCACATTTTTATATTACAATTCTTGATCTAGCTCATGAAGTGAAGTTTAGAGATGGCGAACTGTTTAGTTCAAATGTGCTTCCAATACCCTCTTAACGTAGGGAAAAAGGTGTTGGAATGAGCGACTTCTGTGGATACTTAGCATTGTCTGTGTATTTATCAGCACACAGCTATGCAGCTCTTTAATTGAATCAGATAACAACTAATAGCCCAGAGTACTTATTTTTCCTATCTATCCCCTCATGGACACCTTTTAATGAATATAACAACAGCAAGTTTTAAAGCTAGTAGAGCAGTCTCTAGTTAGTGCTGGGTCACCAGCTGTGCTGGGGTGCATGTCCTGCTGTATTCCCAGACAAGGGCCGCTGACAGCACTTCAGCAGTTCAGCCCTTGCCAGACTGCAGAAATTCCTCCTGATCCTGTCACATTTTGGCAGGTGCCCGTAAGCCGCTCCTTAAGTGACTTGTGATACGGACAGACTGCAAGTTTGCTGTTGTCCTGCCATGCCAGGCATTGCTCTGCTTCTCCAGGTTTCTGTTTCTCCATCGCAGGCTCCATCTCTGTGGACTGCCAGGAATACCCACTGAGTCTGGGCTCTTTCTTGTCTGCTAGAAAGAGACCCTCTGATTGGCTTCAGGCATTGCTGTGGCATGAGCTTGAGTTTCTGTGGGAAACCAGCGACTCCAATGTGATCTGCAGCTCTTATTCACCTTGGTTACTATGTGCTACTTCTGCGATGCTTCTGTCATTAACTTTTATACCAAAAATCCCCTAACCCCTGCAACAGGATGTTACGTGGCTTGGTAGCAAATGTACAAATTTCTTTGTGTTCCCCACCATCAACTTTCTGCTTGAAAGAAATATTATATCCATGTGGGAGGACAGCAATGCTCTCTTGCCTGTGCTGTGCACCAGGAAAAGTTTATCTCTTGCCCTTGGGCATAGCCAGTGAATTCAGAATATGCCAGTGCTGGTGGACAGCTGTCCAGGAAGCCTCGCTGGTCCTGCCTGGCACGTGTCCTCTCCCTACAATAATTCCCCTTTCCACAACAGCAGCATGATTTCCAGCGGCTGAACCTGTAGGCAGGTTTTGAAAGGTGGAGTCTTTGACTTACCCAGCGACATTGCTTTAAATAACGTCTCTCAAGTTTGTACCACCAAGAACCTCTGCCTATGATGCTTATTTGCTTTATAGATTCACTTTGAATGAGAAGGAAATCCTTATCTTACTAGGATAAAATGTAAGTTAGTTTGTATTCCTAAAATCCGTTAACTAATAATAAATAGAAGTGCTAACTTCAGGTATCCAAGAAGCCATGGCAAGTGAACATGCCCTTGCAAAGGAAAAATGAGTTGCTCCCCCACAGAGGAGGACAGTCAGTCAGGCCTTTACCTGTTTTTGTGGGCACTAGTATTTGCCTAAATTGTGGGGAGGAACAGGTGAGAACAAAAGAGTGGGATGAGGCACTATAGGCATGTGTAAGGAGAGAGATAAAAGATGAAAAAACACCCTCTAAGAAGGGGAGTCAGGTTTGTGTTGCAGAAAGCTTGTCTCCTCCTTCAGCAGCAAAAAATTACATTATTTATTAAGGTTCCTTAATGCTTTCCATTACAAGGCTTTTTAGATTCTTACTTTAACTGCATGTCAGGAGTCTGTCTCAAGCTGACTTGTGTATGTATGTATTTTTGAAGGGGGCTGGTGGAGCATGGAGAAGGTTTTGCCCATGGCCGCCTGTGAGTTGCAGGCAGGGAACGTCAGACCGGAAGACCCATGAGTGGCTGGAAACAGCAAACCCTGTGAGTGGTGGTTACTTGGGCTGGGAAATATAAACACCCTCATGATGAGCAGAGGGGAGAAGCAGTGGCTATAAAATGGTGCTAAAGGAAAAGGTGTAACCAGGCAAGAATATGTTGAGTGTGGTGGAGAACAGGTGGACACAACTGGGCAAGGTCAGGCAGAAGGGTCCAGGATGCTCCTGGGGAGTCTGGGAAAGGGTAACATGAATGAGGAACGGCACAGCAAAGCTCAGTGGGAGAGTAACGATTACGTTGTTTAAGTGCAGTTTGAACAGTGGGCAGTAAATAAAATATAAGGGTATGTCCTCTCTGAGGAGAATCAAAAATGCTGATTGAGCAAAAAAATTTTGCAGGTAAAGGGCTGGTTTAACATCATCCAAGCAGATAGGTCTGGGTAAAACTTCAAAATGGTCCAGAATTTTTATTTTTTGGGGTTTTTTTTGGTGCAAACCAATTTGTCTCCCTAAAGATTTTGTTTATACGAAAGGTTTTTGCAAAATGAAAAGGGCAAAATTAAAACAAAATGTTCTGAAAATATTAAAAGAAAACAATTATTAAGGCAATAGTAGTTTTCAGAACGCCAGTTTTTTACCTCAAATCAAGCTGAGAAGTAATTCTAAAATTTCAGACTTGCCTTGGCTAGGAAAAAACACTTGTGTTCCACCTATGTTGTAAATGTAGCTCTAATTCTGACGTTTTCTACCTTGCATATACTGACTTTTCAGCCTTAATAATAGTTTTCTTCTGCAGTTTGAGTGTGAGCTGAAAGTGCACTGCACCCCAGGCAGAAGTCTAGGGCCTGTAATTCTGATTGTGCTGACACTGTGGGGAGCTCCTTGTGGTTTCGCTCTGTTTTCCTCTGTGCATTGCCACACTCGGCTGTCTTGAGCTTTTCACAGTGAAGGTCTGGTTATCTTTTTTGTCTGTGGAAGAGAGAAACAGAATGGAAACAGGGGCTAGAGGTGGAAAACACTGTGTGGGAGCCTCTTGTCCAGGGCAGATGGTAGATGATAAAGACTTGGCCATGATGCTTGGTTAACGAGCTCCTTCTGGGAGGGGCACAGGGACCTGTGAGACTCCTGTCCCACATTTGCTGCCTGAGCTGAAAGGGCAGGAGACTGTAATCAGGGATATCTGAGGACTTTGATGTTGCCGTTGTTGCTTCACTGTAATAATTGTTAGCAAAAAGTTTCGACTGAGCACAGGCCAATAACTATATGCACCTCAATGTTCAACTTGCATTGGGTATTTTAATGAAATACCTTCCCAGGCCACCAAAATATTCCCCTTCATTAATAAGGTCTAAAGCAACAGGCCTGTGGCTTCTTTTATAAGCCTATGTTTACGTTTGTTCTCCTGAAAGGACCTACTTTTGACATTTGATTAGTGGTAAGAACCCAGAATAAAGGCTTGTGGGCCTGAAGAATACATCAGCTCTTCAGATGCAGCTAGTAAATATTTGCTGTCAAAAACTTAACTGTGGTTGATTCTGGTTCACATAATACTTTAGTGTAGATTCTTTCATCTGTAAGGCATCAGTCACAGGAAGCCCTGACCAGGCATGCAGTTTCTAAATCCCTATATATAATGACGGATTTCTGCTTAACTGTGATGCACTCTTCACTTGCTTGAAGTTTCATGTGTCTTGGACCAGCTGTATAGCTGCTTATATGTAATATGCATGAAAATCACTGCACCTTGTTGGTACGTAGTTATTCCTGTAATTGTGCACAGCAGCTGCTTAACCTTGTAGAGTAACACTCGATTTCTAGTTAACACATTAAAGGAAGAAAAGTAATAAAACTTCAAGAATTGTTCTAAGGCAGGATATGATAAATTTGTATCTTGTGTCATCCTAATGTGTCCTTGGAGGTAATTTTTTGCTAAGAAAGGGATTTTGTTTGCTTTGTGGTCTTTCTATTAAACAACATATCTAGGCTGAAGCTGCTGGGATGTAATAAACCCAAACCATGAACAATCAACTCTCAAGGAGTCGATTTTCAAGCTAGGACCACATCTCTGAGGAAATTCTGTTGAAATTTGTATTTACCCAATCCTTCTGGCAGGGCTGGCATGTCTTGCGGTAACTTTCATAGGCGACTGTTGTGAAATGTTTACTTTATACTTTTTCTTCTTCTTTCCACGTATTTCTTTCTAAGTTCTGCTCCCCCACCCCGATATCACAACAAAGAGATTAACCAGTCTCCACCACAAGTGCTCTGGAACAAAAAGAAAGGTCATGCTTTAGTTTGTGAGGAGAGAAGTTTGGTGATGATCCTTGGCTTTGATTTTGCAAGCACAGATAAATGTAGCTGGTTTCCTGGGCTTTTTATACGTATGAAGTTAAAAGAGCTACTCATGTGAGTAAAAATAAATGCATACCTCGGTTTATAGAATTGAGGCTGTGCTGTCAGATGTTTGGATATTTGTTTGCTTTCAATAATTAGTTAAAAATGATGGAAAACTGCTTTTAATGTGCCATTAGGTGAAAAGGTATTAGAATTGGTAATCTATAAAAGGCATTTGGGCCACAGAGAATTTCCAGATTGAAATTAATTCTGCAGCATTTTAATGACTGTGTCCCCACTGCACGTTCTGATGATTCCACTATTTCTATCAGGGCACTGTTTCCTGGTCTTGCTGCTGTTGTTTCTGAAAAAAGACTTCCAGGGTGATCACAGGTGATGCCAGTGTGGGCAGAGCTCTACTGACAGGCTCTGTAGGTCAGTGAGATAACAGATAGCAAATGTATTTAGTTTCCAATAATGGAATAATAAGCATGGGAACAAATAACCCCTACTTGGTGGCCTTGCATTTAACAGGTACTCTATCATTCAGTTATGTTAAATATTTCTCTTCTGGAGGGCTAGGGGAGACATGGTAAGATAAAAAGCTCTTGTTCCACTGGACTGTTACAGAGGAGGGAAAATACAGAGTGCCTCCAAACTGCATGTAACAAGAATTGAATGAGCTGGAGTGTAAATCAGAGAAGATACTATCGTAGCATATGGCTCAGATGAGAGCTCGGCTACAATACCTTCTTACAGATTGCTGCAGTGCTTCCTTATCAGCCTGTAACACAGTGGCATGAACAGATATGCAGACACTGCTGAGTAATATCACTTACATATATATCTTGCCCACAAGAAAAAAGAGAAGGTACAGTGGTGCTGCTATTTTCACCCTTTTAAGTACTCCTGTTACAGTGGGAAGCGCTCTTTCGGTTTGTGGCGTTTTTTTTTAACTATTTTATTTTAATTTTGGTTTTAATTAAAAAAAATCTCTAAGTGACGAACTGAGACTCAATAAGAAGCGACTTTGGTTTTCCTGCACTGACCACTATTCATGTTAATGTAGGTGTTGCAGAGGTACAGAATGTTGAGCCACTGGCTCCAGTTCATTGTGCAATGAGCTGGAGAAAGGTGTGCAGGGCGATTCTTTCTGTATTGTGTCTTAGGAAAAAGTAGTAACATCAAGTTAAAAGTGAAATGAGTTTCAACTTGAAGGATCAACATATTTGCAGCTTCTGTGTATTCAGAGCTGTATTATTGGATGAGGCCCCAGAACTTGTGGGAGTGGGTAGCTTTTGTGGTTGCGTGAGGTATGTAAAAGTGGTTCAAAGGGGGGTTTTCATGCTTTTTTGAGAGCAGACAAAAGGATAAACTGTGCTACAAAGACACATTTACATCTTTGTTTTATCCATAAATAACTGCAGTGATTTTCTTTCTGTGATTCCATGTGCTGTGGTGTATGGAGTGACATCCCAACACACTGAAAAGGCAGAAATCATTGTGGGGATGGGATAGGAAGAATTGGTGCTCTATAGGCAGAGGCATCTTTTTCAGTGCTCCCATTCCCACCTCAGCTAAATCAACTGGGCTTCAGTCAGCACACAGACATAGTGAGGACAGTACAACAACTGACACATGTTGTGCTCTGTGAGCAAAAAAAGCAATCAAGTCATTAGGAAAATTGAAAGGTTTAAGGCATTTCAATACTGGCCTGGAAAGAGACATTTTCTTGCCAGATGTATAGTTTGGCAAATGCCAAATAACCTGAAGAGTGGACTTGCCCAGAAATTTGTCATCTCTTCTCCAACTATATTGTTTGATTTAATGACAAGTTTCCTCTCCCTGCAGACCTTAGTTGGACAGGTTGTTCCTTCTGTGATTGATGCTACAATGCCCTTCCTGGACAGATAGCCCCCATTGCCTCTTCCGAGTTCTCTGCCAGATGCTGCTCCACAATTCCTGCAGGGTGTCATGATCTTGTGGACCTCTAGAATTTTCTGCTCACTTTCTTTTTTTTCAGACTGAGGAGTCTGAAACAATAACCAGTAAAGTTTTTGTTTCTTAATGGGAAACATTTCACACTTTCGAGCATCTTTGTTGTCCCTTCTCTGAACCCTTCCCAATTCTATTATATCCTGCTGACGATGAGAGCAGTGGAACTGCACACAGTATTCAATTTGTGGATAAACCCTGGATTTGTACAGGGGCATATTGGTGTTCTTGGTTTTATTCTCTGTTCCTTTTCCAATAATTCTTGATACTCAGTTTGCTCTTTTGATGGCTACTGAGTACTAAGCTGATGTATTTATGGAACTATTTATCATAACCTTAAAATTTGTCTCTTGACTGGTAATGGTCAGCTTGGAAACCATCATCCGACATATGAAATTAAGATTTTTTTTCCCCTTTGGGGCTGACTTTATTTGCCCTGAATTTCATCTCTGTGTTATTATCCAGCCATCCAGTCTCATGAGATCCTCCTGAAATTGTTGAAGATTGCCCTTTTCAGCTACCCTGAATAAATAACCATTAGCAAACTTTGTCACCACATTGCTGTTTCCACATCACACTGAATTTGTTGAACACCACAAATCCCAGCACAGACTCTGGAAAAACGCTGCCTGTTGCCTCCCTCCATGGTGTAAGCTGACTGTTGGCCTCTGATGTTAAGGCTACTGAGTTTCCTTAGAAGTCCTTGGTGGATGACCTTGCTGAAAGTGTTGGAAATGCAGGGAGATTATCTGTCAACCATAACTGCTCCTCCACATGCTTGCTGATCCATCCAGAGAACTCAAAGAGGTTTGCAGAGGAGGGCTTGCCTTTGCAAAACTGTGCTGACACTTTCCAAGTCTATCCCCCTCTTCCCATGTTTGGTTAGTGTACCCTTCTCCTCCTTTTATTCCAGCTGTTTGGCTAGGGACACACTTTAGGATATTTTCCTGCTTTATAAAAGAGGAAGGCATTCTATTGCTGTGAGGTCAAATAAATGCTGGGCTGGAACAGCGAGTTTTGGTGTGGGAGGCTCAGTGCTTTATCAGGCTCTGAGACCTCCTGCTTCTTGAAGTGTATTCTGCTGCTTTTCTCTTCCTGCTCTTCAGGTTTGTATTGATAGATTCAACTGGTGGACTCCTATATCCTTCACCCCAAGGCCATTAATAAGAATATGAAATAACATTCATGCCTTAAAACAATGTGAGGGGACTGTCCTTTCAGAGTGACAGTTCTCCTTACAGCATAGCTTACTTTCAGCTCTCCTGCAGCTGCTTGCACACCTTCTGAACAGTTCTTGCAATAATCCCTTCTCCAGTTGAGCAAGTAATTTTCCACAAGAGACTAGCTGGTGTTTATCAAAGTTTGTTTCCTTTGCTTGCTTTTTAAGAAGCTTGTTTTTCTTCCTAAGGAAAAATATGTTGGCCTGGCTTTGCCTTTGATATACTTGTGTTCTCCAGTTTCTGTTTCACTCTGTCTTTCATTAGGCTGCCTTTCCTCATTTGCTCTAAACCCTTAAATGTCATTAAGCTTTGGTTAACATAGGTCATTTTGCTTAGTTTATTTTATCTCCCTGTACTTTGAATATGGACATTAATTTCTGATTATTCACTTATATTGTGTCTCCACTAATTAGAGAAGTTTATGGAAAATATTTCCAAAAGCTGAGATTTCATAGAGGAGTGCCTTAGATGTTTTGAGGTGCAGTTTTTCTGGTTGCTTTAATCAAGAATGTACTAAATCTTTCAGTTCTGCTTCTACTTTATTTGAGGTAATTTTCATTTTCATACCATTGCTTTACATATCCTTTCATTTACATATCTTTTACCCACAAAGGTAAAGCTGTTGACATTGTCAGCATTCAGGCTTCGCCCCCAAGGACAACATTTGCAAAAGGGATTGTGTACCCTTTCTGCCCACCTTCTTCACTCTATTTAAGATTTTTTTTTGTTATTTGCTCATTTTAATTTTGTTCTAAATCATGGCTGTGTACAGAATTGCTAGAAATCTATAAATGATAGCATAACAACCTTTTGCTCTATGTGTGTGTATAAATAAATTTCCAGTCCTGACATTCTAGGAAGCATTGTGACAGCACACTGCTCCAGATGAGATCATCTTGAGCACTGTATAGAATATTTTTCCTTCTAGATCAAGCACATAAGTTGAATTTATTACTATTGCAATAATGAGTCATTAAAATAGTCATAGAATCATAGAATCACAGAATGGCCTGGGTTGAAAAGGACCTTAAAGATCACCTAGTTTCAACCCCCCTGCTGTGGGCAGGGTTGCCAACCACTGGAGCAGGCTGCCCAGGGCCCCATCCAGCCTGGCCTTGAATGCCTCCAGGGATGGGGCATCCACAACTTCTTTGGGCAACCTGTTCCAGTGTGCCACCACCCTTTGGGTGGAAAACTTTCTCCTCATCTCTAACCTAAACCTCCCCTGTCTTAGTTTAAAACCATTCCCCCTCGTCCTGTCACTATCCACCCTCCTAAACAGTCGCTCCCCCTCCTGTTTACAGGCTCCCTTCAAGTACTGGAAGGCTGCAATGAGGTCTCCCCGGAGCCTTCTCTTCTCCAAGCTAAACAAGCCCAGTTCCCTCAACCTTTCCTCATAGGAGAGGTGCTCCAGCCCTCTGATCATCTTAGTGTCCCTCCTCTGCACCCGCTCCAAGAGCTCCACGTCCTTCCTGTGCTGGGGGCCCCAGGCCTGGACACAGTACTCCAGATGGGGCCTCACAAGAGCCGAGGAGAGGGGGACAATCACCTGCTGGCCATCCCTTTTTTAATGCAGCCCAGGACATAGTTGGCCCTCTGGGCTGCAAGCACACACTGCTGGCTCATGTCCAAGAATTTGGGTTAGTTGCTCTCCCCCACTAACTTGAAAAAAAGGACTTTCATTTTCCGCATTGGATTACACAAATCAACCCCATGATGTCAAAGAAGATATTGATTTGACATCTTTTACCTCAGACTAATCTAAGGTACAAAGCAAAAATATTTGATGTAAGCAATACCCTACCTGGTACAATGGCTAGGCTTAGGCATAAAAAGAGTGAGTAAAGGGCAAAACACAGTGAAAAATGTCTGACAGCTGGTATTAATTTAGTAGATTCGGGGGATTATACGAAATTAAACTAGCCAGAGAAAAACTTTTCAAACTGCTGCTTCAGTGGGGATGTTCAGTTCTGCTCAGGGGTGATCTGACTGGATGGATGACACACTTTTGAAACAAAATGGTCTAATCCCTTCTGCTGGTTTTGCTTAACAATGAAGGGCTCTGTGCTGTCACAGCACCAAATTCAGGAGCAGGACGTGTTCTCCTCTGCCCAAGCTTTACAGATTACAACCAAACCCCTGAAGTTAAAGTTCACAGGCATCCCTTCTAGAGAAATGACCACCTCATCCCATGGTATTCTTAGGTAATTAATGCCTTGCTAATAGTTCCCAGCTTCTCCTTGGGCCACAGACTCTCTTACCCTGTCCTCTGTTCTCCAGGGAATGCCACTGACCTCAGCCGTTACTGCATAAATATTCAGAGATTGACTGATTTTCTGTTTTATTTATGTACAATAGTGCACTGACGCAAAAATTATGTAGAAAAGAGATATTAGCAGATATTAGGGCTGCAAGTTTAAGTATTTGTTATGTAAGGAATGCCAAAATGACAGTGTTTTGAGCAGCCTTATTTAGCATATGTGTTACATCATCTCTAATTGCAAGATGACATATCATGCTTCCAGCCTAGGACCTCTGCCTTCTTCAGCTGCTCTGAATCCTCACTGAAGCTGAAGAGCATGTGAGGCTCCTTTTTCTAGGAACGGCCTTATTTACATTGCTTTTGGAGGCACCTAACAAGCAAGCCAGTGAAGAGTCCTAAGAAAACAGAGCAGAGTCCCTGTCCTGGTCAGGTGTCCTTCCTCTCGTCTGATGGAGCTCTTACCTCTTGTACCTGTGCTGCTTCTTCCAGGTCAGACGAGGATCAGCAAGGTGGTTGTCCTGGGTCCAGCTGGGATGGAGTTAATTCCTCACAGAAGCTGGGAGGTGGGTAGCCAAAGGGATATTCGATACCATGCTGACGTCATGCCCGGGTCTTGGGGGGCCGGGCCGGTTGGTTTTTTGTGAAAGCTCCTGGTGGTGAGATATTCATTGTATCAGTGTTTCCATTGTATTTTATACCTTGTCTTATTGTTATATTCTCTTACCTTTTGTTTTCCTTGTGTGGTGTTATTAAAAATCTGTCGTTATCTCAACTCACGAGGTTCCATTTTTTTTCTTTTCTCCTACCCTTTCCCATCTTACCGGGAGGGGAAGGGGAAAGGGGGGGGGTTGCGACCACGTGGTGGTAGTCCTGACCCAAGACAGTGGTCCACTGGTGACTTCTGTGTGTGGTGCTTCATGCCCGCCCCTGTGTGCTCAACAACCCAAACCACCAGCCAGTCCGGGCAACGCCCTGGTGTCGAAAGCTGTGGGGAGGCTTCTGGGACACTGGCAGGAGCTCTGAGCAGCCAAAGCGTATGCAGCAAGCCCCTGGTGTGTAAGCTGCTCTAGTCTGGACAAATTTTTATGGGAATTGCAAAGACATTTTAAGTGACTAAGGTTGATCCTTCCTTCCTTGTCCCTGTCTCATATTTGGCTCTGATTCCAGGTATGTTCTAAGAAGAATTCACAGATTTCAGGCTATTTCTTCTTTCCTGACTTCTTTCTTAGTCAAATATAACTGTTTTTGCTGAAAAATTCCAGAAAGTTTGTCTGAAACAGACCTCTACTATGGAGGACTTCAGCCAGAGCAGTCTTGTCTGGGAATGCTGAAATGGGGAGCATTAGGATTTAGTCCCATAAGCATGTATGGTTTTCTAGAGGAAGGTTAGTAAGGTGACTAAACACATGATGTGCTAGTAGTCATCTATGATGTCTTCTGAGGAACGGACCTGTTAGAGTGAGTCCATAGGAGAGCCATGAAGACGATCAGAGGTCTGGAGCACCTCTCCTATGAAGAAAGGTTGAGGGAACTGGGCTTGTTTAGCTTGGAGAAGAGAAGATTTATATTGGATATTAGGCAGAAATTTTTCACTAACAGGGTGGTAAGACACTGGCACAGGTTGCCTGGGGAAGCTGTGGATGCCCCATCCCTGGAGGTGTTCAAGGCCAGGCTGGATGAGGCTTTGAGCAATCTGGTCTAGGGGGAGGTGTCCCTGCCCATGTCAGGGGGGTTGGAACTAGATGATCTTTAAGGTCCCTTCCAACCCAAACCATTTTATAGTTCTATGATTCTGTGAATGGCAGCTGATAGAATATTGGGATTGCTGTATAAACAATGGTGATGCATTCTTTCCACTCACATAAGGATTTTCCTAACACCTCATTAATTTATTAAAACCAGATAGCGAATCTTGAATAAAATAATGGCAATGATCCCAGAATAATTAACCACAGATGGTGATGTCTGTTTAGTTTAAAAAAACACACACAAAACAGTGTACCATTTTTTTGTGACTGTTGCTGTCATCTCTGAATGTGCACGTTGATTTATTAATGATTTTGGGGCACAGTAAATGGTTATATCTTCCTACTATAATTAGTATTTGTCTTCAGCAGCTGTTGAAAGTTGTTGTTTTGTGATACTGAATAAATTATTTTAGATACAAGAAACATTAACTCTGAACCATCTGTTTTGGGATATATTAAGATCTCATTTAAAGATGATGTCTGAATAATCACTTTCTCATTTTGACCTTTCAAAAGCAGAACTTAGTTTTTTAAACCACTGATGGTTCATGTTAATGTTTTGTGTTTTTCCTCCTTACAGAATCAACAGCTTTTCTCTGCAAAGGAAATGGATTCTGTCCCTTTGATGTTTCTCAAACTTTCAACCTTCCCTAAACCACAAGTATTCCTCCAATCCCTGGAACGTGAGGTAATAAACCTAGAAGGATTGTGATGGGCAGGTGAATAAGTTTATAATACTAATTATAATACTAATATTTTAAAGTAAATTTGATCAAGTAGCTATAAAAATGCAATGCATAATTTTATAGGCCAGATGTTCCCCTTTGTTAGGGGGTAGCGTAACTCTCAGGCATTCCTTCTTGTCTGGGCTTATTCTCCTATAAATGAAGGCAAGGGGAGTCTCCCTGTTACTGCAGGGGTGGCACACGGTCTAAACCCTCCATAAGCTGTTCTGTGCAGATATTAGAGCTGGGATATCTTTATATAACATGTGTGTGAGTAAACTGATGCCTAGTAGGCTTTGAGCACTCCAGAGGGATGCATGTGCCCTGTGATCCTAGTGGAACCAAATGGCAAAGGAGTGGCAGAGATGAAGGCACAACAAGCAGCAATCAACTGAAAGTTAGGTTTCCAGACTATGCAGATCATCTGAGGTTCCCTTTCTTGCCAGTACACAGAACCATTTCTGTAAGTTAATTAGTTCCTCTTAAGATACACAGATTGAACTGGCCTTTGGCAGTCCGTATCACTTTTCACTGTGAAGGAAACAAACACACAGTGGTGTGAGATGCAGAGTACCTGTTGTCTTTTGCTGCTATATGATTCTATGATTCCATGCACAGTGATCTCTATATACTACATTGCTATATTGCATCCTATTGTGTCTCTCATTATACATGGAAAGTAATAACTGAAATTCAGCTTTTTCTATTTGCAAAGTATCTATAGGTATGATGTAGAAAGTGCTCCTCCCCAGCTACAATTATCCATCTCTTCAGTATTTAGGCTACAGCAAAGGGCAAAAAGACATCTCTACTTGATTAATGATAATTAGGACTGCACCAAATTTTCTTCTTTATGCTTTTGATCAACAAGATACGTAGTTTTCAGATAAATTGCTTTCATAAACAATTTTGAATGAGGGAGCATTCATCTGTTTTCTATTTCAAGAAATCAGAATAACGGCTGATGTGTTTCAATTGACTACTATGAAATAATCTGTCCTAAATATTTTAGGAACCAAATGAGCTAGATGTCTCTCATAATTCCCAGGGTTATACCACAGCTTTTGAAAGCATATTAGGTATACATGCTCACTTAAATCCTATCATATTCCGTCATCTGTGGGAAGTAAAGGGTCAAGAAGGCTACTGGCAGATTTTGTGATAAAACAATCTGCAAAAAATGGAAGTAATCTGCTTTGAACAAAAGCTCTTATTTCATTGGCACAAATATTTTTCAACAATTGCTCCTTCTCAGACTATGTCTACATGGTAGTTTTGATTAAAATTTCCATGTACAGACTGTGTGTGAAGCAAATATGCAGTTTTCTTAGTCAGAAGTAAATGGGGAAGACTTGGCTGTGCCCAGACTTCAATGCACTGATTATCCCGGACAGGTGAGGATAATATCACTGGTTTTATCCTCTGATATTAATGCCCTAAATCCCCTCCAGGGCATGGATTTGCTTTCTCAAAACCAGCTAAAAGAAAATCCGAGACTTTTACTATCTCAATAAAAATTATGTCTGGTAGTGTGTCCTCCAACACACAGATAACTCCAAGAATAAAAGACATGCCTTCCCTGTGTTGTCATATAGAGAACCTCCAGTGCCTCAGTGCCAATTGCGCATGATAACTATATAGTGCAAACCTATCCTTAGTAGTGCTTTGTGGTAAAACTGCCACTGGACGTGGTTAGAGATGGCTGGTAAGCACTGAAGCAAACATGGATAGTTCTGTGAAATAACAGGTCTTATTTCTAAGTAGAGAATGTGAGAATGAACTAGGGCCCAGCAGGTCACTTCCTGCAAAATAGTGGTCAGTTCATGTGGACTTTGAGCAGAGAGCTAAAGCTGTACCAAATTTTTTTCTTTAAAATGCCAATAAACTCTTTGTTAAAACAGAACACTTTCAAACTGAAAAGATTAAGTAAATTCTTGCTGGATTACTTTTTATTTGTGAAATACTAATTAAATTAGAGTAATACATTGTGAATAAAAACATTGCTATCAAACTTTTGTGAATAAATGTTAGGGGAAAAAAAGTTGTTTATACTTTCCCCCTCAACATCCTTGGAAAAACCACACTTTCATCACAAAAACAGTGTGTTTTTAGTAAATGAAAGATATAGAACTTAGAAGACCTGTAGCATACATATCTTAACAAATTGAGTCTGGAGATTACATAGCTGGGAGCTTAAAACTTCTTAGAATATTTAATTAACTCAAAGTATAAATAAAGACAAAATTTTGGCCACTGAATGAAGAGACTAAGATAACTACATTAACTGCACAGTAATCTAATCAGTATAAGATACCTCAGCGTGGAATCCAGTGTAGCCAGACATGCTGTCTTTAGAAATAAACTTATCAGTCTTATAGTTGTAGATTGGTCAACACTCCATTCAAAAGAGATCCGCACAGTCACAAAATGTTTTCAAGCTTTGTATATGCAAGCCAAAAATGGAAAATAGTTATTAAAATATGCCTCCATATGAGAACTTGTGCAGTGCCAGAGAAGTCTGATAACACTTTTCCTGTCTCTTCAGTTTTTGCTGCCTTATTTTTCTTCCACTGTTGTATTTTAAATACCAGGTTTTCCATGAGATTTTTGAAAATGGTAATTTTCTAAATGCTGTTATTTCCTTATTGAATTCAATTGTTACACCTGAAGATTTTCTTTAAATGGAAAAGACTTCAGTCTTTGCAATGAGAGTTAATTACAAACAGTTTTCTCTGTCTTGCACTTATAATTTACAGTGCTGAGGAAAAAAAGTTTCATTTTGGAAAATGAAGAGACTTTTAACCATCAGACAACATTATTTTTGAACAAAAAAAAAAAAAGGCAAATATTTTCCGAGTATAACAAGTTGCCAAAGCTTGGAAAACACTGTTAGTTTGTATTTTTTTTTTTTTTTTTTTAATGAGTTCACCCTTAACTGGTGCCTTTTCAGTAGCCCTTGTCACCCTGCGAGGGTGGGTCTCTATAGCTGTGCCAGCTCTTAACAAATACTGCTATGCCTGTGCTTCTCATTTTGGTATCCTCATTAATGCTGTCCAGAAAATGCATCCCAGAAAGGCTGCCCAAAGCCTCTAAGATTTTCAGAATCAGATCAATTATTCATGAATAAAATTCAGGTTTGCAAAGGTCTTTCAGGCAGTTAGGAATCTCCCTGTGTTTAGAGACCCCAGGCTAGCCCAGAGCAAGACAGAAGATCACTCTGTAATTGCTCCATTTTTTAAGCATCTTATCACTAACTTTGCTTAAAATGGGTTACTAGGCAAGATGAATTTTTGCTTTGACCTAGTGCTCATGCCAGTGTTTGGTGCAGTTCAGTGCTAGGCAGCATAACCAGCTTGGGTCTTGGGAGCAGCATTTTAGCTCTTCCTTCCCTGCTATGCTGATTCTATTTTGCCCTTAATTCTTAGCATAATTTGGTGAAAACCAGCTCTTGTTGTCCTGGCTTTCTATGACACACAAGCTTTGAAGTAACTTCTAAAGTACTAATTAGCCTTTCACATTGCTTTTGAACTTTTAGTGTGATGCCAGAATTTTCTGTGTGTAAGTCCTATTCTGGGAGTGGTGGGCTAGGGTCAGGAGTTGCAAATGCTTAGCGCCATGAAAAACTTGCCCATTTCGTAGACAGTAAATAAAGATTAATGATGCAGGCACACAACAAAATGTTGGGATTCTCATTGCATGCATATTGGTGCTATTGAAATAGGTGTGTGAAAGAAGTACCCAATCCACTTTAAAGGATTTATCAGAAATTACGCTGAGAAATCGAGTGACTTGCCCAAGGCCATAAAGGAAGTCTGCAGAAGTATCAGGAATAGATCTTAAGTCAGCTGGACACTCTTCCTTAAAAATGGGAGTATACCTCCTTTTCCATGTGTCTCACAGAGTAGCTCACCTCACAGTTTGGATGAGCAGAGCCTCAAAAAATGCCTGAGAAACGAATCCACACTTACTTTTTCCCGTCTTCAGCTGACGTGGTTCTTCTTAATCCTCAAGCTAGTAGATGCAGATAGTTTATGCTTTGTACACACAAGTATCCTCTCTCCTTCCAAAAAATGCTTCTCCTGTGCCAAAGAAAGCAGTAAGCACAAAGATTGCTGGGTTTTTCAGACAAGTTTATAAAGTTTTGAGTTTGTGCATTTCATATATAAGCCCTAATCTTCCCTAGCGACTAACACTTCTCACCTGTCTCTCAGAAATCAAAGGACAGCTAATCTGCTCTATAGAGGAGTGGAAATTTTTTGCTCCAAGAATGATGGACACAGTTTCATGTATGTGCATGTGTGCTTCTGTGCTGAAAGTCCTTATGCTGTGTAGCTAAGAATCTGCCATTCGAGGTGTGGAGCCTTGTAGTCTCTGAAGCCCATAACTTTGTGGTCTGTACGACTGTCTCACTGACCAGTTTGTCACAGTTAGGAATTGTCCCTTGGTAGCTTTGTGTTGATGTGATAAACCCCAACAAGGGGAGCCCCTTTTGTGTGGGAAAAGTTTACTACAATCACGAAAGTGTGCAAGACCCTGTTTAGAGTGAGTGGTCTGGTTTTTTTTTGCAATGGCCTAAGGCACTACTTCCTTGAAATTATAGCTAGTGCTCAACATTTTTGGTTAACAAGGCACTACAACTTCTCCTGTTAAAGTAGCATTTTTCTCCAAAATGGTTCCTGCCTATAATCACTCTTTGCCATTCTGATGATACTGCCCACAGCTTAGGGAGGGCGCAGTGGCATTGCTGAAGAAATTTTAAGTAGAGGTGGAGGACCCAAACTTCTAGGAATACCAGCAAATTGTGGGTGTAACTCTGATTGGATGAATTACTTTAATTTAGAGACTTAGTTGTGAAGATAGATTCTTATTAAATCAATTCACGCTGAATTTGGATTTCTTCTTTTGAGGATAAGTAGGGGATTAGTGAATTAAACATGTTTCTTTAATATGTTAGGGACCCTCTAACAAACTAAGAGGCACTAGAAACAATCTATGTGTTTCCAGGATTTAAGTTGTAATGATTCTGTAAGGAAGTGATAGCTGTTAAGTATTGTTTCACAACAGCTTTTGTGGTGATAATAAAGATGTCATCTCTCACACTTAATAGGAGATGTTCGCAAGCTGTCCTGTTATTCTTACAAAGTAGACCTGAAGATGGACCTAAACAATACTTTTCACTCCTACTGCTGAATTCTCAGTATTTAAGTTTTGAAGTGTATATGCCTATTTACCTTTTGTTGGACAATTAAGATTGATCAGATTTATATTAAATTAAGAAAAAATAGAATTTGGTATGTATTAACCCCATATGTTAGGGAAGTCTCAACTAGACTTTTTTTTTCACAAAGAATCTGTGTGATGTTTTATTTCTGGCAAAAATCTTGGATATAATTGGAGAAATCCTTTTTTTTTTTTGACCAGCAGTCATAAAGGTTTAAGTATCTGATCTGGCTTATAGTCCATCTTCTCTATAAGATAAGAACAAAGATAAAGATAAGAGTACAGTTTTAAAAACTGAACCAGAAAAAATGAGTTTTGTTAAATATAAAAATTAGGAGGTGGCTAAGCTTTAGTTTTATCTGAGACACCAAAATTTATAGCTGAGTGAAGTCTGGATTTCTCATTTTATTTCTCTCGTTCCTATAATGAAGAAACATGAATGATGGCAGTCTGTAAAAATCTTTGGTGAAAGCAGTTGTTTTCAAAAGACTAAATGAAGCGTAATTGGATCTGAGTTGTTAGGGTAGCACTTTGGATCAAGTGTTCCATTTTTTGAGCCAGCTCTAAAAGCAGGTGAAGAAAAATGTAGAAGAGGTCCTTCCTTCCAGTCTGGAGGCACTGGGCAGAAGGGTTTAACTGAAGGAATGTCATAGTGGTGGTGTTAATGATCTAGTTCAATGCTTTGCTGGTTTTGCCTGGGTTAGGTTTAATTTTCTTCACAGTAGCTAGTATAAGGCTATGTTTTGGATTTGTGCTGAAAACAGTGTTGGCAATACAGGGATGTTTTAGCTATTGCTGAACAGTGCTTACACAGAGTCAGGACCTTTTCTGCTCCTCACCCCACCCCACCAGTGAGTAGGCTGGGGGTGCACAAAAAGAGAGGAGGGGACACAGTTGGGACAGCTGACCCAGCTGGCCAAAGGGATATTCTATACCATATGACGTCATGCTCAGCATATAAAGCTGGGGGAAGAAGAAGGAAGAGGGGGATGTTCAGAGTGATGATGTTTGTCTTCCTAAGTAACCAATACACCTGATGGGGCCCTGCTTTGCTGGAGATGGCTGAACACCTGCCTGTCAATGGGACGTAGTGAATAAATTCCTTGTTTTGCTTTGCTTGAGTGCGTGGCTTTTGCTTTACTTATTCAACTGTCTTTGTCTCAAACCAGGAATTTTCTCACTTCTACGCTTCTGATTCTCTCCCCCATTGCAGTTGGGGGGAGTAAGTGAGTGACTGTGTGGGGCTTATTGCCGGCTGGGTTTTAACCACGATAAAGGCAAAAGCAGGGTGCAGGACCTCATGTGTGCAAGGAGGATGAGTGGAGGGCAGGGATGTGAATGGGAAAGTGCTGGAGGAGACCTCAAGACTAAGAGTAAGAAGGTGAGAAAGATAAAAGGGAGAAGATAGTGAGGATAATCAAGAATGGAAACACCTGGCTAAGCTGGGACCACAGGGACACTGTGCCCTAATAGCACCCCTCGGACCCAGCCAACTGGCTGCAGCACACAGCTCTCTGGGGCGGCTCGTCTGCTGAAGGCTGTCATATCTACCATAGAGGCTTCTGGTAGTGAAGGTTGCAATTATGAAAAGCCTTGTAAAGAGAAACGAGGTGTCCCTTGCTTGCTGCCAAGGCCATCTGTAGAGGGGTCTGTCTCAGCTTGTTTATCCTGTAGCAGTGTGGGACAAGGAGAAGGAAGGCACCAGCCTACAGAAGTGGTAAAATCTACAGTCTGGCCACGACCATGAAGCAATCAAGATTTTGGAACTGAAGTGTAGGACAGGGTTGTGTGCTCCAGCTTGGAATGTGAAAATAAATATTTATAAATTAATTTCCAGCAAGACAGAGAAGAGCCAGTAGGCTGCATGCTTTGGATGTCAAGCTTGCAAACAGCCTGTTAACTTGCAGTTAGTTCTTGCCATGTGTTTTTTTCCTAATATAACATGTTTTCCTGGGAGTTTATTACATGATCTCGACTCTGCAGTAGTATAAACTTAGGAGAGAAAATGCAGAGGTGCTGAGTTTCTCACAGCTATGATCTTATAATAAAGAGGTTGTATTATTATTTACGAAACAACTGATTCATTCAGAGGTGCACTTCATTTGGAACATGACACGCCATATGTTCAGTGATTCAGTTTCTGTAATTTCCGTTATGCTGTCTCAGACATCATATTTGTTTCATTAAAATCTTGTATTCTGCTCCCACTCCATCAGATTTTTTGTTGGTTGTCTACATCAAATATACAAAGTAGCATTTTGGAGGCAGCTGTAAGCCAAATTGCTGACAGCAAGAATGAGACCTGACATCCCATAAACCACCAGGATTTTCAGCCAGGGTGAATGATCAGACTTTTGGGCGGTTAAAAAGTCTGCTGGACTCAGCAGGAGGCTTTTCCAAAGAGGGCTGCAGCGGGCCCTCTGCCTAAGTATTGGTCTTCATAATGGATGATTTTACCCCTCAAACCAGATATGAGCAGAGCATTTTGATTTTGATTGAGCAAAACCATAATGAGAAGAGCTGCTGATTTTGAGGCTGTTCTGCTTGATCCAGCTTTTGTCTGCAACTATCAACCTGCAAAGTAGCCTTTGTTTAAAATAACTTCTCTTCATAGCAGGAGCTTGGCTGTCATACCTGTGTGGTTGTGCATGGGCTGTGTTTCACTGGGACAGGACTGATTATGCATTCCAGGTCTCTAGGAGCCAGGAAAGAATGTCTGCTTCCTCTCCCCTCCCTTCCCATTGCCAGGCATTCATCCTAAAGTGAACAGAGAACTAGTTTTCTGACAAAATATATCAGCCAATTAGTATTTGTGACATTAGAAATGTTTAAAAAATATTAAAGTGCAAGATTTTAAATCAATAACTCTTAATCGCAGTTCATTTTTAAAAGATCCATTGCTCACAGTTTGCAGCATTTTGCCCAAGCAGCAGGTGTTGTATCCTCTTGCTGGCCAGGAGACTTAAAGCACAAATTGTTGCTGTTTTAATGAATGCACCACTGGCAAACTCATGGCCAACATATTTCTGCTCTTTTAGTTAGTCATCCCTAACTTTAATGATGATATTTAAATGTTCAATACTACTTATTTTACTGGAAAATTCTGGCTGTGTATGCTCTTTGGTTGGACTCATAGGTATTACAGGCAGAAACACATTTTTGGCTCATTTTTTTCCCTGTTGCCCAAGGCAACTGCAGGAGGCGATGCTGTGACATTCTGCTCCCAGACAATGTGGGAGAGTTTATTATGGTGAACATATGGATGTACAAGGAGGTAAGAATGCTGAGTTGAGGCCAGGCATCAAATGGGATTGGAAAAGATTTTTTGCATGGGGTTTGGAAGTTATACATCCTGTTTCCACTCTTAGCCCATCAAAAGCAAAGCCCTAAAAGGGGTTCAGAAAGTACTCTGTGGCTTGCGTGCAGGCGCCTGCTGTTGAAGTGGCTTAAGAGTGTATTGTCCTCAGCTGTCTTCCTGGCCTCACTGAGAGATGTTATTGCAGGGTCTGTGGGGTGGGACGAGCACACTGTACTCCAGCTGGCAGTCAGAGTGAAGTTCAAGCTATTGCAGAGCAGTAGCCTTGGGCAAGGGTAGTCTAGATCTGCCCGCATCTCTCTCCCTGTCCCTACTGCAAGAGTAGTACACGTGGGAGGGGGCTGCAGATATCATACGGGTGGGTGGTATCTAAAATGGTATGTGAGGAAATATGGCACATTTTATGCCCTGAGGGACCTGAGGTGTAAGCAGTAGGTTAGGAATTGGACTGGGTGATATTTTGTGCCAACAGTGGTGAATCAGCAAATCCGGGGCAAAAGTTGGTCCGTGCCATCTATGCGGCTCTCCAGGGAATTGTGTCCCAACAGACCACACAGTGGTTAAGCAAAACATTTGTTAAAATACTGTTTTCTTAAGTGTGGTTATACAGAACGTTGTATTTTCAAAACTGTGCTTTGTTTAATAGGAGTTTTCGGCACAGCAATTTGGCATATGGCTTTGAAGCTAAGACCAATGTCACTCGAAACACCAGGCTCTGACTTCACTTCAGCAGGCCTTGCCCTGCCACCCACTGCACACAGGGCTCTGAAGTTGTTTCATTATAGTCCCTTCTTCCAGCAGCTCCATTCATCTGTTTGAAGTCTGAGCCTAAATTCTGCTGTATAAACTTTTTCGCCTAGGGGCAGGTTTTTCTTTCTTCAAAAGGAAGAATAAGGGTAGTATCATTTTAATGGTCTGCATTTGTTCCTGGTACAATTTGATGTCAATGGGATTGCACTAAGATTATCTCTGCTGTAACAGTACAAGAAAAGTGATACTTGAGGTAGCTTTAAAACTATGCTTTCTTAAAAAAAAAAAAAAACTGAGCCCGTATTTAGACTGATCCTAGGAGGTGTTATTTACTGCTTAAATGAAAGTTTAAGTTCCAGGGAATTAGGCTGGTTTCTGGGTGTAATTATGGAAGAGTGGAAGGTGCTATCAACATACCCATTGTGAATTAGAGTGGAAGCAGACTAGATAAATACATGTATAGGTGCATACAGTCCATACAGGAGGTAGTGCTGATCCTTAGACATCTGAGAGGAGGAGATGATGACACTGGAAGTTGTAATTTCCCTTTGTCTCTCTGTGCAGGATGTAACTCATTAGCAATTTGTTCCTGTTACAGTGTACCTCTTTCAGTACATTACTACTCCTTCGGACTTAAGGGTGGTGGTGGTGTCCTGTCTTTTCTTGCTCCCACACAAAGAGCTGGAGGCAATAGATCTGTGCATCTTGCTCCCTTTCCCCCCATATCTGTCCCAGGTTTACCTTGGCAGGAGAAAACATAGAGGGCTACTTGTTTTTTTGGGTTTGCTGCACAGGTTGGTGTCAAACAGGTAAGGGGATCGGTGGCCCCTCTTGGTGTGGTCCAAGGCTTATGCCTGTCCCTCTGGAGCCAAGCATGTGGCTCTCTCTGTAAGACTGTGCCTCCTGTGTGCACCCTGGGCAGAGCCTTTAGACTCTCAGCTAAAGCCTTGCTCAAAACCCACCTGTGACTCCCTCAGCACCCCCATTATCAGGCCCGCCAAATACTGGGTGGCACCATGAGTTCAGGTTGCACCCATACTTTGTCTTAAGCATCTTAAGCTTCCTGCAAGACCAGAGCTGCTCTGTTCAGTGGAGCTGAAATTAAAGTGCAGTTTTGACTGCTTTGGCTCTGGTTTAATTTTACTGAGCCCCCTCCTGCCCCTCCAAATAGATGGCCCATCTCTGTGAAAACAAATATGTACAACAGTAATAAAAAATGTATTTTTTCTGGACAGCTTGACAGAAATTTTACAGTGTCTTTGATCTTTTTTTTTTTCTATGATCTAAGCCAAAATTATCTTAAAAAAAAGAAAGAAGAAAAAAGTCCCTACGGGAATAAAAGACTCCTAGAATGCAGGGAAACCTTGTTCTTTTACTAAGACTTAATTATTGGGCTTGCACAAGGAATAATTTTGTTCAGTCACTCCAGATCTCAGACCCCCAAATGTGGGGTCCTTTGGGAGGTGACATACACCTGTAATTGTGTCCCTTTGGTTGCATAATTTCAGTTGGCCACCGGTGCAGGATCCTGGTCGCCAGCCATACTCGCCGCACAACCTGCGCCGGGATGCGGTGCTATTCCGCTTCCCACCCCTCTGAGTGGACGATATGGATTTCTCATGTTTTATTTTGTTTTCACTTACTCAAACTTGTGGTTAGTCAGAAGTCGAAGATATTATTATTTCATGATGCTGATCTACATACATAAATATTAGATCTAAGGAACTAAAACTGGAAGGGGAGTAAAAAGGTCACCTATTTTCTTGATCTGTTCTTGCTTCCTTTTGAAGTTACTAAGAATTCTGTCACTGTGTCACAGTGGGAATAGGAACGGTTTCTTTTATGATCAAATAAGCTGGCTTTCTTATAATTAATGCCTGAGATCTGAAAATATTGTACAAATAATGCGTATGCATATATGCAAAAGCTGTGTAAATGCACATATACTGCTTATAAGGACCCCCACATACATGTATTCCTTGTAATGAAAGCATGTATTACACTTAGCATTTCATTTCTTCATCTAATGGCCATAACTGTAGTTAAAATAATCTTCTTGACACAGGCACTTTGCTCTCTGCAGTGGTCACCCTCTTGAGGAAAGACTTTTTTTTCTTCTCTAATACAAACTGCTGAAAGCTGGGGTTCACATTTCCCCAGCTTTTTGGTGGCTTTGCATTCTCTGCACAGCAGTGTAGTCCTGTCAGTAAGAGAATCAACTTTTCCCCTCTAAGTGCCAGCATAAGACCATAGTGCAGACCTTGCATAAAATGTGTCAGTTGTAAGGAAGCCACAACTCATTCAACCCTGATGCAGCTGTGGTGGTGCAGCTCTGTGACAGTGAGGAGCAGAAAGACTGGCTCCCTGTCTTCAGTGATATCCACATCAGGGCTTGTGAGCCAACTGTGTTGGCTAAAACCTCATGCTTGCAGTGACATTATTAGACTGCTGCAATTTTTCACTGTAGACGAAGGTACTCATGGCATGGGGTACATTAAAGACTAATCCCTCTGTTGTGGTTAATCGAGGTAACTCCAGTTTCAGAGGGCAATTCTGTACGATAGAGGCTGCAGCTGGTTCCTCACAAAGGGAGGGTTTATAACACAAAAAGAAAATATGTGAAACAAACTAGCTTACAATTACTTACAGTTAAAAACCCCAAACACCTGGGCATTTACATTTTTATTATGTTTCTTAGAGAATCTAATACATATATATTGAACATTAAAAAAGGTGGTTGCTGAGGCATGGGAGTTTCTCTGTGGTAAGAAAGGAATCAACACATTTTCTATCCTTAGATCTCCAGAAAATACCTGCACAGTTTCCTCTTTTGTCTTCTGCTGCAGAAGAGTCAGCCTATTCCTCTGCCAAACAAAAGAGAAAGGAAATGTAATGCTAGAATCAGCTGTAACAGAAGGTGGTAAATACAGACCACCCCCAAAGTCGTAACACCCCCAGACGTTGGGAAAGATGGTAGTCAGGTTCAGATATACAGCTGAGACTCGTTTTTGCTTGGTACTGTTCTTAACTCCCACATCACAGAAATCTGCATATTTGTTTCCTGTATTTCTGTTTTCAGGTCTTCCTATTATCAAGCCCTTTTAAATTTGAATTTTATTACAATGTATCATAGCAGTACCATTCACATGATGACAGATTTTTAAAATAATTTAATTTTCTTTTTCTGATCAAAGAGCCACCACAGGAAATCCGATAAACTATCAGAGACTCCTTCCCCTGGAGTCGGTAGCACATTCGTATTTTTCACATTCATATTTGCTGTCATCAGCCACAACTCTGTTTCAGATCAAGGCGAAAGGAGCCCTTTTTTTTTTATGTGGGAGGATAGGATTGAACCCAGCAAACTTAAAATGAGTACCATTTGTATTGCTTTAAATCATCCTGCTTTAAAAAATCCTCTAAAGCTTTTCATTTTCTGTATGACCAGAAAACATCCAGTTCATCTCCATGTTCAAAGTGATGAACTTTGAAAGAAGCAAATTATCATGTGTTGTTAATTCTCTGTAAACAATCACATTTCCAGCACTCAGATGTCTTGAATTACAGCATTATTAAGCTTTCATGTCTAGAGAATTTTATATGCACTGCTTTGAAAATGTAGTGTAAACCCATCCGTTTTTTATTTTTCCTGAATATAAATGCCTGCCTTGTATGCCTATATGTGATTATATTTTTAGATACAAAGAGATTAAAAAAAGAGGAAAGACTGAGGGAGCCTGCTTGGTCTTACCAGTCTTTACTTACTCTTCACTACATTGTGCTAGGCACCCAAAGCAGCCTCTGGGCCAGGTATTTGCACCCTTGGGTGTGTGCTTAGCAGCTCACCATCAGTCTGAAGCCTTTTGCAGCAGCTGTGCTGGGATTTACAAGCTTCCAGCTCTGGCTTCAAAGGAACATCATTATTTTGGGGAATAATTTTCAAAACAGTGGGACTTGACTGTGGTGACTATTTTGGGTAAGGGTTTTTTGCAGATGTAGAACTGAAACTGAACCAAAGCCCTGACTTATTTTTCTTTAGCTTAGGAAAGTTAAAATGCCCCAAGAATCATACACTGCCAGATGTTAAATAGTTCCATGATATGAACATCAAAGAACAAGGTCTTTACTGTTTATTAAATGTACATTTGTTAGACAAATGTGGATGCACAAGGAGATGTTGTTACACTACGCTGTTTGAGGGAGAGGTCTCATTCTTCACCACTACCCTCCAGCAAGCAGCACGGGATTATCTGTGTCAAAATGAGATGTGTAGCTACAGTTTACAAAAAAATGCAGCTGTCTTTGTCATGTCAGCACAGGCCATAAAACATCACTGCTGCTCAAGACCTGGTCTTTTAGGTTAATGGTGTCACAGAGGCAAAGCTATAACTGTGTCAGGTACCTCTGCTATGCCAGCTTTTCCTTCTGTTATCTTTAATACAACACAATGACATCCACTGCTGCCTTCAGGGAAAATGGAGAAGGGAAAAAAGAGTGTGCTGTCACAGCAAATGCACTCTGTGGTTACTGCTTTGGCTCCAAGGAGGATTGCAGTGCTTCCACGGACTCTCCTCGCCTCAGTTTTGGGTGTAGTGGTGGTGGAGCTACCCAGCCAGGACTCGTGACCTGCTCCTCGCCAAGCACTTCGACCCCTGCCTGGCAGTGTGCCCTGAGCTCTGTGGCTGCAGAAGAGCCTTGCGTGGCTTTTCAACCCATCTCTGTTCTGCCTGATCCCCCCCTCACTGGTTCTTTGCAGGAATGCAGAACAAACAAATGCATGTGCTCACACAAGGTATTCTTCCCCAAAATTGCTGTGGCCCTGTGTTCCTGAACAGAAAAACGACTAACACAAATACATTTCAGTATTTTACTTTTCTGGCTATCTTAAAACCCTGTAAAGATTCTATGAACTTTATAATAAGTGACAGCAAATTCTATAAACCTTTCCCATAGAAAACCTAATTTCAAGCCTTGAAGCACACAGACTAAATTTCCCCCCAGGAACTGCACACTGTTTCACAGAGACTTAAACCTGAAAACCACACAAACTGGGTGTGACCTCTCTAAAATTAAACAGTTACCTTCATGCTGCCTTTAGCTTAACTTCCATAATAGTATTGTGCTATGAGCTGGTCAGGAGATTTAAAAAGAAAGAAAGAAAAAAAGGAAAAATAACATTTTTTTCTGAATTCAGGGTGATCTATTATCTGAGCACTCCCAATTGTGCAATGTCTAGGCAGACAGGGGAGGAGGATGGATGGTGGGAGGGAAAAACTAGAACTTTGGAACACTGATGTACATCGGAGCTGTTTCATACCTAATAAGCCATACTGCATGTAAGGTGGTTTTTGAAAATCCTTGGTGATGGGAACGTGGTGCAGGCTGTGCAAATTGGGCTTGCAGGGGACCACAAGAGGTTGTATGAAGAATACTGGCTGTATTTCTGCCAAGGCACCTCTTCTGCTTCCAGGACTGGACTGGCACTGGGAACAGATAGTAGTGTTTGTGCAGTGGTGAGCTTGAGCCTGGCTGAATCCTTGTTGCCCCCCGAGGAGAGCTAGTGTCTTTGCAGGTACTAACTTCCTTCTTCAAATGCTAAAATGAGGTATTGGAAAGCTGATTCAACATCCTTGGGCACTATGAACATGTTGAGGTGAAAAGAGGAGCAATAAGTATCCTCTGTACCTTTGAACTGTTCCACAACACGTTTAGCTTCACAAGATGCTTCTAAATTAAAGCAGCATAAAGCAGAGCTTGTGCCCCCTTGCTCTGAAGAATTAGAGGAACATTCCTTGGGGAGATAAGAGTAATCTCCCAACTCAGCCAACATCGATGAGCTCAAGAAAGCTGCCCTGTTTTGATTAACTTGTTTATTCTCCCTTCTATTTTGGGAGAAAAGCCTAATTTATAAACCGTCAGACTGCAATTGAGTGAAATTTGATTTCAGCTCCTTTGTTATCCCAAACCATCTATTCTACCTCCACTTACTTGTCTTTCCATGTTTTTAATGTAGAAGGTAGCTGAGCAACAAATAGAGTCTTGCTGCTCTTGGTAACAGTTGCACTAGAGGGTTTGGAGTCACCATTGCCCTAAACTCGTCACATCTGTCAAGGCCTGTTCTGTTTATACTTTTAGCCACTGCACCATAGCAAGAGTAATTTTTTTTAACCTGATGTGCATTTGGCTGGTCTGGCAAGAGCTTAACAGCCTTTGAGAAGCAAAACCAGATTTTCTTTTTACAGTGCCTGAGGTCTGTCTGCTCAGTTAGTGTGGTGGCTTCTGCTGTTGCTTTCACATTGCAAAGAGAAGTGAGTGAAGGTTGATTTTTAAAATTATTTATAGTAAAAAGAATTTGTTGGCTTCCCCTCTCTTCCTGTATGCTGCACTGATTCCGAGTGCTCGTTTATTGCTACAGGTCGGTTTTGTGGTTAGGTTTCAGCAGCCTTTAATACCTCTGGATCACAAAGGCCAATTTTGTATCAGTAATGGGTTTTGTTCTTGGTGACTCTGTTTAGTGGTAGTTGAACAATTTTTTGTTCTTTTGCTACTTGAGGCTCAAGTCATAGGCCTGAGAGGAATTTCGAAACTGCTGTAGCTTGGGAGTTGTTAAACAGTTAGTTAGTAAAGAAAACCAGAGTAGTATGGCGTGAAAAAGCACAGGGGATGATCGTGAGACATTCCTGAGTGCTCATCTGGGCTCTACCACTGAGGTTTCTCTGTGGCTGACAGCAACCTGGTCCAGGACCTTAACTTTTTTTGCCATCTGTAAAACAAAAATTTGAACAGCTAAGCTTATTCTACCAACACTTATCAGCTCATGGAAGTTACTGAAACCACTCAAGAACACTTAATATATACTTGAACTACAGAATTAGGCCTTCACTGACCTCACCATTTTGAACTGGCTCTGGTGGGCTTTTGGCTTCCTAACACTATTTCAAATAAAAATTTTTAGCAAAGATTTTTTAGACAATAATATCGTGAGGACTGGTTGGGAGTACATTGCAGTTGAGCAAGAAGGCTTTATTGATATGTAATTGCTTTTCAGAGCAAACCCCACTGATTCGTTATCCAAGGGCTATTCATGTCTGCTTGTAATTTTCTGGAAACACATCCTTAGCTCTTAAAACAGCAGTATTTGTTTTTATTGTTTCTGAAGGGGAGTTGTAGGTTCCTTTGCTCTCATTCAACTGTACTTAATGCTTGTACCTCCGCGGTACCCCAGGTTTCCCTTGGAGTATGCCAGCTCACTTCATAAACTGCTGCTGGGAGCTACAGTCATTCACAGGACACCAACATATTAATTCACATCACAACTATTTTTCTTCAGGGGCTTGCTAGTTGCTGAAAGATAGCTGCAGTGGTTACATTTCCTAACTCAGTTACTTGTCTTCTTGTTGTTATGGAAATGCATTTTTATTAGGTCCCCTGTAAAGCAAAACCCAAGGCTACTGCTGTTCTTGAACCACCCCTGATTTATAACTTGTCATGCTGTTATCCCTCATGAGCTAATAGGGTTAGCAACGAGTCCTTCCTTCAGCTCTAAGTGTTTATTTAAGACATTTACTGAGGGTAGCAAATAATAACCTGTAGCAAGTTAATTTGTGTCTTATATGGACCATCAATTGGGCTTAAAACTTATGCAGCAATGAACAATACAAGGCTTTGCTAAGTATCATTTGTGACCCTCATATGTCGTAACTCCCTCAAACACCAATAACTGACTAATTGCCATTCATTGTACCCACCAAAATTAGGGTGCACTCATTATGCTCCTGTAATGTGAAAGGTTTTCCTTTGCTTATTTTAGGTGGTGGATGATGCCCAAACCCATGTAATGAAAGTACTTGAAAGTACGTGTATTTCCCAGCTCTGAGTGATTTAATAGCTAAACTTGAGGACTTGGGTATGAAATTAATTCAGGTTTTTTTTTTTAAGCAGAACATATGCAGTACATGATGTTGTTGAGAGCAACTGCAAACCTAAAGAGGGAGACTTTCAACAGCTGAATTTTTTTGTGTGTGTTTTTCTGTCCATACTGCTATCAGCTAAGTACTGAAAGATGTCATGCAGCTGCCTTTTGTCTTTGCTGCAGTAGAAGATGCATGATGATGAGGTGTGATAGCCACAGTATATTTATGACAGCTAATTATGTGTTCATGTTAGTTATGCCCCCTTGCTAGGTGTTACAGATCCTGCTCATGAACTTGGTATGCTACAGTACTATCAATAAATACAGGACTTTGTTACGGCATCTGTTTTTGATGAGGGGGACATGGTCCACTGGGTTTAAATCAAGTCAGTCTTGCAAAATCTTTGAGTCTGAAAATACTTGCAAAGAGTAAAACACTTCAAATCTTCCTTCTGCTGTTTGCCTAATGATTTCTTGTGAAGTCTAGTGCAGCAGGATCCACCCCTGATCCTGTGCTACCTCATGTTACTGCCTTGCAGGTAAAATGTCATGACCTTGCCTGCACCCTGGCCCAGACGGGTGGGGTGATGTCGCTCTCCCCAGTGACGTGGGGTGGGACACATGATGGGCTACGTTTGTGGTTTCTGGTCCCATGAGTCTCATACTCTTGTCACGCTCCTGTTACATTGCTGGAAGCTAAACCCCATGGCAGGGCATGTGCCAGCTGGTGTCTTTCTGAGGCCAGGGCCACAGGACATTTGGGAAGGAGGTGGGGTGGTGTGGGTGGGTGAGTTTTCCTGGTGGCCTGAGCTCAAATCCCTGCCTGTATTATTGCAGCTGCAGGATCATACAAACATGAGGAGAGCAGAAATGGAGCTGCAAGAACCAGACTTAACCTGGTGTAGAGGTGTTGTATGGCGGCTTGCTGCCTTGTCTGCAGACACAAGTCTGGTGCTGCAGACAGGAATACAGTTCCTCTACAGTATGGAAGACTGAAGCATTATCACTGCTAAAACTGCTGCTGTCTCAGCCCCAGAAAGATGTTGTGTACCCTTTTCCCTGGCTGTGTGAGGCGGGCTGTAGTGAAGGTCCAGCTAGCCTGGAGTCCTGTTTCCCTGACTCACTTTTGGTGGGTGCTCAGGTAAAGAAGAAGTTGGTCATGTACTGAGGGCCAAGGCTCTCCAGCCCCTCTCTGCACTCAGGAGGCAAGAGTTTGCACAGATGTCAGTTGCCACTGTCTGTATTATCGTCTCAGTTTTGTAGTTGTTATGTAGATCGGTTTCGTTAAAATAGCAGAGAAACTTTTACTGGAAGCTGCACCTCCACTGGCTAATTTCACTTCTCAGTTTTTATTTCAACCTCAATTTTATTTCAGCCTCCATGTTGCAAAGTTAAAGGATGTTATTTCTTTTCAGCAGATTCCCAGTGGCTATCAAACACCAGAGCTCTGTGGCAATGGTTTGTGCCAGCTGAGTATCTGTCCCTGGAAATTAAAAATGTGGTGGAGCTCCAAGGCCTGTAGAAGCTTTCTAGAGTAGTTTCTCCAATCCTAGAGAAAGATTGCCCAGTCAGACTTCACCAACAGCACTACATAGCAAAATAATCAACTTAATCTCACTAGGACTAATGTGAGGGGCCCAAAACTGAACACAGTATTCAAGGTGCAGCCTCACCAGTGCTGAGTACAGGGGCACAATCACTTCCCTAGTCCTGCTGGCCACACTATTTCTGATGCAGGCCAGGATGCCGTTGGCCTTCTGGGCCACCTGGGCACACTGCTGGCTCATGTTCAGAGGGCTGTCGACCAGCACCCCCAGGTCCCTCTCTGCTGGGCAGCTTTCCAGCCACCCTGCCCCAAGCCTGTAGCGTTGCAGGGGGTTGTTGTGACCAAAGTACAGGACCCGGCACTTGGCTTTATTGAACCTCATACCATTGGCCTCATCAGTCCAGCCTGTCCAGATCCATCTGCAAAGCCTTCCTACCCTCAAGGAGATCAACACACCCACCCAATTTGGTGTCATCAGCAAACTTACTGAGGGAGCACTCCATCCCCTCATCCAGGTCATTGATAAAGATGTTAAACAGGACAGGCCCCAAAACTGGTCCCTGGGGAACACCACTGGTGACCGGCTGCCACCTGGACTTAACTCCATTCATCACGACTGTCTGGGCTTGGCCATCCAGACAGTTTTTTATCCAGCAAAGGGTGTTCCTGTCTAAGCCATGAGCCACTGGCTTTTCTAGGAGAATGCTGTGGGACACTGTGTCGAAGGCCTTGCTAAAGTCCAAATAGATGACATCCACGGCCTTTCCCTCTTCCACCAGGCGGGTCACCTGGTCATAGAACATATAGTGTTATAACACTGTAGCCATCACGGTTTTCTGGTAGTTCACTTGTTTCTGCTTATTTCAGAGCAACTCTGTTAATTCCTTAATTTCTCCAATAATTGCCAGATTTCATTTTGAGAGAGTGTAAGAGATGCATCCTGCATCTTCATCCTACCAAAGCAAGGATATGTCATTCATAGCCTTCTATGTACCTCACATATGAGATAGATACCTGCTCTGGATCTATAGGATATCTACTTTTACACTGTGATTTTTCCTTTAGTTTCTAGTAAGCAACACGGTTTGCATGGTACTGCATATTATCTCAGCTTGTTTGAAATAGTATCATGTTGAAACTTGGCATAGAAGTTGCCAACTTGGAATCATATTAAAAAAAAATACTGCTTTGATCGCTTTTGCCAAACTTGATGTATTGCCTGAGGGTGGATTAACACTCTCGTGTCCAAATTTGATATACACCCCCCCACTCTTCCAAACTCCAAAGAGCTTTGTGGCCTGTTGATATTCTGAAAGACAGTTCTGATACAGGATGAGCGATGTAACATTTGAGCTGCATGATCTTTTCCTATGTAGTGATAACTAGTGCTTAACAAAAGCAAAGGTTTTGTTTGATTGTTTTTAGAAGCATCCAGTATTTTGGATTAATCCAATTACCTCTGAACTTCTTAAGGTTGCAAAATTAGCCTAGCAAGAATAAATTATCTGTAATGTTTCCAGTAATTTCTGGTTAGGCTTGAATGACTCCGTTAAGTGGTTTTCTCTGAGCACTCTCTTGAAACTCCCAAATCAAAGGCATATGAAAATGAGTCATAATTTCTTACAAAAATATAATTGGGTGACTGCTGATAGCAACTGACAGTGTTGTGCATCCACAAACAGTCCTCATCCCAGAAGGTAGTTCAGGATTCTGAAGGACATGTCTTCTGCCTGGGGAGCAGATGGGAAGCAGCGCTGTCATTGGACGGAAGGTGGCCAGCCCATTTTCCTACAGCAGCCTGTGTTACGCACCAGTAAAGGAGCAGTGACACCACATAACAGCTTTCTCATACTGCCACTTATGTTATTTTTATACATCTGAACTTTTTTTCTCTGCCTGTGTGAAGGCTTTGACAAATTCATTTATACTGACTTCTGTGAAAAGACAGTGGGTTTCTACTTACCTGGCACATTTTAGAGGGATTGACCGTGACAGAAAACACTGGTCTGTACAGTGTTTTGAAAGAAAATAGAAGCAGCGTCAGAATTTGATCCCTGCTTGCAAAATAGAAATAAAGGAACCGATGATGTGCAACTGGTTTATTTGCGGACAGGTGCCTGAACCCATATTGACAGTTCAGTAATGAATCAAACAAGCTCTAGCAGTGAGCAAGTTCAATGCCATCAGTGATTCCTTGCTACAGCTACAAGGTGCACTTCCTTGGGCTGTAAGGAAAACTGCCTGTGCCACGTCATGGACTTCACCCTGAGGTCGGCTGGTTGGTGTCACTAGAATAATCCAGATTTTTCTCTTGCTCAAGTGGGAGTCGAAATTGGCCTCTAGGATTAGACATATCATGGCTGCCGAGCCAGGTCTTCTAGTAGTCATGAAAACAGAGATTGCAAAGATTTTCCGGGGTGACTGGGGAGTTCTCCTCGGAAATCGTCTGCAAGTTTTTTCCAGGTGAGGGAAATTTTGCACCTCAGCTTTTGCAAAGTATTATCCCTACTGTTCGCTTGCACTCTGTCCTGATCTTGGAACCCAAATCTCTCCAGGCACTTGGTGACGTGGTAGTAGGGATTGTAATGATTGAAATTAATGCTCTGTTTGAACTTTCTTACGCTTGGCAGCTGCTTCCAGACTTCATTGTTTAATCACTTTTTGTGGAGGTCTTCTGGAGTTGTTTTCTGCCAGATTTATTTTTGTATGAAAGCAAGATTTTCTTTTTAGAAGTATCTTTGATTAAATAAATGATGGAAAGGAACTGAAAATCTGTAATTCAGTCAAGACATTCACTTATGGCACAGCCTGTGATAGCAGCTTGATGAAATTAAAGTTTTTCTGTTCAATCTAGAAGCAGGTATTTTCATGTCAAACATAAAATATTTTTTTTTAGTAATGACAAGAGGATTTACATTTTTATTTTCAAATAAATATAATTTAGAAAATAATTTATTTCTAAATACAGATAAAAGTAGCATACTGTTAATTCAAACATGAAACACACGTTTTTGTCAGTACATCTGAAACTGAAATGTTATGAGGAAAATAAAAATCAGAGATCCTTTAAAACTTTATTTATAACGGCACGATACAAACAATTATTGTGACTGGAGGAATTAAGTTGCTATATTAGAGGTGGTCTGGCTGGAAACATCTGACCCATCTTTGGTAATGAGAAGAGGAATAAAGCTCTTCCAACTGTCATTAACCATCACCAGGCCATTTTGTCGTGGCTGGGCTCCTCCAGTGCTTGGTGGACACTTGCAATTTCCAAGTTCGTTTCTGTTTCTCCACAGATAGTCCATTTATTTAAAGCACAGCTAGGGCAGGGGTCTTCAGCAGCTCAGGGAAAATTAGATTTTGCTGTCCCAATGTGTGCAAGCTGGCCAGCTCTGTCCAGGGAGAAGCTTTGCAGACCTGGGTGTGCTGCTGCAGTTGGGGTGCTGGGCTGGGGGTGCGAGAGGTGCTGCTGCTCTACAGTCCCTTCGCTGGGTGGCCAGCACTCTGGTCTAACAATTCTGCTATAAAGTCACCTCTGGCATGATTTCTTTATTACAGTACAGATACCCACTGGCTTGGGTCTACTTCTGAGCGCTTGGTTACTCCATCTCCTAACCTTGGATGATCAGCCATTGGGTTTGGCTTGCAACTCCCAAGATAAATGCTTCAACATACAGTGAAAAGAAAGCACAGAGGCCCACCCAATTATCAGGAATGGATTGAAGAGGAGAGCCAATTCAGTTTTCCTTACACCACCTTTGTACTTATTCACTTTATACTTATTCACTAGAATCCCACAGATATTGAATTCTTAAGGCAGAGTTTTGTGTGGGCCAGTATTCTGGTAAACTAAAGTAAATCAACAGATGGTAGAGTAGGATATGGATTACATCTAATTTTTCAATTGGAATGCTAAATTTCTTCAGTTGATCCTTTTGTTTGGCTTTCTATGTCGTCAAGTTCCTGCATTTACTCTTATTGCCTCTGTGTTTTGTACCTTGTGTTCTAGGTAATTCTGACAATGTGGTTAATTGCTTTTTAATTTTGATAGATTATAAATCGTGTCAATCTGTTGCATATGGAAACAACTGGTTTCTTTTACCTCCCATGTTCTCTGACCAAATAGACTTTGGATGGAGTGGACAGCTAGCTTGTCTCCATCAGGAGTACACATTTGATGTTGCTGGGGTACAATATCCATTAAAGAATGATTACACTCACTCAGGTTAAAAAACCTGAAGGTGCACAAGTCCGTGGGACCTGATGAGATACATCCACGGGTCCTGAAGGAACTGGCAGATGAAGTTGCCAAACCACTATCCATCATATTCGAGAAGTCGTGGCACTCTGGTGAAGTTCCTGCAGACTGGAAAAGGGGAAACATAACCCCCATTTTTAAAAAAGGAAATAAAGAAGACCTGGGAAACTACAAGCCAGTCAGTCTCACCTCTGTGCCTGGCAATAGGGAGTGTAGTGAGAGAAAAAGGGGTAACGGGTATAAGCTAAAAGAGGGTAAATTTAGACTAGACATTAGGAAGAATTTTTTCACTATGAGGGTGGTGAGACACTGGAACAGGTTGCCCAGGGAAGCTGTGGATGCCCCATCCCTGGAGGTGTTCAAGGCCAGGCTGGATGAGGCTTTGAGCAACCTGGTCTAGTGGAGAGTGTCCCTGTCCATGGCAGGGGGGTTGGAACTTGATGATCTTTAAGGTCCTTTCCAACCCAAATCATTCTATGATTCTATGATTCTATGATTGTAACATTGTGAGTATACTGGAATTCCTTCCCTTTGTTACACCTGGAAGAAGTAACAGATGAGAGTTTCTGTTGCAGATTTCCTGAAGTTGTGGTCAAATTAGATGTATTTTGGAAAGAACACACTCATTCTTGGTTTGAATCCAACCCATGGACAGCTAGCTGGTCTCTGTGGGTTTGGCAGTGAAGCCTCACTGTGTGGCCATTTTTGGACCAGCCTCCCACATGGAAAGTGATGGTGCCAAACCTTAGATTACATAGATTCTACAGTTGCCCTGACGGCAACACAAAGCTGGTTTTGAAATGGAACTACTGACCTGTTAGCCTCACTGCTGTACCTGGGAAGATCGTGGAAGAGATCCTCCTAGAATCTAAGGCACATGGAGGACAGGGAGGTGATTTGAGACAGCCAGCATGGCTTCCTCTATGGCAAGTCTTGCCTGACCAAGCTAGTGGCCTTCTATGATGATGTGACTACATCAGTGGACAAGAGAAGAGCTACACATGTCATCCATCTGGACTTCTGTAAGGCCTTTGATACAGTCTCCCACAGCACCCTTCTCTCTAAATTGGAGAGATATGGATTTGATGGATCGACTGTTTGTTGGATAAAGAATTGGTTAGGTGGTCTCATCCAGAGAGTGGTGGTAAAGGGCTCAATGTCAGGATGGAGATCAGTGATGAGTGGTGTCTGTCAGCAGTCTGTATTGGAACGAGTACAGTTTAATATCTTAATCAATGACACAGACACTGGGATAGAGTGGACCTCCAGCAATTTTGCAGACAACACCAAGCTGAGTGGCACAGTCGACACACCTGAGGGACAGAATGCCATTGAGAAGGACCTGGACAAGTTTGATGAGTGGGCCCACGTGAACCTCATGAAGTTCAGCAAGGCGAAGTGCAAGGTCCTGCGTGGGGGTCAGGGCAACTCCCAGTATCAACACAGGCTGAAAGATGAAGGGATTGAGAGCAGCCCTGCAGAGAAGGACTTAGGGGTAGTAGTGGATGAAAAGCTGGACATGAACTGGCAATGTGTGCTTGCAGCCCAGAAAGCCAACGGTGTCCTGGGCTGCATCAAAAGAAGTGTGACCAGCAGGTCAAGGGAGGTGATTCTGCCCCTCTACTCTGCTCTTGTGAGACCCCACCTGGAGTACTGCATCCAGCTCTGGAGACCTCAGCACAGGAAAGACATGGACTTGTGGGAGTGGGTCCAGAGGAGGGCTGTGAAGGTGGTCAGAGGCTGGAGCACCTTCCATATGAATACAGGCTTAGAGAGCTGGGATTGTTCAGCCTGAGAAGAGAAGGCTCTGGGGAGACCGTATTGTGGCCTTTCAATACTTAAAGGGGGCTTCTAAGAAGATGGGGGTAGATGTTTTTGTAGGGCCTGTAGAGATAGAACATGGGGTAATAATTTTCAACTAAAAGAGGGTAGATTCAGTCTAGATATAAGGAACAGATTTTTTACTGTGAAAGTGGTGAGACATTGGAACAGGTTGCCCAGAGAGGTGGTAGATGCCCCGTCCTGGAAACACTGAATGTCAGGCTGGACATGGCTCTGAGCAATGTGATCTAATTGAAGATGTCCCTGCTCATTGCAGGGGGTTTGGACTAGACAGCCCTTAAACGTGCCTTCTAACTGAAACCACTCTACGATTCTATGATGAGGGAAAGGGTTCAGAGATGTTCTGGGCTGCATATTATGCTGGTCAGACCCATATCCCACTAGGAGCCATGCTCTGACCCTGATGCTTCCCCTACATCAGAATGAGGTGTAAAAGCAGCACTGGTGTTAGACAGAGGAAATTCCTCTCCATGCAGAAAAAGCTGCTTGTGCAACAAACAGGAGGCTCTCCGTTGCTGGAATGCCAGGATTAAGACTGAGGCATGTTATGGTTAATTCAAACAATTCTGAGAGTCTTTGTACCCGTAAAACAGTTACTTGTTTTTGTGCAAGTTTTATAAATTTTACCTCACTTTAAAGACTGTTCTCTGCAAGCTAAGACATAAAACTATGTTGTTAATGGATCAGCACCCGTTTTTGGTGCTGGTTGAATGACAAATGCTGTCTTCTCTAAAGAACTTTGCTATATTTTACTTAAAAAGATAAATCAAAAGCGAGGTTTTTCATTGCAAGCTCTATTCGAAATGTTTGAACATTATACAGGGAACAATTTATTTAATTAGCTACTTCTACTGAATTTCCAATAATAAATAGGTGAAAATAGTCTGTTATTTGCATTGTAGTGTGTAACACATACCTTATGCAGCATAGGAGAGCCAAGAATCAAGATAAATTACACTGGATATATTGCACTCTTTGCTTAAGTTAGTTCATATCAATAGGTTCCACTCACCTCCCACATACGTGAATATGGGGGTTTTTCTTATTCAGGCAAGCTTGAGGCAAACAGTGTCAAGCAAACCATTTTCATCTTCCTTGTGAGCATCTATATCTCTTGTTTTATGCTTATGTTTTGAAATCCCTTGGTTCCTTTCCTACTCACAGATGCATCTCAGTTTTCCACCTCCTGCTTAAGTTCGTTATCCTCATTGCATTCTAATTAACGAGGGTATTGCTGTCAGTGGGAGAAATAGCAGAACTGGAGATAAAGTAGTCTTTCGCACCAAACCCTAGAGTGATAATAGGCACAAATAGATAGATGGATATTCTTAGAACTGTTGTGCTGCTGAAAGGTTTACTGCCCTTCTGCTGGTGGAATTGTTAGGTGTCCATCAAATCAATCTAGGTAGCTGATGTGATTTGAAGTCCTTTGGCAGAGACAAAGTGAGTTAGGGAGTATTTACACACACAAATTAGATGAGAGAAATGGGAAAGGAGGAGGAACCTCTGTCAAAGGAGTTAGTGGTAATCTGGGGGGTTACCGTGCCTCAGCACCTCTGACGTGTTGGTTGCTAAAGAGGAATTCACTGGTAATGAAGATTTCCTAGGGCATGGAGGTACCGTTCAGGGGGACTGCTCAACCTAGGCCTGAGATTACAACCTTGGATCCACCATGAGGCACATGAGGCTGTTCTCTTTCAAACACCTGTGCCCATTTATTAATGCCTGGAGATGCTTGCAGCTGCTATAATTTATTTTACTATTCATTATGAAAAAAAAATCCAATTCTCACAAGCTATAGGCGAATATGAAAAACAGAGCTTATCTTGCTTTCAGTTTGAGATAATTTCTATTATCTTTCCATATAAGTTACAGGAAAGATATATTGTCTTTTCAAAAATGTTATGGCATTGGAGAAGGTTTAACCATCCATTTAAAACAGGGGCAGGGATACCAGGTATAGACTGTATCTAAAAAGTCTGGAGACCCCCAAAATAATTTCCTTGGGAGGCTGATGGTGTTTTTTTTTTCTCAACCCATTCACGCATTTGCCTTCTAATGGCTTAATATTTTCCCTCTTTCTCCCTTCCCCAGTTCCCTAGAGCCAGCTGTTCTTTCAGATTCATTTTGTGTTTACAACCAGTTGCCATTAACACATCATAGGAACAAAAACATGGGCTTTGAATGAAGTCTGTCTGGGTTCTACAGTAAAGAGCTGGTTTAAAGTAGGTTTTCTGGAGTGTTATCTTGGCCTGACAGGGAAGAATCCTAATTAAACTGTCGTATTTTCTCTGTGAGAATGTTGCTGCTCTTCCCTTCTTCTCTCCCCAAGTAATTTGGTACCTTTTTTTTTTTCCTTCACAGCTGTCTGAGTTTCACCAGCTTGACACAACATTAAAAGCATTTGCACTTTGTCTATAGTAATAAACATCAGCAAAATTGCCACAAATGCTCCTGTGATACATTGCCATTAAATACAGCTGCACCTTTCAGGATGTGGGAGGGAGGACAGCTACAGCTCTCATTCAATCTAAGGATAAGCCTATTTGCTTGTGCAGAAGCAAGATGAGGGACCAGATTTCCTCAGCTGTGTTTATCCTCCCACCCACACATGTGCCCATACAAGCATCCCACCAGCTGAACGTCAGGCTAATCAAAACAACATAAAACCAGCTGAGTCCCAAAACAGCTGCAACGAGGCTTGTCACGCTTATACCATTATTGTTGTTGTTTCAGTTTGTACAATTAGCCTCTGCTGATGTCCCTGTCAGCAGCTGCCTCTCCTGTAGCCTCTCTGCAGCTCCTGTGTCCCTGTTCCTTGAGTGTCCCACGTATGGTAGCTGTGCACTCCCACCTCAGTGTCCTCTCCAGCACCCCATGGGACACAGGGCTCTGAAGGTGGTGGGTTCCCACCCTGCCTTCTGCCATCATGATCTGCTCTTTGAGCTGCAAATGAATTCAAGAACCTCCTTGGGAACAGAAACGCTTTTCAGCTGATCAGATGGCTGTAAAGGAAAACATAACCATATGCTGCTCTGTGAGTTGGCTGCAGCTACACAGATCCCTTTCTAAAAATTTATTTGCCCTGCCTAACCCTTGCCTCAGCTCCAGCTCCAGGTCCAGAGCTGCCTTAGGACCCTCTACCTAACCCATGGACATCTCTGTCCTCACCTCTTGTGCAGTGTCATCTCGATGTGCTACCACTGCAGTGTCCCGCTACTAGAGAAAAAAAACAGTCTTGCTTGGTGATCCGGTGTCGATCTTTGGTGAACTTGCAGGGCCTATGGAGTTCAGAGGTAATTGCATGACTCTCTGAGACTGTGAGAAACAGGGAGCATGGTTTGGGGGTTTTTAGTGCAGACACCAATTTTGTTTGCTGTGGCAAGCACACTTCAAAATTTATGCCAGCCTTTAAAAGTGTGAAAAGTGAAAAATATGGCATGATGAAAAGGGAACCAGGTGGTGCCAGAAGAGGCTTAATCAGAACCTGTGAATGACCCTCCTGTGGGCAGAGCTGCTGCGTGCAGCATGTGGTCTGTCTGCTGGGCTTTTGGAGTGGGAATGAAGGTGTCAGTCCTGCTGTCATGATGATCTCTACACACTCCAGTCCCTGCTCCTGCTTTTGACAGAAAGGAGAGAAGTGTGAATGGGCCTAAGTCTCACTCTGCTGGTGCTCCCAGGAAAGGAAGGTGCTGTTGCTCATGCTGGCTCTGCCAGGCAGCAGGTTGGGGTCCTACTGTGGCCAGACCTTCAGGTCCCGGTGCTTAGCTCTGCTATGCGCACGGCATCAGCCTTGTCCAGTCAGTCTTCATAGTCTGGGTGGTGCCCAGGGAAATATCCCAACATGCTGTGATCTCAGGGTCTGCTGAAAACCAGAAAAAAGTCTGGAGAGAGGGAAGGTGGATGGGGAAGATACCCAGAGGGAGCTGTGGCAGTGTCTCTGTTGGCTCAGATGTGCCCTTGTGTGCCTAGCAGTGGTTTGATCTGATGCTGATGAGTCCGAGTGTGACATTTTATCTCACGAAGGAGCAAAGTCTGCGTGGCTTACTAGCTTTTCAAAGGGGGATCCTACAGCACTGCTGCACATTTGAAGTCTTAGAGGCAAGGGGAAAGATGTGTAGGAGGAATAGAGGTTTATGCCCTAAACACAAGCACTGAAATAACTGATTAACCTAAACAATTGCCCAACTTCTGCAGCCTGTCTACCTAGCCTAGCTGTGGGCAAGCATTGCAGCCCCTTCCCTCTCATCCACATCTCTCCACATTCCTTTCCCACCTGTTTCCCAATGCTGAACTCCCAGCTGGTGCTGTGAACAGACTGCAGCCATTACCCCATGGAGGTGACATGAAATTATGCCCAATGCTTCCCTGTCCCCAAAGTCTCAGCCATGAAATATCACTGAAGGAAAGGTTTTTGTACTGCCTTTCTGACCCTCTGTACACTCCAGTACAGCTCCAGCATGTGGGGCTACTCTGGTCAAGGATCTGGGCTTCTCATCTGTATAACCTGTATAATAAGTGAGAGGCTATATTAAAAAATAATTTATTCCCCCCATTTGATCTCATGCTGGTTTTACTCTAGAATAACTGTGATTCCTCAGTGCTACTCTTCATGCAAGGTTAACTGGTGTAGATAAAGCAAGCATGATAATCCTTCACTTAAAAGCACACTTAGGAGCTTGCTAATCTCCCTGCAGGTTTGGCCAGGTTTCATCTCCTGGTTTGCATCTGATTTTTATTTCAAACACATGCCACAGAACCCTCCAGATGCTGCTTAGAAAGCTGGCTTTAATAAAACCATCTCTCTAATACACACCTCCTTCTGCAGAGACCTGATTTAAAATATTTATTTTCTTCCCATGATTTTTTAAATTTATCTTAAAAAATATCATTTAAAATTGCATTTTTCTATTTTCTAATTATCATGTGAACTGGATCTGTTGAAACTTTTTCCTTTTCTCTCCTCCTTTTCTACTCCCATTTTACGTGGGAGGTGTTAGTGCTGAGTGGTGCTGCTGATAGCCCTGCCAGCATGTCCCACCATCTGGGTGTGCCCTGGCCATGCACTGCTTCCCATGGCCCTACTGAGGCTGGTGATGAGCTTTCCCGTGAACAGCTCTTTAGGAAAAGGTTTAAACTTTCGAGGTAGGGCAGGACTTCCTTGGTGACTGCTTTGTGTCCTTCCTCCAAGAGGCTTAAAAAGGCAAAGTCTCACCTGTGGCTGTACCAGGACTTATTCAAGTCACCAGACAACAAAACTACTAGTACTAAAAATTCCCCTCTTGTTGATGGGCTTGGATTACTCTTTCCTGTGTAGATTTGGGTCCAGAGATGCAATTTATCTAAACTCTGCCACTGGTCCTGAGGCAAAGTGGGAAGGTCTCTGTCTTCCCTTCAAGCTATGCTGTCCTTACCTTGTCTGGTGAGCTGATGAGCAAGGCCAAAGCTAATTCATGCCTTTTTGCTGACCATGCAGTCTGCTGCCCTCAGCAGATGCCTCAGCCACTGTTGCCTTCAGATGGCTGCCTGGATGCTTGTTCCTCAACAGGGATTTTCTCTACAGGACAGGGGATTGTATCTTCCTGTTGTCCATGGATTCAGTTAGTGCTGTACTTCAAACCTCCACTTCAAAAATATGCTTATATGTACTTAGCTTTTTTTTATTTTTCCTCTGATCTTTTAAAAATTCTCATTCTTTAGCTATATATAGCAAAGAATAGTCTTCATAGTCAGATCAGCCACACTTTGCTGAGAAAGCTTGCTCTTGCATTATTTATAGTGCTAGAGTTCTTAGCATTGCTGTCCCCTGCTCTCTGTGCACAAAGCTAGGGCATGCTGGGATGAAAACTTGACCTTATCCTTTGAGTATGCAGACTGGTCATTCAGAAGTCCTTTTTTTAACAGAGCTTGTGTTCCAAAAGGACAAACTGTAATTTGCAGCTACAAATTTCTCAATTCCTTGTGCCTGGTTGGGTTGGTGTAGTAAGTGCATGCAGAGTTCAGGGGGCTTTTGTTAAATGTTTTAGTAGTTGCACATGCCCTCCATCAATATCATTATACTACTGCTTCATGGTCTCCTCTTAGCCACAAAGTTATTAGGATTTTCAAACAATCTGGCTTTATAGCATTTTGAGTTGTGAAGGCAACACGACAGATCGATATGTAATACAGTTATAAAACAATGGCTACAGGAGGTTTGATCATGCATCTAAACAATGCATTTTCATTAAAACTTAATACTAACATAGATGTCATGTAATTGATTAAAACTAACAGTTATTTTTATCTAATTATCCACCTACTATGAATAGTCTGTCATTCCCCACATCTCTTGCCAGATGACAGAAACTTGAACTGTCTCCTGTCTGTCTGCTAGACTTTCCCTCCTCCTAAGTCTTCTTTCCTGATTTCTACAGCAACAGTCTTCAAGATTTACCATTTTAAACCTTCCAGGTTCTTAAAATAACATATACCAATGGGCATAGCACAGAAGTAGTTTTTGTATCAAATGAAAAAATCTTAGGAACATTGAATTTCAGTCTGTCATTCACATTATGTTTTATTCAAAGAGAAATGTCCAAATTTTCACTTATTTGAGAAGGCTACCAACATTTTTGAGAAAAAATGTTGCATGGAAATCCGGTTGCTCCAAATTTTGGGTCAGTCCTGTTGCGTTGTACACAAGCCCTTAATTAAAAGGGGTTTAATGATCTATTGTGAAAAGGAGCTTAGGTTCATTACGTAGGCAGGTTTGATGCATCCTTTTCCCAAACATTGGGTCAACAGTGATAGCACATATCGTCTTAAGTATCACACACCATGGACTTCCATCATCCTTTTTGCTTTGTCTAACTTTCAAGGTCTTTCTTTAGAGTAAGAGTAATGAGGCACTATTTCCAGTTATGCTACACTTTCTAAGAATTTTAAATTTATTTCCTCTTTGATACTGTGTAATGTTGATCATCTCGGTACTTTCTGCATCTTTCCTCTCTTATTTGCAAGTCCTTTAATTTTCAAGTCCATCAGACAGGCACCTTCACTCCCAACTGCAGGATAAGCTTAAAATCACACGCAGGTACATGCACCAGTAAAGAAACAGATATTCAGCTGCCACAGATGGCAAGGCTGATAAGTGTTGATCTCAGGTTCCATTGTTGTATACAATGGACTCAGAAAAAACATTTTGGGTGTTGTTTTTTTTTTTTTTTCTTTTTTAGCCGCATTATGTTGCACTTGAGGGCTTCTTTCACTTTATAGTTGCAGGGCTTCATGGTACACTGGTGTGTCCCGAGCTGATACACCAAGCTGTGTGGTGATGTTGACACCCCTGGGGGATGGGATGCCATCCAGAGGGACCTGGACAAGTTTGACAAGTGGGCTTATGAAAACCTCATGATGTCTAATAAGGTAAATGCAAGGTCCTACATGTGAGTCAGGGCAACCCCCAGTATCAATGCCCACTGGGAGATTACAAGATTGAGAGCAGCCCTGCAGAGAAAGACCTGGGTGTCCTGGTGGATGAGAAGTTGGACATGAGCTGTCATTGTGTGCCTGCAGCCCAGAAAGCCAACCATGTCCTGGGCTGCATCAAAAGAAGCATTACCAGCAGGTCAAGGGTGGTGATTCTGCCCCTGATAAGACCACACCAGACTGTGTTCAACTCTGGTGCCCTCAGTACAGGAAGGACGTGGACTTGTTGCAGCGGGTCCAGAGGAGGGCCATGAAAATGATCAAAGGCCTGGAACACCTCCCCTGTGAGGACAGGCTGAGAGAGTTGGAGTTGTTCAACTTGGAGAAGAGAAGGCTCTGAGGAGACCTGTTTGTGGCTTTTCAGTACCTAAAGGGGGCTTATAAAATGGGAATATACTTTTTAACAGGGTCTGTAGCAATAGGACAAGGGGTAATAGTTTTAAACTAAAAGAGGAGAGGCTTAGACTAGATATGAGGAAGAAATATTTTATGCTTAGGGTGGTGAAACACTGGAACAGGTTGCCCAGAAAGGTGGTAGATGCCCCATGCCTGGGTCAGGTCGGATGGGGCTCTGGGCAACCTGGTCTAGTGGAAAATGTCCCTGTTTACTGCAGGGGGGTTGGACTAGATGACCTCCATGGTCTCTTCCAACTCAAACTATTCTATGATTTTTTGATTCTGTGTGTTCAGTGGAGTAAAACTTCTCCACTCTGCTACAATTCTACTAAAAATAAAGTACGTTTGAGAACATAAGGCACACAGTCATATTATTAATTCAGGTTCAAAAATGCTGATGTAGTTGCTGTGCACTTTCTTTCCTCTTTACACATTCACCACTTTCACCCTCTCAGTCTTCCTGAAGAATC
>WKFP01014385.1:232467-243125 GCA_011057875.1 Pterocles orientalis
CCTGGTCTAGTGGAAAATGTCCCTGTTTACTGCAGGGGGGTTGGACTAGATGACCTCCATGGTCTCTTCCAACTCAAACTATTCTATGATTTTTTGATTCTGTGTGTTCAGTGGAGTAAAACTTCTCCACTCTGCTACAATTCTACTAAAAATAAAGTACGTTTGAGAACATAAGGCACACAGTCATATTATTAATTCAGGTTCAAAAATGCTGATGTAGTTGCTGTGCACTTTCTTTCCTCTTTACACATTCACCACTTTCACCCTCTCAGTCTTCCTGAAGAATCAGACTGCTAACCCCAAGTGTAGGTAAGTAAAATTTGTCTGTTGCCAACTTGCAACCCATAGGGCTTACTTGCTTTTCCCCAGTCTCTTTGGAACAATAAAATTTTCCTTTTGTATATCTTTGATTCAGTTCTTCATTTCTATAGCTTTGCATCTGTTCCTTTTTTCAGACAAAAAAAACTAGAAAACCTCACTCTGCCCATGTAAAACAAGAAAATTTTTTGCTCTTTCTCTTGTCTCCTCTCTTTCCACCTCCCTCCAAATCCCCTCTCCTTCAGCAACAATTTCTAGTGATGTTCCCCTGACCGGATTTTTCTGCTGTGCGAAGTGATTTTCACTAATCTGCTACTTAGTAGGGAATTGTTAAAACAATTTGTCTGTATTCGTCAGCGGTGTAACATCATTGATTTCAGTTGTAGTCACACCAGGAATTAATGTGGGCTATTAATTTTGCAGAATACTTTTCATATGCAAGTAGCTGTGTTATGTAGTTGCCAGGAGTGCTGATGCTCCAGCACCTAGGGCAGATGTCATTTGTTGCGGGGAACTTTGCAGTGTCTTGTCATAAAAAGATTTAATTCCCTCTGGATGAAAGCTTTTGGAAGCTTTTTTTTTTTTTTTTTTTTTTTTTTTTTTTGTCCAATGGGCTTATCTGCTTTACCTGCTGAATGTATTTAACATTCTTTTTAAATTTTCATAGAAAAACAGTCTAAATACAAATGGAGTAGAGTGAATGATGGTTGAATTATATACTTTAAGGATGTTGGTGGTTTATTACTTCAATGAAAGCAGTGCTTATGTTGAGAATTCCACAATCTGATCATAGTCACGCAGGTGGAGAAGGACCTTTGGCGCTTTCTAATCCAAAATCCTGCACAAAGCTCAATAGAAGCAGGCTGTTCATGGTATGTCTGTTGGGTTTTGGGTATCTCCTTGGATGGAGATTTACAGCATCTGTTTCAACATTTGACCATCCTCAGGGCTCATTTTTTTTTCCATTATATCAAGAAGGAGTTTCCCATGTTCCAGCTTGTGCCTGTTGCCTCTTGCCCTTCCACTGAGCACATATGAGAAGAGTCCGACTCCGTCACCTCTACACCCTCTGTTAGGTGTCTGGTGACAGTAATAAGGTCCCCCTGAGGCCTTGTTGTCTCCAGGCTGGACAGCCCCTCCTTGCAGGGCGTGTGACTTGAGCATCCTGGTGGTCCTTGACTGGGCTTGTTCCTATTTGGCAGTGTCTCTCTGTGCTGAATGCTATGGGCAGGCTGACTGATGGCTACACTGACACATGTGCTGCCTCCCTGCGGCCCGGGTCAGGGATATAACTAGAAAACTCCCAGAGCTGGTTCACCCCACTGATTACTACCCGTTACTCATAGTTCAGGTGGGCAGTGATGAAATTGCTCAGAGGAGCCTGAGAACTATGAAAAGAGATTTCAGTCCCACGGGATTTTCCCTAGCAATTGCTTGAACAGGCCGAAGTTGGCCCTACTGAAGTCCAGTGTTGCTATTCTGCTCAGGATTCTATTACGGCCACAGGAGATCCTGAACTCCACCACCTCATGGTCACTGCAACCAAGGCTGCCCTCAACCTTCACCTCTTCAACCAGACCCTCCTTATTCGTGAGAACAAGATCTAGAATCACTCCTCTCCCAGTCGGTTCATCCACTATTTGTATCAGGAAGCTATCATCAATGCACTGGAGAAACCTCCTAGACTGCAGATGGTGGCTGAGTAGACCTTCCAGCAAATATCAGGGTAGTTAAAATCACCCATGATAACCAGGGCCTGTAATTGCGAGGCTGCTACCAGCTGCCTGTACAAGGCCTCATCGACTTCCTTGTCCTGATCTGGTGGCCTGTAATAGACACCCATGACAGCATCACCCATGCCAGCCTGTCCCTTAATTCTCACCCACAAACTCTCAATTCGCTCATCACCCACCCCTGGACAGTACTCAATATACTGTAGTTGCAAAGAGCAACTCCCCCCCCTCGCCTTGCTGGCCTGTCTTTCCTGAGAAGGGTATAGCCATCCATGACTACATTCCAGTCATGTGAGCTGTCCCACCATGTCTCTGTAATTGCCACCAGGTCATAATCTCCTGATGGAACACGGATTTCTAACTCCTCCTGCTTATTCCCCATGCTGCACGCATTTGTGTACAGGCATTTCAGGGAGCGAGCTGAGCACGCCCGTTTCACCCTAGGAGGGTGGGAGGAACCCCGCTCTTTATCAACACTAGAGCACTGCCCCACTGTTGCAAGCCCTTGAATATGAGAAAAAACTTCTTTACAGTGAGGGTGACAGAGCACTGGAACAGCTTGCCCAGAGAGGTTGTGGAGTCTCCTTCTTTGGAGACATTCAAAGCCCGCCTGGATGTGTTCCTGGGTGATCTGATCTAGGTGTTCCTGCTCTGGCAGGGGGATTGGACTAGACGATCTTTCGAGGTCCCTTCCAATCTCTAACATTCTGTGATTCTGTGTGATTCTGTGATTCTGTGATGTGCTGCCATGTGCCTTTGGGGCAAGTGAAGAGGTAACACCTGAGATACTTTTATGTGGACATCCGGAGAAATAATTCTTCTGGAATCATATTCCCTACTTTTCCCAAAATATGGAATCACACATCTATAGTCTTATTTTTATTATATTACAGTGACTAATGTAACTGTTTCCACGCAGTCAAGAGAAAACTCGAGTACTTCCATCTTTGGCTGGGGGATCTCCTGGTCCATCTGTTCACAAAGTCAGTGGCCTGCTCAGATCTGCTTGTAGAGTTATGGTACCTCGCCAAACTCTGTCACACATCAGATGTTCCAGGGTCCTGGAAGACGAAGACCAATTGACTCTCATGTCTGTGCGAGCCACTGTGGCAGATAGAACAGGACTATCAGCTTTGCTCCTTGCTGTTACGGGTTGAGCTTAAATTTCTAGTGCTACACCAGGGACGGTATCAGTGGGCATCTGCAGATCTGAACTCACTTTTGTGGCTGCTTCTTGAGAAAAAAATTATGTTATACATTTGATCTTACCACAAAAGAAAACCTGTTTCAAATTGAGTAATCAATATTCCTGGCAAGTTTAGCCTGGAAATACTGATCTAACCTTGTCCAAGGCTCAAGTTTAGAGAAAGACAGAACCTCAACAGGCTTTACAGTCTTTGTTTTGCTTTTTTGCTTCCCCCCTGGTCACACAGCGCTGGAAGAGACAGTGCAGGAACTGGGAGTGACAGGAACAGATGCAACAGAAATAATTCTCTCTGCTTTAGTCTGGGGCCCCCTGAGAGTGGTGGTATATCTCCATGGAGTAACCAGATGATCATGTGCACCTCAGAAAGGACCATGGCACAGAGGGTTACAGTCTGGTGTCCAAGCATGCTCCACTTTTTCTAGAGTACTTTGTAGGTTTAGGGAAAGGCAAGCCACTCTGAGTCGCTTGTAACCTAGGTGTCTCTTCCTGACTGCCAGGTATAAGCTTTCCCCTCTTCATAACCTAGTACTGAAGATAGCACCATTGGAGGACCATGTGTGTGAGAGACATGTGTAGGCTCAGTTTTCCCTAATATATGTTTAGAGGTTAGTCCACTGGGTTTATATTTCTCTTTTGTGAGGGGAGATGAGGGTGGCTGTGGTGCTGAGTCCCTCTGAGGGCCCTAGGATCTCTCTTGGCCAATTACTCCTTTCAGGGAGCAATTCAGCCTCCTGTACTACACGGACTGCAGAGTGGCAATCCATGTCAGGTAACTTTGCCCCGGCCCTAAGCCTCCCATGATGCATCTTCTGCATGCAGCTCCCTCCAAGTGGTCTATGTTTCCCCTTGCTGTGTCCTCCACTGACTCCTTATTAAGACAGCCCATTGTTGGATTCATCCTGATTTCCCTGCAGTATGATGTGTGTTCTTGAGAGTAAAACAAAGCAGAAATTGTTTCTGAGTGAGCACTGAAGTCAGGCTTTATTTACAGGAATGAAAACAGGTAAAATAAAATATAAACTACAATTTTTATCTAAGCCTAAGCATTAAATATCTTCCCACTTCGTCGGCCTCTCATCAGAGACTCATTGGAGGTGACCCAGCTCCTGTAGTCAAGGTCCATACCTGCCCACTGTGGTGCCCTTTTTCTGCCTTCAGGCCGGACCTGGAAAGCAGTCAACAGGGATGGAGGATGAGAGCCTCTTCCATATCCTCCTTCCTCCCCTTGGCTTCCACCTGCTGCTGAAGTACACCCGAGGACTGGGTGGCCTTTTCTGTTCAGTTATCATCACTGTGATTATAATTCAAAGGGATTCCTGGTCTCTTCTGCAGTGCTCATCTGGTCCCCGTTTCCTCCCAGGAAGTCTCCGTGTGCAGCCCCTGCTGCTCCTTCTGGCCCAGAGCAGGCATATGGTGAGGCTGGTCGGTGCTGGGGTGGCTGTGTCCCTGGGAAGACTACATGTGCCACCTCAATGGCACAGGTAATGGGTTGCATGCTAGGGTGCCTAATCTACCCACGACACTACCCCACCTACATGTTTTCAAGGATTTTTCTGTCACAGAAAGTTGCAGGCTTTAAAACTGAGTAAATGTGATCTTTCTGAAAGATATTCAGTTATTACATTTTGGGCTGTTAGACATGGTCACATTATGTTTGAATCATGCTGGTAACTACAGATGAGGGAACTAAACAATTGTTCATCTGCCAGCAGTGGTTTTTCTTACAGCACACCAACTGCTTCTGACTTTATAGAAGATTAAAGCGACTACTTGTACATTTTTTGTGGTTAGGAAACCCCTTCCTGTTCACTTAAAGTCATTGCCAAATCTTGAAATAGTTGTATTTGTGGAGACTTAAAATGTCTAATTTCAGTCTGTTAAGGAGATCCAGACTTTTCACCAGTGTTCCTAAAACAACATGCTTCATTTTAGGGAGTGTAACAAAAGTAAACAGCTTTAGAAAATTAAATTGCACCTTTGCTGAAAGCTTTCTGTTAAAGCAGACACGGCAGGAGGTCACGGGGAAGATAATGGATAACATATTGCTCTTTGATAGTGCCTTTAGGAAGTTTTATAGGAAAAGGATTGATTTGCAGTGGATCAGAGTGGAACTGTGACCAGAACTTGTTTTCTCCTCTCCCTGTGACAGTCTCCCTTGCTTACTTCACCTAACTTTTGTACTGTATTTGTAAGCATAAAAGTTTATTTTGCAAAAGATTTTGCAAGCATAAGTGACTAACTTTTATATTGTATTTGGACCTTCAGGTTAAAATATGGCAAAGAGACATTCAGGAGTATGAACAGATCCCCATGTATCTGGCTTCTCATTGTCTTTCAGCAGCTGTCTTGCTTTAAGAGCAATTTGAAACTGGTAGAAAACTCAGTCATTCTCATTCAGTTTTGCTCTACCTTGTAATTGTATTGACTAGATAAATGTGGTTTGCAGAAAAAAGGGGTTGTGTTCCATGTCAATATTAAGAGAAGAGAATGGATAAAAATATCCCTAACTGATTGACATAACTTAGGCCCCCAAAACTGGACTAAACTTCTTAACTGGGTAAGCATTTTCCAAAATGTAAATGCATTTCTGTTTAGCAATGCTTGAAATGTGAGAATAATTTTTCTCATGCCTTTCTACTTCTTTTTGGCCTTTCTACTTCTAGCAGCAACAAAAACAGAAGTGCAGAGACAAGAAAACCGATTGCTCAAATGAATTCAGCAGCACATGGAAAATACACTGCTCTATAGCTGCTCTGCAGAAGTAGAAAGGAACAGAGAAGACAAACTGTGATTATAGAGGAAAAGATCTTTTTAGGAGAATGTCCTGTCTTGCAGACCAGCATTGCCCTTCTCACCATCCCTGTACAGACAGCGAACTCCAGCCTACTGGGGACTGGCATGTCTGAGGGTACAGGAACTGCTGCACTACACTGCAGATGAATTGTTTTGTCCTGCATGAGAGTAATACAGAAGAGCTCAAAATTAGCACTATATTGCTTGGCTGAGAGGCAAAGATGAGGCATGCTGGCTGCTCTGGACAGCCAGAGTCCTCTGCTCTGGAGGGAATGCACGGACAAACAGCAGACGCTCCAGCACCCTCAGTTTAACCTTTTCTTCCAGGTTCTCAGAAGAATAGAAAACAACATACTGAGCAACTCCTAGAATACATACTCAAGTTGTAAAGAAGAGAGTCTGTTCTCTGGCTCTGTACCTGTCTAGCAGTAGCACAGTTTCGTACTTGTTTCTTGCTGGGGCTCCTGGTGTTGCCAAAAAACTGAACAGAATTTGCATGACTAGCTGCTTGAGAGATTATTTGTTTCATTTGGGCTATGTACAGGAGTTGTTCTTTTGCAAAATGTAAATGCACACTTCAAGGAACACTTTTAAAATCCTTTTACAGCAATTAGGACTTACAGATGAAGAAAACACAGTGATTTCTCCTGCAAGAAGATCAATATTAATGCAAGTGAAGGCCATTGAACAACTTTTGAAAGTGATTTAAAAATTTGCGTTTAAAATTTGCCCTCCTTTCCCACCCTGTATTATTCTGTCACATACTTTTTAATTTTAATTACTATGGCATGCTGCAGAAACAACATGAAGGCTGAGTTTAAAGGCAAAAAGAGGTGACTTTTCAACACAACACATTTCTCAGAAAGAAATTAACAGCTTATGGTGTCCTTGATAGGATTTTTTTTTTTTTTTCTTACAGGGTCCAGAATTCTTAAATGACTCTCTCTCTCATAGTTTCATTCTTTTGCTTTAACCTTCCCCTTCTTTGTCCTGTCTGCTCATTTGTTCTCCTGGCTGTGCTTCAGTCTGTATGCTTGTATAACCAAAATGGTCCCTTGCCTGTTTTGTTCTTATTTTTATTTACTCTGTTTGTGTCAGCGGAGTGTAGTGTATTTTTCTTCTTTAACTGAAATCTTCAAGTCAAAGTCAGTTGGGAAGAGGAGATGAAAACTGCCACAGATACAATTTCTCTGCAGGACAGAATTTGCAGTATGACTTTTGGGAGAGGGGTAGAAGGACAGGTGCAAATCATGTGGCAGTGTTAAAGGTTTTTTATTAAAACTAACTTCATTTTGCATATGGGAGTAAAGAAGGAAGGGATGAAACAAAATAGCAGGGGGAGGGACTGAGGCAGCTGTTTAAATACGGGGAGATGATAATCTGCTCCAATATCTGCTTTTCAATGATGTCCCAACAGATGGACCAAGTCCATCCTGGAGCTGAGGACTCTCTCAGGAAATGAGCCCTGCTATAGCTTTGTATGACTCCTTTTCATCCAACAGCAGAGGGTTTCTGGCATCCCCAAGCACTGAAGTCACCCCTGGGCACGCCAGCTGCTGGAAGAGCCTCAAGCTGCCCACCACTGCTGTTGCAGAAACTGTCCCACCCCAGATTTGGGCTTGTAACCTCACTAAGCCCCTTTTGTTCTCTCTTGTTGGCTCCACTCTGCACACCTAGGTAATTTATTTTTGACACCTTCACATTCAATTTTTTGAATAAATGTTCTTTGCAAACACTAAAAAATTATTTTTCTTTAATTACTCCTGCACTTGTTTCTCTTGAAACCCTTCAGCCATTACGTCCAAGTTCCCAGGGAATGGAATTACCAACAGTCCTATATACAAGTATTTTTTTCTGTGTTGCAAAAAATGTGGGGTTTTCCCCCTGCAAGTCTACTTTGAACACATTGTTTTAGTGAATTCTTACGCGTTTGCACTTCAGAAAGACCCCAATACTTAAAGAGCTGTGTGTACCAGCAGTATTATGTTGTAGACTTTTGTTTATGAACAATATGAACAATAACTAGTCCTGACACACGATTAATAATCCAGTATTGCCACTGTCACACCAATTAAAAATAGTTCAGTTAGCAGGAAATTATCCTCAGGTTGAGTATATTTAAAGTAATCAACAAATTTAAAGCAAAGTAGCACATTTTTTTTTTTTTTGCCAGTGTTTTCCATAGTCCTGCAGGGACATGCATTATGTGAAGGACAGGAGTGATCTTTTCTGTCTTCTTGCTTAAGCTGACTTTAAGCTTCCCAGTAGCCTCCACTACAGTAGTATTTGAGTGCCCATCTGCATGTGTGTGTGTGCTTGGTGAAGGGTGGAGAGTGAGTAGTCAACAGTATATACAGCTAAATAGCAACATCCAAGTTTACAAAAAAGGAGCGGTAGGAAAGAGAGGTCTAAGGAGGCTGCCTCAATATCACACCAAAAGTCACTAGCAAAGGGTGGTGAATTAAACCACTACCTCACGGATCCTAAGTTGTCACCTGAATCAGCAGCATTGAGTCTTCCTCTTGGTCAGAATTTTGCTGTCATTCAATTCAATAAGAAAAGCAACCCATACTGTATTAGATGTCTCTCCAGTTTTTAAAGTAATGCAGCCTTTCCTTTGTAGAAGAAGGGTGGGTCTTTAGCACAGTGTTGCCATGACTTAGCAGGGCCAGTTCTGCATGTGAACCAGGATCTCCTGTTGCAAGACGCAGTGCTAGGTTTTGGTGAGAATTTCTTAACCCTGTTTCAATAGATGTGCACTGCACCTGTTAAAAATCTGCAGTCTGTGCATCTTCTTTTGTGTCTGAGCTAGAGGATTTGGGAGGTTAATGTAGAATTGTAGTATTTAGTCAACAATTTCTTTCTCAGAAGCAATATTATTAGCTTCTGTTTGATTTTATAGGTGGTAAATTTGCTGCCAGTGGGTTGATTTGGCAAGATCTGACCCCCCTTGGAGCATCTGCTCACAATGCCAGAAGATTAAGGCTCTGGTGCAGGATTCCCAAACTGTTCTCATACCCATGGCACCAAGACCCTGAGCTCTCAAGGCAGCATCTGTGTGTCTGAGACTGGTGCATCCAAGAACACAGGTGAAGATGTCTTTTGACAGGTGATGCACTCAAACTGGGTACACACAGCCTGCATTAAATTTCTTGTTCTGCTTGATTTGAAATAGGAACTTGAACCAAGTGTTTCATTCACTAGGTTTCATCATCCAGTAGATGAAACTGGGGTAGCAGGAAACTGGGGTGAGCTGGGCTAGGCGTCCAACTCCAGGTTTATGGTTGAAAATCTCAAGCAGAAATGAAAGGCAGTTTAGAACCCAAATTTGGCGCTTTGATGCTTGCTGGTTTATATGAACTTCATACTTTTGCAGATCTGCTCTTGAGTCCAGCCTTAATTCAATTTGTAGATGGCTGGGCTCTTGGCTGTGAATGTCAAAAGTTTAATCCTAGAGAGTGACTAAAGCGCTGTGTATTAGGAAGACTGGAAAGATCAGACCCCAACTTGTGATCGTCTGGATGCAATTACAAGCCTCCAGAATGCCTTCTCAGATGTAGATTTCTTCTACACAGTGAGGAAAGATACAAAGCAGCCACATCCTCCAGAATACAAAGACAATGTTTCATGTCATTCTATCTTCAGCTGCGCTTCGTTTAGATGAGCAGAGGAAATAGACCTTCGTAACACCAACTACTGAGTTTCTGAGTAATGGCTATCCAGCTAGCAACCAGGTTAACACAGAAACTTTGCAATACAGAAGTCAATCTTTGAATCGTGTGTACATTGTATGTTAAATTTTCAGTACTTGGGGTGCTTTGTTCTTTGTTTCCCCACTTTCATTCTGCACTCTCTGCTTCTCTTGCTTCCAGTAATTTTGCAACACATCCTGGCTGAATGCTTTGCTGAGAGCAGAAAGCTAGACTAGTTATATGCAGTTGGTAGCATACAGCTGGGATTAAAAAGGTTTTCATGCAGTGCAGTTGAACACGGTAACTACCACATCTTTTTGTGGTGCTGCCACTCAATTATGAGCGATGTATGTTCCACCTCTAAAAGTAAGCAGAATAGTTTTTGGTGATCTCCTGCCCACTGTAGGTTGTGAAATGTCAGCATGCCAGAAACAAGCAAATCTTGAGACAGCATAGCATGGAATATTGAAGTAATAAAGCCACAAGGAACAGATTTCTATCTCTTTCCTCTTTACGTGTTCCAGGTTGTCCTGGGTTAAGCAGAGACAGACTGCTTAAAGTTAGCTCTGTTAACTTTTTGTTTTTCCTCTTCATAAATAGCTAGCAAGAAGCTATGTTTTGGATTTGTGCTCAGGAGAAGCTGATAAGAACAATGTTTTGTGCCGCTGCCAAGGATGGCAGATCAGGGAAGAAGGACAGCTGGTTGCTAGCCTAGGATTTGCTCTTAGGTTAAGACTGAAACTCAGAATAGCCAATAATCTATTCCATAACATACATGCCATGCCCAGTATACTGGTGAGGACCCTTCCGGAGGATCGGCCCTTCACCTTTCGGTTCCACGGCTTTTCGGCTTCGGTTCTCTTCCAGCTCTGGATCGCTCTCTCTCAAGGCCTTCCCTTCCACCCTCTTGCCCCC
>WKFP01014385.1:243145-297799 GCA_011057875.1 Pterocles orientalis
CAGCTCTTGGTCTGGAACACTCGGACTGTTATCTCCATTCCGTGAGTTTTGGGACCCTCCGTCTCTGGGATCGTTAGGTGGGGCCAGACACAGATGCTTGGGCTGTTGTCTCCATTCCATGAGTGCCTCCGGGAGCGGTGCACCTCCCCGTCTGGGGGAATCGTGAGTGTAGTTCTGGGATTGTTAGCCGGGAACAGTCTGAGCCTTTGGTCATTGGGTGGGGGAGGGGGGGTGGGGAGGGCAGTATCACTGTGTATCACTCATTTGTGTATTTGTATATAGTATTATTTTCAATATTATTGTAGTTTAGGTATTAAATTGTCCTTATCTCAACCCACGAGTCCTTTTTTCCCTTTACCCCAAAAACTGGGATATGCATTTAGCAAAAGCCACTTGGCTAGTCAACACTAGAGGATCTGCCAATCGGGCTGGCCCTGCCTAGTCAGAACCTTTACATACTACCCCTTTAACTCTCTCTCTCCCCTATCCTCAGATGGGGGGTGGGAATTGTGTGAGCAGGTGTGTCTGGTTTGGCCCCCAGCCAAGGGCTAACCCATCACACAGGTACAGAAGTGAAAATAACACCTCATGGCAGATTGTGTTGGATCAGAACAGCTGTCTGGCTTTTCATCGCATCTGCTGAGCAGGATCACTCCACGGGTTTTGTGCAGAGCAGAGATGAATGCCCTCTTAGATGCAAGAGGACAAAGAGTAACCAAATTTTGGACATTCTTGGCATAAAAATGTGCATCTTTGGGCTGCTGAGACAAACACCTAGTGCCAAAATTCAATTCTGTGTACATGCATGGCCAAGTATCTAACCAAAGTAAAGCCATTTTTGAACAAAGGAGAGGAAACAATAAACAGCTAAAAAGAAGGGAAGGTAGCATCCTCACCAGAAGGGATGGCAAGGACATGTATGACAAATCATTCCTCTTAATGCCACCAGCAAGATGTGTCTGTATTTTCTTTAGAGATTTCACTACTATTCCTGCACTCATTCAGTTAGCTTTGGCACAGTTGAGTGTATAAGGTAGTAAGTGTGTAAAGCCTTCTCAGATGACCTCAGAGCAGTCTTCAAAGGAGCTTTGGTGTTGATTTTCAGTGACACATTGTGATGGATGCACTCAGTCCCCTTAATGAAACTAACGGTAGTTTATTACAGGCTCCAAGGGCAGAAAAGGCTTAAGCTGTAGCCAGGTCAAGAACTCATCCAGTTTTAATCTATTCTCTAAAAAGGCACAAAAGAGCAGAGTGCCACAGTGAGCATCGATGCATATGAACCTGGAACATTGATCATGTGATTTACACATGAATAGGGGGTGGCTTTTCCAAGACTCATTTGTCAAGGAATAAAGGAAGTTGTGAGTACAAGGAGTCTCATGCATACCTTTCCGTTGCATGTAATTTGACTGCGAGCCAACCACTTTTACGTCATAGATATGACAGCCTGACTGAGCCTTGCTTGATCTCTCCCTGCTTGGCAGCATGGCTGCATGGCAGTGATCTCCTCCTGAGCTAGGACACCTTACAAGATTGCTCCTTGAGGCAGAGAGGTCTCTGAACAATGGCAGATCTTTGGATAAGTCCAATTCGAGCTCTACCTGGATTGCAGCTGGAGTGTACGCCAGATAACTCTCCCCCTGAGCAGGGACATCTCTCAAGGTTTGAGATTCCTTACCTGCGACTAGGAAATCCTTCCTTGCCCAAGGCAGAGAGATCCCTTGCTCATGACAGGTCATCGGTAAGTGGCTGAAAACATGCTGAATTAATACTAATGAAACATTACTGATCAATGTAGCTACTCAATTACTTTAAACTTTGTGTAGATTATTCCATTAGACATAAACCATTGTCCAAGTCTGAAACTAAGATTGGATTTAGCTGCACCTACGTTCCATCAGGAGTTTAGAAAGCAAGGAGGTCCACTCTGAAACTTGTGATTTAATGGCAGAGTCTTCCTTACCCTTTGTGTTTCTGGTCCCTGTGTTATCATTCTAAGTCAATTCTAACTCAATTTTTCTTTCTCTGTTTCTTCCATGCAGTAACTAATAAAGTGAACCTTGCCATCAAATTTATTGAACCTTGATACACTGCTGTGAAACTTTGTTAAATTCCATCAAATTTATTGAACTCTACCAAACTATTATTTTACCTCAATAAAACATATTACTGCTTCTCTGATTTGAGTGAGGTGCATTCCACACATCCATGACACTAATTTAGGAATTATTGTGCACTTGTAATAATTACTTTCTCATTGCAACCTGCCAATCCCAGCAAGTAAAGGCTTGTTCACACACAGGTTGTATTTTTGGAATTGTAAGAGCAAGGTTAGTGTGTTATGTATGTTTTCTGTCCCAATATCTTGCATGGATTCAGCTATAGTGCTGTGCAGGTACCTAGTACTGGCAGACATATTCCTATGGATAATAAGAGAAATGTTACTGCAGGGTATGACACAAAGCTACTTACATCTGTATCCACACGGGGACAGTGCAGTTCTACCACACAGAAAGCCTAAGCAACTGCTTCATCCTAGAAAAGGTGGAAGATCTTCCCTCCTTTGTACCTCTAAGTCTCACTGCAACCTGTACAGACCTAGCTCTTTCTGAAGATCCTCCCATGCATCAGTTCAACTTGTGGAGCAGAAAACCTTTCACTGGTTTTGGCAAATTATGTTTCTTCTAGGGTATTAAATTTAGCTGGGTTTTCAAGTGGTGTGACAAGACCCCAGGCTGGAGGAAAGTGCAGCAGCTTGTGCTGTTACTTGTGTTAGGTCAGCTCATCACACTATGTCTTACATTGCCCTTGAATAAATGCACTCTTTATTCATTGGGGAGTTGTGTTTATGCATGTAGGGAGGAGCTCAGTGTTTAAATTCACAAGTTAAATCACTGCCAACAAAAAAATCATGCGGGCTGTGGAAAAGCAAATCCCCACAAATCTTTTGGAGGTTAAATGGGCAACATGTTGAGAATTTTGTGAGTCAAATTGGAAACTTGACTATCCCTTGCTCTCACATGTTTAGGATTTTCTTTTTCATCGAGCATATTATCCACTCCCCAAACCTTTATGCCCCCCAGCAAGGAGTTTTCAATCAAAGAAAAAAATCCATGAAAAAGCTTTTTGTTAAAATTTTAAGGAGCTCTGTTGTGCTGAATAGCATATAGTGTTCTACAGGAAGGCATTCCCAATTGGACCGTAAGCCTAGATCTGTGTTAAATAAAGAGAAGTGCTTGCCTCTATTCAGGCAAATATAAGAGACTCTTGCTTTCCTTGATGGTTTTAGAAGATAGTGTGTTGTTGTTCTCTTCTCTTGGAGCTGATAGACTTGCTCATGAGGCAGCGTTAGCCATTAGTGAAATAGATATTGGGTCTAAGGTTTTATAAAAAGTGGAAAACAGCCCTGTATAATGGTTAAGTGGTTTCCATTTTCCAAGAATGTAACTAAATACTGAATTGAATTACTGCTTTCCTACTGTTTGCTATGAGAATACCAGTCCAAACAAGTCACAGAAACTTTGCTCACCCATTCTTGTTTTCTTTGGTGCCTTAAGGCTTAAACAACCCATAGCATCTGAAGAGTCAGAGAGGGACACCATCAATATGAGAGCTGCGAGGAACCTTTAAGAGCACCTATGTGCCTGAAGGGCCCTATGAACTTTTGTCCATGTGCCCTATTTCAAAACAGAAGACTGTACAGGAAATAAGGTGTTTCAGTCCTCAGGATACTGTAGGGTGAGCCTTGTGAAGAATTATGAGACTAATATCACGTGATACTGTACATCTCCTCCCTCTAGGGCAAAGCACATTGCAATATCTTAGCCACACCATGTTGCTGATCCTTTTTATGCTCCCTTCCAAAGTGATCCGTGGGAAACTTCTCACCCCAGATCCTCTGTCAATACAGCCCTGAGCAGAACTCCCCCGGCCTGTGTCTGAGAGGATTGTTCATGTTGCCTCCAAGCAAAGCTGCAGAGCAGCTCCTACTGGCCCTAGGGGAAAGGGAGAGGGGCCTTGTCACACACCAGAGACATTATTTCCTTGCTGACCATGACTAACCTGAAAGGGCTCAGTAAGTTGGGCATGGGCCATGGCTCTCATCAAAGAGCTGTGAGATCTCAAGAAAATAAATAGGGAGGTAAGAAGTGTTAGGCCACCCTCCCCAACCTGTTGTGGAGGGTGCCAGTCACTGACTCAGGTCACTATTTCCCAATGGACTTCCTCTTGTCAGGTAGAGAGCATCCCCAGAGAGTCAAATCACCTTCCCATTACAATCTTGAAGCAAACAGGAGGAGCTGGAAGCCACTGTGATGCTAGAAAGCTCCGGCCTAGTTGCCATTACTGAAATTTGGTGGGACGAATCCCATGACCGAAGTGAGACTATCAATGGCTGCAGGCTGTTGAGAAGGCACAGGTGAGGAAGGAGGGGTGGAGGGTTGCCCTCTGTGTCAAGAAATTGATAGATTGTGAGGAGCTGTCTCTGAAGAATAGCCATGAGCAGGCTGAGAGTTTATGCATAAGAATTAGAGACCAAGGCAATAAAGGGAGCCTTGTGGTTGTTGTCTACTACGGGCCACCCAGTCAAGGGGAGCCTATTGACTAAGACTTCTTACTCCAGCTACAGGAGGCATCACACTCACAGGCTCTTGTCCTGCTGGGGGACTTCAACTATCCCAACATCTGCTGGAAAAGTAGCACGGTGAGCTGTAGGCAGTCTGGGAGACTCCTGAAGTGCCTTGAGGATAACTTCTTAAGCCAGGTAATAACCAGGTGACCCCCTCAGAGGGATTGTGATACTGGGCCTGTTGGATATCAGTGTAAGTGAGCTGATTGGTGAGGTCAAGACTGGAGGCAGCCTGGGCTGCAGTGGCTGTGCACTGGTGGAGTTTGCAGCCCTGAGGGATATGGGCCAGGTGAACAGTAGTCAGGACCCTGAATTTTAGGAAAGCAAACTCCCAGCTCTTCAAGGAGATAGTCAATAGGACCCCCTGGGAAACTGACCTCAGGGACAAGGGAGCAGAAAAGAGCTGGCAGATCATTAAGGATACTTTCTGTAGAGTGTGAGAGCTCTCTATGCCCATGTGTAAGAAATCAGGAAAGGAAGGCAGAAGACTGGCATGGAGTAGTCAAGACCTGCTGGTCAGAGTGCAATAAGGAAATGCACGGGCAGTGGAAGCAGGGACAGGTGTCCTAGCAAGAGTGTAGGGAACTGCGCGGTTGTGTAGGGATGGAGTCAGGAAGGCCAAGGTGCAGCTGGAGCTGAACTTGGCAAGGGATGCGAAGAATAACAAGAAGGACTTCTACAGGTATGTCAGCCAGAAAAGGAAGGTCAAAGAAAACATTCCTTCCCCCGCTCCCCCCGACGAACATGACTAGCCAACTGGGAAGAATTGACAAGGAGAAGGCTGAGGTACTTAACAAATATTTTGCTTCTGTCTTCACTGGCAACCTTTCTTCCCACACCTCTTGAGTGGATGGACTGTAAGACGGGGACTGCAAAGCCCCTCCCACTGTAAGAGAAGATCAGATTCTTGAACACCTGAGGAACATGAAGATACAGAAGTCTATGGGACCTGATGAGATGCATCCCAGACTCCTGATGAAATTGGCAGGTGCAGTTGCCAGGCCACTCTCCGTGATATTTGTAAAGTCATGGCAGTCAGGTGAAGTCCCTGGTATCTGGAAAAAGAGAAACATTGCACCCATTTTTAAAAAGGCTAGATCCTGGGACCTACCGACCCGGCAGCCACACCTCTGCACCTGGGAAGATCATGGAAAAGATCCTCCTAGAAGCTATGCTAAGGCACATGGAGGACAGGGAGGTGATTTGAGACAGCCAGCATGGCTTCACCTAGGGCAAGCCTTGCCTGACTAAGCTGGTGACCTTCTATGATAATGTGACTAGACCAGTGGACAAGAGAAGAGCTACACATGTCATCCATCTGGACTTCTGTAAGGCCTTTGAATACAGTCTCCCACAGCACTCTTCTCTCTAAATTGGAGAGATATGGATTTGGTGGATCGACTGTTTGGTGGATAAAGAATTGGTTAGGTGGTCTCATCCAGAGAGTAGTGGTAAAGGGCTCAAAGTCAGGATGGAGATCAGTGATGAGTGGTGTCAGCAGTCTGTATTGGAACGAGTACAGTTTAATATCTTAATCAATGACACAGACACTGGGATAGAGTGGACCCCCAGCAAATTTGCAGACAACACCAAGCTGAGTGGCACAGTCGACACACCTGAGGGACAGAATGCCATCCGAAGGGACCTGGACAAGTTTGATGAGTGGGCCCATGCGAACCTCATGAAGTTCAGCAAGACAAAGTGCAAGGTCCTGCGTGGGGGTCAGGGCAACTCCCAGTATCAACACAGGCTGAAGGATGAAGAGACTGAGAGCAGCCCTGCAGAGAAGGACTTAGGGGTGGTGGTGGATGAAAAGCTGGACATGAGCTGGCAATGTGTGCTTGCAGTCCAGAATGCCAACTGTATCCTTGGCTGCATCATAAGAAGTGCAACCAGCAGGTCAAGGGAGGTGATTCTGCCCCTCTACTCTGCTCTTGTGAGACCCCACCTGGAGTACTGCATCCAGCTCTGGAGACCTCAGCACAGGAAAGACATGGAGTTGGAGGCTGGAGTGGGTCCAGAGGAGGGCCACAAAAATAACCAGAGAGCTGGAGCACCTTCCATATGAGCACAGGCTGAGGGAGTTGGGATTGTTCAGCCTAGAGAAGGGAAGGCTCTGGGGAAACCTTGTTGTGGCCTTTCAATACTTAAAGTGGGCTTGTAAGGAAAATGGGGACAAATTTTAACACGGCCTGTAGAGATAGGACATGGGGTAATAATTTTAAACTAAAAGAGGGTAGATTCAGTCTAGATATAAGGAAAAGATCTTTTACTGTGAGGGTGGTGAAACACTGGAACAGGTTGCCCAGAGAGGTGGTAGATGCCCCATCCCTGGAAACACTGAAGGTCAATGTGGTGGTGGCTCTGAGCAATGTGATCTAATCGAAGATGTCCCTGCTCATTGCAGGGGGTTTGGACTGATGACCTTTAAATGTCCCTTCCAACTGAAACCATTCTATGATTCTTTGATTCTATTCTATGATCTTGTAATGTTCAGCAGTTGGAAGAGCTAAGACTGGGAAGAAACTTTGAGGCTTGATCTCATTAGGATGCTTTAAATTTTGTTTTCCTCCTGTGTGATCGTGGCTTTGTCAGCTGTCCTGAGGGAACACATGGCTTCTGTAACTGATGCAGTCCATACAAATACTCAGAGTCAGTGGGGCAGTTAGCTAAGTAGATTTGAAATGCAAATTACTATGATGAGCAGCTGGTGTACTAACTGTTCCGGTGGCTTCAGGCAGCGATGTTGCAGGAGACCTTATTTGGACAGTCACTTTGCACTGTACCCATGTGCCAAATGAAGCACCAGGACACCATGCGGTGCTGCAGATGGGACCCGGGGGGGGCAGACCTGAAGATATGTTTATTAGGGTCTCAGTGAGCCTGACCTGACACGCAGTGCTGAGTTTAGTATTTTTCTGGAAACAGAAATATACACTTGACCCTTCAACGGCCACATAGACTCTCTCTGGAGCAACTGTGACGTGTAGGACACTAATTTTTGCATAAGTGGATTATGATCAATAAAAATAATTATGCAAACAGCTAATTGCAGTTGAAGTCATCACAGTAACTTGCCTTTCAGGTTTTCAAGTGCTTGTTGAAGTGTTTTCCTACAGACTGCAGAAGTAAGTTTGTTTCAGATACGCTGCACTAGGTCTGTCTGTAGAAAAGTGCTGTTTCTGGATGTGAAATAAAGAAAGTTCCAGTCATGTCTGGCATGGATTGGATAGGATAGGAGAGGAACACGTATCTAATAGGAGTGTAATATTTTCTGCTTATTTGAAGAGTTTCATTTCAGCCCAAATAGGGTTTAATATGATGGAGAGCTAGCCCAGACTACTTTATGTTCCCATAAAGCATGACTGTGGTGGACTGTTTTCCACCATCACTGCAGAAGAGGAACTCTTGATTAAATTTGAGCTCCCTGATTGCTCTAAAAGGAGCTCTGATTATAAAGAATGCTACTCCTGTAAGAAAGAGAATGCTACTCTTTAAGTAGGTCAAACATTTATGATTGGAGAGCTGCTTGCTATTGTTAGATAAATTTGAGAGCTATTTTAATCTCTCATTTTAAGCGTACAGCTACACATTTATGCAGTGAGTGGTTAATGAGTACTACATGACAACAGATACTAACATTAGAACAAAACGATTTAATTGACTCCATGTTTTTTGCTTTATGGAAAACACGAACTCAAATACACTGTAATTTGCTAATTTACAATAAATTAAAATTTACAAGGGCCAAATGATCCTTACATTGTTAACAGATTCAGTCTACAAAATACACAAGCAGCAAAATAGTATACTTTTTGTACTTTTGACTAATATACTGATATTAGTCAAATTTGGCCTATTCATATTGCTAGTGAACAGAGTTTCAAAGGGAACAAGATTACACTGGTGTTTCTCCCCTTACTTCCCTGGACACTCAGACTAAAAAGAAATTTAAAGTTCTTTTCCCCTCCTTTAGCATAAGCAGTCTTGTTTCAGTTGTTGAAGTCAACTCTCAGATTCATTACAAAGCAAATGTAACTGTGGGAAAACACAACGCTCTTTAATCTGCACAGAGCTGGAAGAATTTCTGAAGAAGTCCCAAATATTCTGAAACCCCAGAAGCTGTTCAGTGAATTTTACAAGTTATATCTTGTTACCAGATATGTTTTGAAACATGCATGGAGAAGGTAATTTAAAGGTCTTTAAACCATAAATATATGTCGTAGACACTGCTTATGTGGGAACAGATTGTGCATGTCACTGGTCAGGACGTTGCATAAAGAGGAAAGCAAAGAAAGCAAGTTTTATACTAGTAGTTACTATTTTTCTGCCAGGAGAAACATTATTCTTGAGGAGGTAAATGTAGTTTGATGTGCTATGTACTTTAATCATGCAATAGTTAGTGTGAAAGTCCTTTTAGAATATTTTTTTGTGCCAGATATATATATAGAAGCCAGACTGTACTTCTCCTGCATGGACGCACTGGCAGCGGTGGCCTTTTCTTGCTCAAAGTCCAGCACAGCACAGCACAGCACAGCACAGCACAGCACAGCACAGCACAGCACAGCAGTTTATTGCTTCACTTACCAGCCTCTACCACTTTTAACCCAGATTTTCACAAGATAATGAGAAAAGAGTGTAGACTAGCCCAAAGGACTATGAAGCTGACCCCATTGCTAGAGACCATCATACTACAGAGGAGATTACCATGTCCTGAATGGTACTTCAGACTCAGTACACTTCTCCTGCTTTTGGTTCTTGACTCAGCCAAGTTTTCTCTTTTGACCTGCCCCAATTGCTCCCTCACTTTCCCTGTTGTCCTCCAGAACAGAGGGGAAAAACAGCAGCTGGGGCTGGTTCTTGCACTTGCCCAAGCTACTGTATGCAACAGGAGATTTGATCTTTTTCCTTAGCTTCTGATATTAGGAGAAAATGGTGCCACTAAATCATTTATCCCCAGAATGCTGTTGGAAGGAATAATAACATGACCACAACAAACTCCAGACACTCAACAACCTAAGTTTCCAGCCTGTGTTGGTCTCACCCATGGCTTTTCTTGGAAAAAATCCCTTTGAGTTTTCTGCCTGTAAGTAGCCTCCCTGACAATGCTGCCCTCATCTTGGGTGCAGTCATGGTAGAGCTATTGACCTCAGCAGGATAATTTAACCTATGCCTCTGAACTTCAACCAGGTACATCCAGTGTTGCAAGGAAGAGTTTTGGGTAAGGCACAGGAAAGAGACAAAAGTACTTGTTTGAAATCAGTGAATACAGATGGATAAATAAGCACCTTTGCAGCGCAAGAGAGGATAAGCACATTGAAATATTGTGTTCTCAGAGGCAATATGAGCCTTGATGACTAGATGAAAGCACCTCTGACAGGAACCATAAGTACAACCAAACTGCCACATCCCCCCACTTCTCTCCTTGCCTACAGCACAGTTTACTGCCCTGAGCTGTGCATGGTCATCAGCTAAGGAGACAAGACAGATAGCCGTGCACCTACTGAATTTGCAACCCTGAAAATCCCTTAAAGCTGGATTGCTTGGAAAAGTGTGAAGGTGAGATATGGGGACAGTTATTGTCTTGATTTAGAAAATAAAAGGTTTCAAGAGGAGAAACAGTAAGTTTAAGTAATTTATTTACTTCCATCCTATGAAAAACAGTGCTGATATCTCCAGCGATGGCCATTTCATGATATTCAGCTGTCATCTGCATTTGGATGTAGGCTTTTTTGTTTCCTAGTGCTCAAGTGCTATTGTGTTTATAAATAGCTGGGGGCTGGAGGCCCTTTCTTGTTAGTGTGGTCTGTACTCTTGCTGTTGTCCTGTCTTCTAGTTTTAGCTGTGCTTCTGAAAGGTGCGTGGAAATTAAGGCTGCGTGTTGTTTCCCTCTTAAGTGATACTGAAGAATGTATTTGTGTTGGCACTGCAATGATACGGACAAAATGTACTCTGACATAAAAAGAGAAAATAGTGCTTTCTTCTCTAAATTCAGATCAAGTGAAAAACACATCCAGCTAATTAACAGCCTTACACTTGCCTTTTCTGCTGTTGTTTTGGGCCTGCAAGTGTGGCTAAAATAGAGACGTGGAGAGATGTTTCATTTGTTTTCTTATTAAATAAAATATGTTCTAAAATGTTTTCAGATATATTTTAATATAGGCTGTAAAAATTTTATACTTTGCATTAAAGTCTGCTTTTATTGTTGGGAAAAAATGCTTTTTTTTTTCTGTGAACATCAAAAGTCTCTGTGCTATTACGTGGATAACAGCATATCTATTTTTCAGGGACTGATACACCACTTTACAGGCAATTGTCATGACTGCATGAGTTTTAACTTTTTGCGCTGAAATACTGTGCACTGTATGTCTGTCTCAATCTGGCTTTCTGGTCAGGGATTGGCAAGGGGAGAGTTTTTAAATGAAACAATAAAGCTATTTCAAAGTATGAATCAGAGGAAAAAGCTGTCATTTTCACTAAAACAATTTTTATTTTAAAGCAACTTTAAGGTTTCCCTGCTTCAGAGAAGAAGCTTTGCAATCTGGTAGGTTTTTAATGCAAGACTTATGCTTCTAGTGTTTTCAGGACAATTTGTCTTACCCAGGTCATGCTTATTATATTCACTTTATACCAAAATCTTATGCCCAGGTCAGGGAACACCAAAACCCTGGATCTTGTTCTTAGTTAGCACACCTAAACCTGAAGGGAAGAGGAGTATTGTGAATAAACACAGTACCAAACTGCAGAACTGCAGGACACACTGCTGGTGTACCTTAAGGCTGAAGTGCTTGCCAGCGGTTCCCATTGTATGAGAGCTATGCTTTGACACATTTTTTTTTAAGGGAGAAGTAAAATCTTATTCCTGGTAGAAAGATTATCTACCATTATGTTTCAAGCCGTTTATCCACCTACCCTTTCACCTCTAAAGTGAGTATAAAGAAATGTGTGAGTAGAAATAAAAGGAGAGATGTAAAATGACTTGCTGAAGTCCATGTAGTAATTAAGTGGCAAGCTAGAATGAGATTCATGATGTTATAGCTCCAGCTCAGTGATTTGCATGGGAGACTGTGCCACTTCACGATGAAGTCTATTGCAATGCCTTGTCCCATTTGATGAGTAATTTTGAAATGCTGAGAACGGATCCCCTAACCAGATGCAGTATTCATGAAGTATCATTTGCTGTACACGTCTGTAGAATATAAATGCTATGGCAGATAGTTATCCAAATATTAGTTTTCACTAGCTGCAAGATTTTTGTCTTTTTTTCTTGTGTAAGAAACTGCAAAAAACTTGCATTCAAAGGGATTTTTGTCTTCATTCTCTGGATAAGAAAAAAAAATAAATAAGGGAGTCTGATGTAATCTGGAGCAGTTAATTTACATAAACAGTTTCTCCCTTGACAATAGATGTTGGTAGATGGCACCTTGTTGTGCTGTCTACTCAGCCTCTAGCATCTGAGGAGAATGTATCAGAGCCTTTCCTGTTATGAAGTTCAATTTTTTGTGAAATGGATATTTTAACATGAACTTTGTTCTCATTCCATTACAAACTACACATGAAACAGGAAACCACAGCATGCATTCAGTAACATTCAAAATAATATCATTTAATACTTGGAATTATTATGTGTGTTCAAATGAAATGGAAATACAGTTCTGAGATAGTCCAGACGAAAGATAAATTGCACTAGATACAAGCATGAATGCAAAGTCTCAGCGGCTTTTTAGTAAACAGAAACATCCCGATTAACACCACATATAAGCTTTGCTTTTCAAATTGCTGATTTTAACAGGATCGGTGTATTGACACAAGTTTTTCAAGTGAGAGAGAGGCTGGAGAGAAAAAGTTTGAGATTTGACAGTAAGACAGGTTATCTTTATGTGACCTTGCTTGAGCATTTAGCCTGTGTTTTACTTTGAAATTTAACACTTGCAGAAAATGCATCTCATTTGTTTTCCTGGTCTTCTTTTTGTTTTGACGTATCTTTCAGAATAGGTGTACAGAAATACAGCAAACTGGCGCAATGTTAGTAGTATCTGTTCACTGCTTTCCCTTGTAGAATTCATATAACTCTGTACTGGCTTTAAGTGGTTTTTGTGGTGTCTCAGTGGTGTGCCTTCATAGTCTCATTTCATGTAGTGAAATTTCACCCAGGCCAGAGGCAGCTCAGGTCAGTGGAAGGTTGTTTCTGGAAGTGTTATTGCTGAAAACCGGTGTGGCATTGTGAAATGAAAGGAGCCTCTGCTCTTGTCTTGTTAGTGCCTGACCAATGATCTTCACAGGGCACATTGGTCCAACATCTTATAAACTATTATAAGTTTATAGTAGTATAAACTATTGTAAGTGTATAATTCCATGAGAAGACCTGCATATTAAGTGCAATCTTAAGCAGCTTCTGAGACGAGGACAGTGAGTGTAGTCTTGGTTTAGTTTGGTAAGGGTTCGCTGGTCGGGAGTTTACACACCCTCTGCTTCTTCACTGAGAGCTTCACCTGGATTGCAGCATTTATTCTGCTCTCTAAAATACTTAAATTTCTATACGTGTGATGCAGAGGTGCCTAGGCTGCCTGCTCTTAACGGTGTCTTTGCAGTGCAGTTAGGTCCATGCTATGCCCCTGCATTTGGGTGCACATGTGGGGCATTGGCCCACCCCTCCAGATAGGGAGCTGCAGAATGCTCTTGGGGGTTCATGTACAAACCCACTGGATACCCTTTGCATATCCAAAATGGGGATTACAGAAGTGAGGCCCTTTTTCAACTCTTTTCTGCTGTTCTTGGATCCAGTAACCTGGAGACCCACAGCCCTGGGCAGCAGCTGCGCCCACCAGTGGCACCAGTGTTGTCCCTACCTACCTAGAAGCAGTGGGAGAAAATGCCAAAATGCCTGAAACCAATGATTATTTGGTAGTGTGCCTGTATGCAGCTTTAGTGCAGCATGATTTGTATGGCTCTGCTTACAGATGGTTTGCATGAACCCACTTAGAGGTCTGGAATAAGTGGGCAGAAGAAACTAGCAATCTCTTAAAGTGGTTTAGTTGCCAGAGATAGTGACATGAAAAGATTAATTTTTGTTGCTGATTAATTCAAATAACTCCCTGCTCTTTAACCCTGTTGTCTCCATGCATCAGCTGAACCCAAAATGTATTTCTACATACTCACTGTTAAAATAAAAAAGAAACATTAAAATCCACAGAATGCATACAAAAATAAGGCATAGATGTGATGATAGTGATGGTAGTGGTTATGAGTGCACTTTTACCTGTTTTTCATATTTAATAAGCACCTGGCTAAACATTTTCATCTCTGAAGTGTTGCTTAGGTTTCACACTGTGCTTCTTTCAGGTAGACACGTGAATTTTACAGCCGGGGAAACAGAGACAAGAGAGATTTCAGGATTTGCCTGAACAAAGCAATGCTGTAACAAATGTTTCTCAACTGGACTTCTGTGGAGTCCAACTTCTTCCAGTGGAGAGGAGCCCTGTCCGTATGCCAGGACCCTCATCAGCCATGTGTGGGAAATGTCGTCTGTGTTTTCTCTGTAGCAGAGAGCAGTGAGTAGCTCCAGCACGGAGACAAAACTGTCCTGTTCAGAAACAAGGAGCATTGGAGGCTGTGTGTGTGCTGGCAAGTGTGAGCTCCATTGTAAGGTGCAGCACAGAGCTGCTCTGGGAGGAGTTATGCTAAAGTGTGGGACTCGTGTCCTCATGTGGTGTGTGGCCAGGTCTTGACTGTCCTCCAGGTCGATGCTGAAGCCAGTTGTGCCTGCCTCTGGAGGCAGGTGTGCCCATAAAAATCTTGGAGTTTGTTGCTAAGTTTGTTTTTTATCTGTTTGTGATATTTTCTGTCCTGTGATTAAAAGTATGATTGCCACATGTGCAACGGTACATGAGCTAGCTTTAATTTAACTAGCCTGGGTATTAATAGCTACAAAATTGTGCTCTAAGGTATAAACATCCTCCAGAGAACCTGGTAGATTAAATTTAGGTAGGTGTGTGTCTCTACGGATGATTGCTTGAGTACAGCTACAGGTGCTGCACCTGTATCTCCAGTTGGTGAATAAACATTGCCTTTGTCTGAGCAGGGCTTTTAAACTTTACAGTAATGCATGGGTTATCCTAATTTCTGAAGTGAGGTATAGTATATTTGTTCTGTATGGGTTTTTACACATCAGTGAGGAGTACAGGATCTTAAGTACCTTCTGGTCATGTCTACCACACTTAATTGCCTCATCAAGGGAAAGATGTGCCACAGCTGCTAAAATGTGCACTATGCTGTTCTGAACCAGAAAAAAGGGAGATCAAAGAGATGTGCCTTCACCCTGGAGCGGAGGTCACAAGGTTGTGATGGTTGTTAAATAACTGGAAAGTTCACGTCACCTGCTGGGACTAATTCCTAGGAAAGTTTGCCCTTGTCCTGCATTCAATGTTTGTGCCAGAAAAGATGTGCATCTTTGAGAAAAAACCTGTCAGCTATGGGCTTTTAGATGTTGCCTACACCTTTTTCATCTTGGTAATTAAGAATGTGAGTCTGATAGATGATTCTCTATATGGATGTGAGCAGAGGACAGGCTTGATATATTAGTGACGTCCTGTCTAAAATGGCCTGAGGTGACTCTTACACTTTTCCATTTTAGTCCTCCAGGTCATCTCTTCCTCTTTAAACTCTGCGACTACTGCAATTTTACGTGTACAGCTGCTTAGACTCCTGCTCTTCATTACAAATACTAGTGTCTCACTGAGATTGGCAGCCTTTGACTGATTTTCCTTAGTGAGCAGCAAATTCTACAGGAGGCCTTTCAGTTTTGTTCAGATTGGAGCTGATGAAGACCTGCACCTCTCATCCTTCACTGCTGGTGCAAGTACTCAGTTGATCTCCTAGGGAATATGTGTTTTATACAAAACCTCACAAACCTTTAGCCCTCAGCTCTCACAGCCTACCCATGTGCTCATCATTGTTAGTCTCCTTCATGAGTGTGCTCCTGAAGCAGGGGCAGGCTTGTGGATAGTTGAAGTTGTTGATAGTTGTGGACAAATGAAAAACCCAACAGTCAGCTTGCAGTCTCAGGTTAGAGTCTTAACAATTGTGTCTGGGAAACATAGTCATGCCCAAGAGTAGTTATTGCGAGGTGTGGGTAACCTCAGAGAGCCATCGATCTCCACGTATGTGTGTCCTCATGGGCAGTGTCTGAATGTCCAAGGGGTCATGTCTTTGTCACAGCCCCATGAAATCTGGGGCTGGTGCTGTTGAGTTCCTGATGCAAAGCCAAATCCAAAGTTAGGCAAAAACCCCTCTCCCAAAGTCTTGAGCTGTGCTCACCTGGATTTCAGTATGGTGACTCGTGGATTGTCACTGTATCTGTAATACAATGTCATGTTACATCTTGAAAGAAAACTAAGGGAATAATTTAAACAAACCAAAAAAAAAAAAAGCTACATTTTTGAAATTGTTTAGTGAGGTAAAGCTGAAACCAACAAGCCAACTGAGATGTACCTGCTTGTTACACTGATTGGAGAACCCAGTTACCATGTTCACCCTGAAGGTACTGTGGGTGAGTGTCATTGCGGGTGTGACTGAATGTGACTGAGTAGGCTGCAATTTTTTTAAAATTGCTTTCATTAATTGCTTTTCCTTTTCAGTTCAGACCAAGGCCCTGTTAGGTTTTGTGTCTGTTTGCAAATGTGCTTCCATGCTTTTCTCCCAAACTTGAACTGCCTTTTCTTGAGTGAACAACAGTGTGAGTTGTTTGAATGGAAAACCATTAGTTGGCTGAGGGCAGAGCAGGCAGAGCTGCGCTTACTGTTAATTTCCCAGGCACATTGACCATCAGCACTAGATGCAGCTGCCAATCACAAGCATTTGCTGCAGCTTTACTCAAAAAGAAAGCTTTTGCCAGCTTTCAGCTCTGGTAAAATCGTTAATTATATCAGTAGGGTAACTCAGTACAGTTGATGCAACTCGTATTTTGTCTCAAGTTAAATTTGAATTTCCCGATGTTATGAATGTTCAAAGATGTAGTTTTGTTTTTTTCAGCAACTGCTTGAAGACATTAGTGGAATTAAACATCCTCAGCAGAAGAGACTTGAAGGGCATTGTACTGGCTTTTGCTGACTCTTTCGGTCATACGATGCCAGCTCTCATCAAATTCTTCTGTCTTTTGGACGGATATTTATTAGCTGTATTCCTTAGAACTCAGAATCCTAGTGAATACCAGATTCAGCATCTTGGCATAACACTTTAGAAGTTATCTTCTAGTAGCAGTGCATTTTGACCTGTAGCATATATTTGAATTTTGTTGATAAATCCCATTCAACCAGCTGCTGAAGCTTTGCTACTCATTGCAAGACAAGAACCACACAATTTCCTTGTAGCAGTCTTTGGCTAATAACCCCACAGTACCTTAAAAGAATTTATTGTCTTTTTTGGAAGATAAATCAATCAAACACAGAAGGCTTCTGTCAAACTTGGAGACAATCTGCTATCTCATAGGAGTTCAGCTTGTTTGTTGTCCAAACCGTAGCAGTATTGTCTTCAAAATGAGGTTCTCTTCTGGTGAGACGCACTGGGTTTAATCATCTCATGCTAAGAGGCAGCATGATTCAAATGACAGCTCAGAATAACTAGAGGACTATGCATAAACTATACCATAGTTTCCCTGCAAAGGATCCTTGGCTGCCTTATGGTGATGCATAGAGGGGTCTACAGCTGTAGCTGTGCAATAGTTCAATTCCATAGATCTCTGAATCACTTGGACAGGTGTGTGCCCTAGTCTTTACTCTCTTTGAATACAGGAAAGGATGTCTGAGCCACAAATTTTCTAGGCAAACAGCTAGGTTTTTCTCTGTAGTGGACTTTGTAACTATGCTGGATAATGGTACATTCCTGTTAAACTAAGCTTTGTTAAATAAATGAATGAGCACTTAAAATTCTAAGTGAGCATATGTGACAGCGTTGCCTGTTTTCTTGCACTGGTGACTGCAGTTAGAATAATTCTGGATGTTTTTTACAGTAGTCATTGCTATCTTTTAGAAGAAGTTGATATTTACTGTTCCTCATTTCCAAGTTCCATAATCTTTCCTATGAGTCACGGGGAATTACAGCAGCAAATTTGTTCACACTTTGTAGAATGAAGTTTCCATGCCTAGTGAAAGATAGAGTGGGGTGGGAAATATTGATAGAGGAAAATATCCTTTTTGCATAAGAAACCTCACCAGGTGGAAAAGAAACCTTTCCTCTAAGCAGCATTCCAAAAGCTTCCTGTACATATGTGGTAGATTGTTTTATTTTTTTAAAGATATATAGTTAAAGAGATCGTGGTTCCTGTTGTTGGGGTTTTTAAATTTTTTTAAACATGTACTTTGACAGTACTTTGCAATATGCTTTTTCATTTAACAATGCTGGACCCTCCTTGGCTGTATAGTGCTGATCATTACAGCTGTGATCAACAAGGACAGTGAATAATACAGGACACAACACTCTCTGTTGATCATTACTTTATGTGGGTCAAAGCCCTTGTTTTGTCTTTTTTTAAAATCTCATGCTGTCTGAGTTCATTCATGCCTGACTACCCTTCTTGGTTTTGACCTATAGCCTTGAAAAATGACAATAAAAACAAAAAACCCTCAAGCAAATCAACAATAAAAAGCAAATAATCAATAAGTGCAATCTTCTTTTTTATAGAGAAGAAAATCTATGGGAAGCCAAGTGTGCTTGCATGACCTTGGGCAACCATCCAGCCATTGTGCCTGAGTAGCTATCAGCTGTATATCTTTCACTTCAGACAGGCACTAGACTGCAAGTAGAAATGGTTCAGAGTTGCTTTCCATAGCCAGTGGACTTACCCCTCCTTTTACAAAATATTCCAGCTTCTCTGTGTTGATATACAGGGGTGAGGGGAGAGGTGGCCTCACCCGCGGGGTGGGCAGAGGTTGTAGGTGTGCCTGGGGCTGTGCCCTGCAGCTCCCTGAGCCCCTCTGCTGAGTCAGGGCTGCAGGGGCAGGAGGAGGGGCATGACCTAAGGTGCAGTTTTCACATAGGATTCAAATTCCTGCCTATTTACTAAAAACATGAAGCTTCATTTTAACTGCACGTAAGCCGCTAGCCCTCTGTACCTCCAAGAGCCACTGCTGCAGGGACCTCTTTTCCTGAGGAACTTCAGGGGAAAAGTGCAGGCAGCTGATCTTGTCAGTGCATGTGCGTGTGTGTGTGAAAGTATGGGTGTGTGCCCCCTCCTTGGGGCCCCCACTTCGCAGCATTACCGACTCTCTGTGCTTTCTCTGTCCTCTCGAGACCCATTTGTGGGTGACCCCTCTCTCTTTTCATGGAGGTTAAATTGTTCTGGTGTGATATGGTGTTACACAGAGAAGAGAGCCCAGATTTGAAAGGACCAGTTTAGGTGATTGAATCCAGTCAGACATGTTAATGTGATGCTTTTGGGCCGACTTAGCCTACTTTTAATACCTGACCTCTATCAAAGCTTGCCTAGATATTTTTGCACAGTGCTGCTTTCTGCTGCGTGAACTTTGCATTGACAAGCACAAGGTCATTTTGTCAGAGAGCAACAAGAAATATTTCTCCCTGCAGGACTGTGCCTGCGTGAGGGAGATGAATACCGAGGAAACCTGGACATTTGAGAGCATACTTGAGCTCTGTGTTCGATATGGGGCCGTGTGGCATGAGGGCAGTGGGTACTTCATGGGGTGCCCCTGTGGGTACTAGCTCCACAGCATGAGCCTTGGGTGAAGCAGCTTAGTGCACCATGCCATATGTAACACATTCATCCTCTCAGGGGTCAAGAGGCCACCTGATGGTTTTCTCCATCTCCTTCTCTGTTTGTAAGCACTTGTGGCACTCCCTACCTGCTCTGGGAACCAGGCTGTAATCCTGCCTGTGTGTCCAGGCATATCCCTTTTGCTGAAGTATGTCCCCCCCTCAAAAATTTCTTTGTGGACATGTAGTGCCTCTTTAGCTTTCCACACGAATGTTGTGGTGAGGAAGATGGTCACTGGGGTGGAAGTGCATCCACTGTTTGCTACTGTGTACTAGCTGTAGGAACAGTGAGAGATCTGTGTGTATGTGTGTAAAATGCAAAATACTGAAAAAAAACCAACCTGTGGTGAACCTAGGTTTCAAGTAAAATCTTCTGACAGTGTTAGGCTGACTTATGACTGAGCACAGCTGAAAGGGCTCACCCCTAGTGGCAGCAGAACTTTTGGGACTGTGTGTTTAACTGGATCAGTCTCCTGATAGAGCTGAACATTCATTTCTATCCCTCGGTCAGGTCAGCCAACAGAAGAACAAGGGCTGAGGGTAGAGATATTTTCTCTAAAGACTTCACCACCTTAGAGAGGCTTGTGCTGCCCATAGAATAGCACTACAGCATTTCCTTGTTAATCTCTCTTTGCCGGAGCAATGAAATCTCAACTTGACCAGTGTTACACTGGGCAGAGAGACATCAACCAGCTGCTCGGGGCTTCTTGTAGCTCTGTTTCATCTTTCCTAAGAGTCCAATATTGTACAGATGCAGTATTAGTAACTTGTAACTGTTTGCCTGTCTCTGCCTCTCTGACTAGAAGTGAACTGAGAGGAAGAGCCATAGACAACCACCCTTGCATCACACCAACTTCCAGCTGAGTCATACAGTTAGGAGAAAGGTCTGCTTCTGCTTGTTGGAGGGTCACTCTTGATGAAATAATATAATATCTAGGATACTGCTTTTTTGGTGGAGAAAGTTGATGTTTTAACCCAGCACAGTTTTTACTCTGCCCAGGAAACTACTCTGTCCTCTTGTTTATGGTACTAAATGAAAGCACACATGGGGCTGGGCTGTTGCCTCATCACTGTTAGAGGACTGGGGTTGTCCTCTGCACTGCTCAGGGCCCAGCACAGTCCTGCTTTAAACTGTGAGCAGCACAGATTAAGATGAGATGAGCACGGTAATGAGCACAAATGAGAAAACTTGCTGAAGTAAGACTCTGCTGTCTGTATGTTGGACAATGCTGTATCCTCTAGAAAAACTCTGTCTTTTCCTTGAGTCTTTCTGTAAGTTTGTGATGCTGAGATAACTACCTTACCCGTGCCTCCTTCCCCCTGCTCCAGTAAGGTAAAGCTACCTTTACTTTCAAAGATGAAAAAAATTGATACACGTCTAACAAAACCATGATAGTTTGCTCTCAGATTGTACTTACACTTGCAATCTTCTGCTTCTGTTTCAGGTACCAAAAGGAGCTTGTCTGCTCTTTGATCTGTACTGATTAGTCTAAGAAAAGATACCACTGCTACTGCAGCACTCATTGATCTGAATTCCACTGGGGCTAAGCCTTGTTCTCTCTTCTTTTGTGTTACAGCTAAAGTAAGGCCTTTGCTTGGGTAATGTATATCACTAAGGAAAGAAATGAGTCAGATAAAACCTACTGCAACCCACCTAACTCTACTCTATTCAACCCTTTCAGTTCTTGTTCTTGATGCTTGGCAGAAATGTATTGACAGCCTGAATAACTGCTGTGAACCTTGAATATTTTTTAAGGAAAATTTATTGCAACTTGTCGTGGGTTAAGCAGAGGAGAGTTAATTTTTTTTTTCTTTCTTCCTTCTCTTCATAAGTAGTTAGCAAGAAGCTATGTTTTGGATTCCTGCTCAGGAGAAAACTGATAAGAAAGAACGTTTATAGTTATTGCTAGGATACTCTCAAGGACAAATACATTCAGCCTCTCTCCTCTCCACAGACAGAGCGGTGGGGGAGGGAGAGACAGTCTGTCTTCTAGTTTGGGATTTGCTTTCAGGTTAAGATTGAGAAGCAGACTGACCAATTACTCCATCCCATGCACATCATACCCAGTATATAGATGAGGACCCTTCTGGGAGATCGCTCTCTTTCACTTCCCTTGGGCTCCGGATCATCTCGCTTTGGGTGCCTGCATTCGCTCTCCCAAGGCCTTTCCCCCGCCACAGACGCCGTTAGCTCTCGGCCCGGGACGCTCGTTATCTCCGTTCCGTGAGTTTCGGGATCCTCCCTCTCCAGGGGGATCATTAGCTGTTGTTTTTTTTCCCCTGCTTCAGTCAGCTCTCGGCCTGGAACGCTTGGGCTATTAGGTGGCAACAGGCTGAGCCTTTTTGGGGGGGCAGTATCATTGTGTATCACCCATTCCCTCCCTCCTCCAGGGTCATTGGCCAGGAGTGGGCTGGGCCTTTGGTCATCAGGTGAGGAGGGGCAGTATCACTGTGTATCACATTGCATATTTGTGTATAGTATTATTTCCAATATTACTGTAGTTTAGTTATTAAATTGTCCTTAACTCAACCCACGAGTCCTCTTTGCCATTTACCTCTTTAATTCTCTCCCCCTACGGGGGCAGGGACTGCGTGAGTGGGTGTGTGTGTGGTTTGGCCCCCCACCAAGGGCCAACACGCCACACAACAGAAGTGACTTTGTTCTGATGTGTTCAACTACTTGCCACCCTGCAGTGGTTCTCAGGGCCCTGGTGGGGATTTCTGAGAGTTGACTAGTAAAATATAAAGTAGATGAGATAATAGCTTTGTGTGCATGTGGGAATGTGTATATAAATGCATTTAGTCACAAAGAGGGAAGAAAAAAATTAAGAGAAGGTAGTTCACAGAATCACAGAATCACAGAATGTTAGAGATTAGGAAGGACCTTGAAAGATCATCTAGTCCAATCCCCCTGCCGGAGCAGGAACACCTAGATCAGATCGCACAGGAATGCATCCAGGCGGGCTTTGAAGGTCTCAGAGAAGGAGACTCCACAACCTCTCTGGGCAGCCTGTTCCAGTGCTCTGTCACCCTCACCGTAAAGAAGTTTTTTCTCATATTCAAGTGGAACCTCCTGTGTTCCAGCTTGAACCCATTGCCCCTTGTCTGATCACTGGATATCACAGAGAAGAGCCTGGCTCCATCCTCCTGACGCTCACCCTTCACATATTTATAAACATCGATTAGGTCACCCCTCAGTCTCCTCTTTTCCAAGCTCAAGAGACCCAGCTCCCTCAGCCTTTCCTCATAAGGGAGATGCTCCGTTCCCTTAATCATCTTCATGGCTCTGCGCTGGACTCTCTCCAACAGTTCCCTGTCCCTCTTGAACTGAGGGGCCCAGAACTGGACACAATATTCCAATTTTTCATTCTTCACCGTGTGGTCACAGTACGTATCTTGTGTCACGCATGCTGTCTGGCCCTTGAGGACAACAGCAAAAGTGACAGTTGTTTCAGAACCGTGGCTGCAAATGTAACCCAGGGCTCTGCTCAGAACTCTTCCAGCCTGGGGGCTCACAGGTGCCTGGGTCTCAGAAAATTGCAGCTAGCATCTAAAATGTCACAGGTAATGGATCAACCTGCAGGATGCTCTTTCTTGAGGTGTCCGAGATGTCCAAAGTGTGCACAGACAATCGAGCATTACACAGGCTCTGGTTTGGAAGCTGTCTGCAATGCCGCCATGGCATTGTATCTGAGCCAGCAAGCTGCTCCACAGGGCTGTTTGCTAATGGGCTGTGCTGCATTTTGGTGACTGGGCCTGGCTTGTGTTTGTCTTTCCAGCAACAGTACGGAGGCATTCAGATCTGTCTGCACTTGTTAGAGTAGATGGACATGCCCTAAGCCTGTGACTGAACAGGAGACAGCCTTTTCCCTATAATCCTTGCTCTGTCAGATTATAAAAATTTCCTTTCTCATGTGGAGCTCTGCTTCATTCTTGTCTTACCTTAAGATAAAATCTGGTTTTGGAGTAGTCTAGCTGAGAGTACCTCCAGCTGTAGAGCCAGTTCCTCTGCCTGATCTCCTCTTCATGTCCTGTGCAAGTCTGTAAATGAAATTACAGTATACTGAATGCTATGCTAACACAAGTCTTCCTAAATGAAGCTAGAGTAATGCTGACCTCTGTCCAAACGGTATAAGAGTTCTGAGGCAGCTCTTGTAAAATCCGTGCTTCTGGTTTCAGTTTCAGTGAATCCACAATCTGTTTTTAGTTTCTGCTTCTGCTTCTTTTTAATTTCTCCTTCCCCAAAATCTCAGTATTGCAGGATGGCTGACCAGGCATGATCTGCCACATAGGCCGCCTGCAACAGTGTGAGCCACTAAATAACCTACATAAGGTTTTTGACAGATTGCTTATGTTAAACCTCAGGGATATATTAAAATAAGGATCAACAGCTTAAAAGTTGAAGGATGATATGGAGTGTGGCCTGGCTGTGAAGTTGGGAGTCATACATTGGACAGATCCTTTGTTGTGAATAAAGACTGGAGGCCAATGATGACTGAAACTGCTCTGTGTCCTTAGGGGAAACCTTCCCAGGCAGCTTCTGAAATGTCTGCAGCCATCTAGCTGCTAAATGGAATCCTTGAGCATGGCTGTCCTGTGTGTATATCCAAAAACAAACCAATGTCTCCTTTCTGTTACTTTTCTCAGTTTCTTAGAGCTGAGCAGATTCCAAGGCTACAGTTTACAACTTGTGACATTTCCTTTGCCTCTGACAAGTTCTTTTCACATGCACAACTCAAGTATGAAGGTGGAGTGCTGCTTTGTTTCGATTTCGTGTTTGTAAAGTTCCATTGTATTTGCAGATGTGTATCAGGGGTACCCTGAACTCTGAATGGGCACCAGCTCAGGGAAATTTTTAGTGTGGAAACCTCACAAGCCAGTACATTTAGAATGTCAATGAAGGATACATTTAAACTGAGTTTACAAGGGAAAAGTCCAACAGGAAAGCCAAGAAGTTAATACTTAGGGGAATTTTGCTGGGATGGGATTGCTCCCACTCGCTTGCAGATAAGGCAGCCAAAGGGCTGCAGGAAGTCAGTTCTTCAGTTTCACACTCTTATTTTAAAATCTCCAGCTCTTATGGTTTCTTTTCCTCTCTTCAAAGTGTTACTGGAGGGACCAGTTTTGCCTACTCCGTTTATGTACTTATAAAGGATGTTTACTTTGACTGCTTTTTACCCAGCTGGAGAAAACTACACATCCCTTTAATAAATGGCATGTTTTTTCTCTCTTAGTAAATTGTCACTGTGGCAGGATGCTTTGTGGAGTGGTGTGTGTGGAGGAACGGTTCAGGTCCGGGAAGAGACTTTCTAGGGTCTAAATACAAAGTGATGTCAAAGCGCTTGTTGTGATCTGTGTCGCACAGAGTGGCTTTGTGTACATAACAGAGATCCTCCCTCCATGACAAAGTACTCTTCCCTGAGAATAAGTTTCCTTTAGTTTTGTATTCTACAAATCTAAAAGATAATTCATTCAGCAGTACGTGTAAGAGCTTTCTGGGAGGGCAGAATAATATCGTAGCTTCACAGACTTGAAGCCTACCAGCATTACGATCATCTCCTCTGACTGCTGTAAAGGAAGAGCCATGTTTATCCAGTGGTTCCTGATTTTGGCCCGTAGCTTCTGGCTGGACTGAGCAGTATCATCAAGTGTCCATGCAACACTGTGAGGGGTCTCAAAACGGCAGCAGAAATGCTGCCTTGCTGTGGTGTTTCTTTCTGCTTGTTGGTCTCATTTCAGTGTTAAAGCTGCCCAATGTTTTGGCATGACTGTTGCTGAGCTGCACTTGCTGTTTGGTTTCCCAGGTTTGCCCAGAAGCCAGGCTGGAGGAGAGGCAGAGAAGTGAAGCCTCGGTGCATCATTAGACTTGAGACTGAAAGGCAAGGTGTGCATGTCACCTCTGTCCCATGGTCAGCCCATGCGGTGGAGTCAGCTCCTCAGAGAGAGGACAGTGCCTCCTGGATGTGCAGACAACTTACTCTCAGCAGTGATGAAAGAAGAGCTGAGCAATCTAGTCGGGGCATGCCTAGAGGAGTATGTCCTACTCCAAAGCACATCAAATGCAGGGCAGGTCTTCAGCAGGGTTTACTCAAACAGGTCATTTCATTGAATCGTAGAATCACAGAATGGCCTGGGTTGAAAAGGACTGCAGTGATCATCTAGTTTCAACCCCCCTGCCATATGCAGGGCCACCAACCACTAGATCAGGCTGCTCAGAGCCACATCCAGCCTGGCCTTGAATGCCTCCAGGGATGGGGCATCCACGACCTCCCTGGGCAACCTGTTCCAGTGTGCCACCACCCTTTGGGTGAAAAACTTTCTCCTAATCTCTAACCTAAACCTCCCCTGTCTTAATTTAAAACCATTCCCCCTTGTCCTGTCACTATCCACCCTCGTAAACAGCCGCTCCCCCTCCTGTTTATAGGCTCCCTTCAAGTACTGGAAGGCCGCAATGAGGTCTCCCCGGAGCCTTCTCTTCTCCAAGCTGAACAAGCCCAGTTCCCTCAACCTTTCCTCATAGGAGAGGTGCTTCAGCCCTCTGATCATCTTTGTGGCCCTCCTCTGCACCCGCTCCAAGAGCTCCATGTCCTTCCTGTGCTGCTCCCTCTCCCTGCTGGCCACCCCTTTTTAAATGCAGCCCAGGACACAGTTGGCTTTGCGGGCTGCAAGCACGCACTGCTGGCTCATATCCAGCTTCTCGTCCACCAAGACCCCCAACTCTGCTCTGTTTTCCTTCAACAAAACATTGTTTGTTATTTTTTTCTCTGTCAACGCACAGAAAGGCCAAGACTTGACATTCCCTTCTGCTGGTGTCCATGGGCTATCAGCATGGCTTTATCCTGTCCTGCTGCTGTCTCATTAAGTGCTCCTCTCTGCTGAGATGGCAAGTCACTGGCTAACAGTCAAAGCTCCTTGGAAGGAGATCTCTTTCCATGCTGATATTGCCTTGCTTCCCCATTCTTGCTTATGCTGATCTTGCAGCTGACTGGTTTCTGTACAGAGAGGATGTGCTTCGACACCATTGCTTTTGATTGATCCACTGCTGTGATAGTCCCAGGGGGTCCCATTGCTGGTCATGGCTACTGCCCCTTAAGGCTTTGCATGGACACGGGTTAAATTTTTTTCCTCATTCTCTCCTGCTTAAGTTTGAAGAGCATAGGAGGCTCCAGCCTGCAAATGAGTACCGGTGTGCAGCAAAGTGTCACCATTGTGACGGTAGCAAGGAAACGCTAAATAATATGTGTGCCCTTCTGTAGGACTATTTGATCTACCATGGGTTAAAACATCATGCTGAACACAGGCAGTAAAAACACCGAGATACTGAGTAGCAGACTTTCAAGGCTTTGGTGGAAAACCTGCCACTTGTGACTTCTTGTGACCACATATGATTTTTAAGATGAATCAGCAAGTTCCCTCTCAGAAGTGTGAACTACTCCAATGGCTGCATTTGCTCAGGGCTGTTGCTCTTTGAGCCTTTGCCACGTAAAATGGAGGCTGCAGGCAGAACCCCTTTGGCAACATGTTTTTTCTGGCTCTTCCTTCTGCTACTGATTTTAAAGCTTCATCATTAATTGCTCCTATCAGAGTCTGCATCCTTTTGTGGTTATAGTAGGACCTTTCAACTGCTTAAATGGAGTAGGCTGATATTGAGGGAACAGATTTTCCAAATGATAAAATAATGGCACTATTTCAGAGCAGATCAAACAACAGGACACTTCCTGTTACCAACATCAGAGCATTTTTCCAGGCAAAGCACATGAGAGAGTGGCAGCAAAGATGTAAATCACCTTAACTTGACCTCGGGTGCTGGGGTGGCCTGGAAGTTGGATGTCTGCAGTGTCTCTGAACATAAGTAAAAGAGTGACAAATTAAAAGGGGGAATAATATATGTCTTTCATAGTAAGGGCCCGTAGAGACCGCTGCTGTTACTTGATGACTTTAAGAAATGCCTGGACATCTTTTTAAGCACAGTCTAGACTGAAGACAAAAAAAAAAAAAAGAGAATTGCAGGATTCATATGGGAATGACAGGCTGACGCTGTAAACTTTTGTGGGTGGGTGGTCTCCAGCTTCCAGACAGGAAAGCTGTGTGTACTGATCAAAAGTCTTGTCCTGTCTTTACATTTTCCTTTATTTCTGTCTTCAGCTTCCCCCTTCCCTCTCCTCTTGTTGCATATGTGTTTCTTGGGAGGGAAATAAAATGAATTGTATTACCCTCTGTCTCTAGCTAACTTAATTGCCCTAATTGCTGCTGGAGGGACAGGCATGGAAATTTTGCAAATAATTGTGAAGAAAAGAAGGGAAAGAAAAAACACTCTTCTGAGACTGAGGTGTCTTGTGGGGAGAACCTGCTGGATAAAACAAATGGGATAGCAATGTGGCCTGAGTATGTTACTTCTGGTAGTGTTGCTATTTTCTTTTCACTGCTTATTTCATTTTCATATGCTTATTTCAGGACTTCTCCACCTAGATGACAAACATAAAAGTAGTCATTATACCTAGATGAAACTCTGATCCTGAGAAAGCCAGGCTTGCCCTTGCACTGCAAGGGAGATCCGGATGCATCCTCAGAATTGTTTTTCCTGGTTTTGACAACAAACAATTTCTTTAGCTGTAGTCTTCTTTCTTTGCAGTGGGTGCATTGCTGGCTTTTTTCCTGACTCAACACACTGAATAAAACCAGGTTTTCAACATTTCTTTAGGCAGTAGCATCTTCTTGCAATTTTGCAGCAGTTGGAGTTCACATCTCTAAGTCTAAGTTTATTTATACTCCTACCTGGAAGGAAGAAAACCTGCCATAGCTTCCACAGCACATTTTTTACTTCACTGAGAATAACATTTTAAAATTGTCTTGCCTTTGAAACTGAAGCTAGCAGAGATGGTGGAGCAAAAATTGTGTTAGAAGAGAGAAGGGAGAAGTGAATCAGCCAGCACTGTTAGCACAATGTTTACAAGGTTAACAGTGACTTGAAGAAAATCACAGAGAGTTAAACAAGTTTAGGTATTAATCAGGGATGTGTCTTACTGGTGAGAGAGTACTAGGTCAAAATTATAATAAGCACTAGATTTTTCTGGATTCTTAGGACAAATGTTTTCCAGAATTTCACTTCACTCTTCCAACATTAAAATCAATATGGAATACTTAAAGAATGTGAGAAACAGAATAATTTTCTTAGAGCTGTCCTATTTAGGACTCTTCAGGATTAAAAAAAAAAATAATATTTTTAAGGGAGAAGAATGGTTGAAAGTTGTGGGCATTTGAAGAATCCATAACTGGTAATTTATTCCATTACACTGTTGGCAGTATATATAAAGAAAAAGAAAAAAATATCTGGATGTAATGATATCTCTGTGCAGCCATTATAAGGATGGAGCCTACAAGTATTATTAGCAATTTGCTGCTAGACATGTGGTGAGCAAATTAAGCCTTAGCTCATCCTTCTAATCTTCAGTTTGTTTTCATTTTATGGTTACTGTAATTTTGGGTTACTGGTGGAATATAAAGTTGCTTCAATCTATTAATTTTCAGTTTAGATAGTTCTGTCTTGACGCACCTCTGTGGAAGCTTATAAGTAGGCTGGCCAGTGTTTGTTAAATATATAAGAAACAAAGACTAAAACCTGCACAGTACTTTTTAATGTCCTGTTTGTGTGGCTGAATCCAGGCAGGCAGATGACCAGGAGGGAAAACTGTTTACTCCTACTAGAGAAAGTGAAACTGCTGGGTTTTGTTTAGTACACAGAGCATTTTATGTTAAGAGTATCAGATGTCTGTGGTATAATCAGCTGTTCTTCTCCATGCAATACCTCCACCAGAAGAAAACACTCAAGCTCTCAGTTCTCTGAAAGGTGAAGTTTATATGAGGTTATTTCATATTTGATTACGATGCAGATTATTTTTTTTAAATCTTAAGGAGGCAACAGCTCTGTTTTTATAAGAATGTGCTTTTCTAAAGCTGTCTGTATTATATTGTTGCAGGGGAAAAAATACTGCACTCTAGAAGTTTGTCTGTCTGATAGATGTGGCTAGAAACAAGACTATAGCACCCTGGGAACTGTAAGGCACAGGAGAAATCTTTAACAAGGCACTCGTGTGTGCAGGAGTGTCTAACTATTCTGTTTGAATGCAGCTGAAGGATTTGATTAGTATATAGGAGGCAGCATAGCAGTGGAGTCCGCCTGGTGACTATTGATTTTTAATAAGCCCAGAATAATGAATTGTCTTCAGGAAAATATTATCAGAAATTTACTTCCTGCGAAGAATCAAGGAATTAAGACAGTGTGACCCTGGGGCTTTCATTTTAACTTGTTTTACGTCCCTGAAGCCAGAGTCTCTTCTGATTCTTGCTGTTTAGGTTTGGTTTGGGTCTTTTTTTTTCTGCTTGTTTGTGTGTTTGGGTTTTTAAGTTTCTTTGCTGTCATTATCAAGACTACTCGATATTTTCACAGACACTCCTCAATTAGCCTTTTTTTATGTCAATTGTGCCTGTGGAGCTTTTCTGCTTGGGACGCAAAAGTGCACATTTATGCCTTGTGAAGAATAAAGTGCTGTTCTTTCTGGAAAAGTGCCTCCTCCTGTCCCAGATAGTGAGAGTGCAGTTTTGTTTTTGTATTGGTTGAGCCTCACCCTGAAGGTGTGTGGCTGCTGGCAGAGATGAGGAGCTGGTCTGCACTAACTCTTAATACCCACCACAGTGGGAACTGCTAGTCCCTTAGGACTGCTGCAGTTTAGGTGTCATGGGAAGCACTGGCTACTCTGAAGGCAGTAAGAGTTTTGTCCCTGAAATCTCGTTTCTGGCAGAAATGCTGTCATGGTCTGCCAGAGGAGCTCAGAAAAGGTCCCAGTGCTCCGCAGATCAGCTCTCAACAGGAACAAGACAAGGCTGTGTAAAGACACTTGCACTAAGATAAAAATAAAAATTAGGCACACAGTAGGAGTCTGAAATTTTTCAGGAACAAAGGCCATGACCCTTTGGTTGTGAGTTTTCACAGAGAAAAATCTTTGGGAAGACGAAGTCTTGAGATTGTTGGGGGTTTTCTGCAGTGGCTGGGAACATAAGTCTTCATTCAAACACCAAGAGAGAAAGAAAACAGATAATCTGGTTTCTAAGTCTGCAGACAATAAAGCAAGAAGTAGTGGGACTCCTGCACTGGGCTGGAGATGCTATGGGACAAAATGCCTGGGGATGTGGTGGAGGTTTTTAAAAACTTGTTAGACCAGCACCTCCCAGGCGCATCATCAGCGTCCTGCCCTGGGCAAGCAGAAAGATGAGATGACCTCTTGTGATCCCTCTCAGCCAGAGAGATGAAATGATCTCTTCTGGTCTCTCCCAGACAAAGAGATCAGATGACCTCCCGTGATCCTTTCCAGCCTGCCACTGTGTCATCTTAGGATGGGTGGATGCAGGATGGGGGGGAATGCTGTGTGTTGTGGTAGTGGGGAGTGCAGGCGTGACTCAGAGCCAGCTCCTTTGCCCTGTGAGGCTGGGTGCTCCATCACCCACGTCGGCTTTGTCTGTCCCATGCTGCAGCTGTAGGTCCTCTCAGAGGCTTCCTTAAAGCCTATGGGAGCCCCGAGCTGCCTGTTGTGGGGAAATAAAGCATGTTGATTGCAAGGAACAGGGCCTTTGGGTCTGTAAGGGTGGAAATCCAGGAGGTCCAACAGCAGTGGGTTGGGAAGGGAGCTATAGAGGGAAGAAGCAACTTGTAGTTATTGTACCCTATTTGGTGCTGTTTCAAGTGCTTCAGTCAAACAGGACTAGTGAGAAGGCTGTGCTGGTGAACAGGCCCTCAGCAGTGATGGGGGTGGGAAGATAGATGTATGTGATCCTTTACTGCTGCAGAGATTTAGTCCAGCTCCTCCGTTTCTCTGTATGGGGTTTTGTTATTGTGGTCCTCATGAAGGTGCACGAAGGTATATCCTTTTAAAAGCATTTATATTTTCAGGCAAGTACATGGAAGTTATCTGTGTGCAAAAAGGACAGCTTACCTCTCCATGTGCTTGTTTAAAAATTTTGCCACTTGCTATTGTTTGACATTTTTGGACTGTTATGCCAAAGAGTGACTCCTCTGAAGAAAAAACTCACAGCCACCCTCACAGTAGAAGATGGCTCCTCTGAGCTATTCAGGGGCTGATATTAAAATAAACTTGTAGAACACAGGATCAATTTGTGAAATAATTCACTGAAATAACACCCGTGAAAGAGGCTGACTACTGAGTCATTTTTCGTGGCTGTCTTTATGCACCTGTTTTTGTTAAGTGCTTGTTAACCCGAAAATAAATTTTTTTTTTTGGCTGATGCTTATGACAGAAAGGAAGCCTCTGAAGTATTACTCCATCTGTGGCTGCTCTTTAGACCTGCACAGGTCGTGCCGACAGTAACAGCGGGGTGCCCACAGCCTATAAATGCAGAAACTCTTAGGTTTCGTAAGCCCCACTTTTTCTATTCTCTTTTCTTCAGAAAAAAAAAACCCAACTGAAAACACAAGGTAATAATTTCTCAAGAGGCTTCCTGGAAGCTTGACCAGCCAGATAGCTGTATGCCATGTCTGGCTTTTAGCACTGCTTCTCTCTCTTTCATTTGTTTTCCTAGGCAGGAATTCGATGTGATGTGACCGGTTAAAAGAGCCACAGCCTGTAAAAACATATTCTTCAGGGAATAGAGTTCTACTTTCCTTCCTGCTCCTCCCAAGGGCTCCAGATGTGTGTGTGTGTTAGTGTGAAGTTGAATATTGAGTAATATAAATGTTCCTGTTAAAGAATGGTGTTAGTACTTGGCACGCCCACTTTTAGTGCAAGCAAGAGAAGTGTGAGCATCAGGCACAGAAAAAATTGGTTAATTTTTCTGCAATGGATTTGTAAAATCACCAACTATGGGTGGGCATAGGGGGGTTTTGTGGTCTGCATACGGGAATGCATGATAATACTCCTCTGGATTAGCTGAATTGCCATCAAGCTATTACCAACAGCTACAGTCAACAGTGGAGGTCTCTTCTTCCTTCTTGCTTCTAGAGATAAGATGGTTTCCTAAGGCTGAGATGTAGCACCTGAGAACAGGGATGGGTTGGGCCACTCATGTCCTTTGTGGAGTATATTGTGTTTCTAGAGAGAGCCATTTTAAATAGAATTTGAAGAATATATACTAATTAACTGCCCTAGAAAGTTAAGTTATGACAAAGACCCATTTAGCTCTGCCAGCCAGAGCAGAGTCTCTCCTTGGCACGGTGCTGCTGCGGTGTGATCCTTACAGCCCTCTACTCACAGCAGATGCGCGGGCATATTCCTCTACCTGCAACTCGTCTCTCTGTTTCCAGCCAGGCCTCTGCTCATCAGGGCTGCCTGCTTGTGCTCTCAGAGTAATTTCACTGTTTCCAGGCTTTCTTTAGTTTCCTCTCTTTCTCTTGGCAGCACACAGACGCAAGCAGTTGTGTTACAGATCGCTCTAAAAATCTTGTGTTTGCAGCTGGTTCCCAAAAAAAGACCCAAATCTTTAGTTTGGTTTGGTTTGTGAGCTTTTTTCCTTATGAGTCTTTTCTTGCTCAAGTCTCAAGTGGTCGGTGATTTGGGCAGTGAACTCCCTTGTTTAAACTACCCTGTTGTACAAAGGAGCTTTTTATCTCTAAATGAATGGAGGAAGGGTGACTGAGGCCCCTCAGCTCTTGCAAGGTCCTGTGGTTGTCATGTTTAGAAGGGATGCTTGAAGGTAGTTACTTTCTAACACAGTATGAGTATAATGAGATTCTCCAATTAATCTTGAATGAAAAGTTAAATTAATTCTCCTTGCTGTATTTTCTCTGCTGTATCAAGTATTTACTTAATATTCCCTTTTAAACAAAAGGTGTTTTATGTATAAAGGACCTCAGACATTTTTCCTTCTGTTTTTGTTTTTCCGTGAAGGAAAAGTCCTGAATACGGTGCTGAAACATGTCTTCTCTCACTAATGTTACTACCGCTGCACATGGAGTTCAAGAACAGGGTATGTTTGTTTGATGAGTGGTTTAGATACGGATAAATTTTGCTGAATATACAAATACGTGAAATGGCAACCAAACCTTATGCCAAAATCTAGTGTAGTTTTTCAGTTAAATTGTTTGGTGCTGTTTGATGCTGATGATGTTTATTTTTTTGACACATACACTAAAGGTTTGTGTTTTTTTTCAGTGAAGTTTCTTCTTTTCTGTTAAACCTGCATTGACTACTGGCCTTCTCTAAGAGCAATTGATTTTCTTGACCACTAAGTAGTAGACATTGGCTAGTTTTATTCAATCTGTTATAAGTTCTGTGTTTGCACATGCATAGAAGATATTGTCGAATCACCATGGTAAAAAATGTAAATATTAAAGTCCTTGCTTCAGTTGTTTCCTACCTCTGGAAAACCATCACTGGACAGAGCTGTGTGTATCACTGCTTTAGTGTGAATTTAAAAGCAGTCACTGCATCTCACAGAACCATTGGCAAGGACACCTCAGATGTGAAATGACTGTAGAATTAAATGAGGATTATCCGTGAGATTTACTGAGATTTTATTACTACTTTATTGGTTACCACTAATTACAGTTTGCACTGAATATTTGCAGGATTTTATTTTTAAATACTTAAAATCTCTTTGCAAAAATGTTTTACTTGTCATGCTTTTAAGAGATCAAACAGGAGGTAGATGTTACCCCTATTGCAGGCGTTGAAGTTTTGTATGATAAACCTTGTTGAATAACACATAACATAAGTTTACTATAGACTCGTTGGTCTCTCTAAGCTTGTTTCTAATAAAGTCTGTCTTGACAACAACCCAACAATTTGTCTTTGTATTTATCCTTGTTGCTTCTCAGTATTTGAAATGTATATTGCATGTGAAAAGCATGTGAACATTCACTAATTGCAACCAGGTAGTTTTCTTCATTGAAAGTACCTGCTGTCCTGGGTTAAGCAGAGACAGAGTTAACTTTCTTCGTAATAGCTAGCAAGAGGCTGTGTTTTGGATTTGTGCTCAGAAGCAAGCTGATAAAAAGGGATGTTTATGTGGCTGCCAAGGTCTTTCAGCTTCTCTGGCTGTCTGCAAACAGGAGAAGCTGGGAGGGAGCACAGCCCCAGTTACTAGCCCAGGATTTGATCTTAGGTTCAGGATTGAGACCCAGAGTGGCCAATAATCTATCCCATAACATACCCGTCATGCCCAGGATAGAGGTGAGGACCCTCCGGAAGATCAGCCCTTTTGGTTCCAGATCTCTTTTGCTCCGGGTCATCTCGCTCCAGGTGGTCGCTCTCCCAAGGCCTTCCCCCCTCACCCCGGTCAGCTCTGGGTCTGGGACGCTCGGACTGTTCTCTCCGTTCTGTGAGTGCGGTTTCGGGACTCTCCCTGCTCCGGGATCGTTAGCTGGGAACAGGCTGAGCCTTGGTCATCGGGTGGGGGAGGCAGTGTCGCTGTGTATCACTCATTTGTATTTTTTGTATATAGTATTATTTTCAATATTATTGTAGTTGTTAAATTGTGCTTATCTCAACCCACGAGTCCTTTTTCCCTTTACCCCTTTAATACTCTCCCCTACCCTCGGGTGGGGGGCGAATCGAGTGAGCAGGTGTGTGGTTTGGCCCCCAGCCAAGGGCTAACCCATCACACTACTTACTCCGGTTGGGTAGTTTGCTTTGCAATTAGTCTACTGGCACCTCATGCAGGACCTGGGCACATGTTGGGCTGCATTTGGGATTTCTGGCAGCTGGGGTCAGGTCTGCAAATGTCCCATGTCTGGATTTTTCTCTGCAACCAGAGAACTGATTCCCAAAGCTTACTTTTCTTTTAGAGAAATCACTTTTGCTGCTGCTAGGCTCTCAGGACTTCATGTCATATGTACTGTTAGTGATTATTTCTCTCACCTGTCATGACAGGACAGCATTTATCCTGCAAGGAATGTTTGGAAACAACTGTATGCGAATAAAGAAGTAAAGAAGTAACTTTTTTTTTTTTTTTTCGATATGAAAAGAGCAGCTGTTATGCTCTCGTACCCACCATCAGCAATGGGTTGGGTGGTGTCATGGTGAGACAAGCAATCCCATCTGCTGCCAACACCTCTCTGCTCCCAGTGCTTGGGGTGGCCAGCTCCTCCTTGGCAAGTCTTGATGGATAGCCTGGTAGTGTTGCACTAAGGCTATGGTTTTCCTGAATCTTGCTCAGTTTAAAGCATGTTTTTAGGGTCTTTTTCCTGAGCAAGTGTCACCTTTAGGAGATGCTGCTGTGGGAGGTTTCCACCCTCCGGTGCATTACGGACAGATAACGTACCTTGGCTGTGCAGCAGGAGAGGTGCATAGAGACCACAAAAGAGATGCTCTTTCCTTCTAATTAGAGGCTGAAGTCTTTTTATGGCATGGGGTGATATAGTTAACACATGGTCTAAGCTCAAATCTTCCTAAGATGAGGATCTTTCTGCCTGCTGAAGACCTGCTGTATTAAGTTTTGCCTATCCCGTTTTGCAACTGATGTGGCAGAATGCATAATGGATTGAATAATGTGGATTGCATCTCCTCACCTCTCTCAAGGTTCTGATCTGATGGTCTCATGCGAGGGAAAAACTATCGCTGAGAGGTATGAGTTTTTCAAGACGATGAAAGTATGTTACTTAACAGTTTTGGATAATTTGGTCTACAATATTTTGTGTGAATAGCTTAAAGAATAGTAAGCTAGATGATCTTTTCAATTGTCTCTGCAGTCTGAAGAGAGACTAGCCACCACCTCCAAGTGGTAGTGCTTACCAAATACTGATTTCACCTTGTTTCTTAGAGGTGAAGTAGACATCTGAGGCTTTGAGAAGCTTAACTGAAAAGGAAGTTATTGGACTGAGTTCATTCTTAAGGACTAGTCAAGAAGATGATATACCACATGTAGATATGTTTCCTCATCCTTTTACAGTACGTGAGAAGAGTGTCTAGTGGCTAGATAAGCAATAGAAAATTTCTACAGATGCAGCAGAACCTGCAGCAAATTTTGTGTGATCAAGGGCCCATACATTTTTGCATGTAGCTAGAGTAACATTTTAGAAAAAAAATAAAAAGTAATAAAATAGGAGCAATGTACATATGAAATACGAAATCCTTGTGGTGCTATTAGCAGGAACTGGGTGCAAAAGAAATAGAGCAAACTGCGAATGTATAATGCAATGATGTCATTGTTCTGGTGGCCAGTATCTAAAGTATGTTGTTCTGGACCAGTTCTACCCTCTACTTGCCAAAAAAAGGCATATTAGTGTTTCACACTTAGTGTGGTGCAGTTGTAAAAATTCATCAGGAGGAGTTAATCCACAGGAGACAAAGCAAGCTACATGTTAAATGGCAGCTCTGCTTTGAGTGAATTTCTGGGCCAGGGTAAGTGTGAAGTGGCATACCATATAATATATTTGGGAAAGATACCTGTGCTTTACTAAACCAGGGTCTTTTTGCAATTGAAATAAATTACACATATAAAAACAAACAAGCCAGTTCTAATCTAGTTATGTGCTGAATACTTTCTGTCAGATACCCATGCCTCTCCTTTCATCACCTTGGCGCATATTCTGATGGCAGGCTCTAATCGGTGTCAAACCAGGATGAAATGTAGCTTGAGAAAAAGAGCGTAAACCAGGAACTAGGTTCTTCAATAACTGCACCTTTCTTGGTGCTTGCTGAGCATGCAAAAACAAGGTTCGATTCAAAAGTCTCAAGAGAGGTAGTTCACATCACAGCTTATTTCTGAAAAGCTTGGCCTATATGTATTTGTGTGTATATACATATGCATATATTTCTTACATGCACACACAGAAGAAAGTATATTTATATCACATGGCGTTTATTTCACGACACCCATCAAACAGAATATTTTTCTGCCTCACCACCTATCTGAACCACCTCCTCTTTGGCATGTAGTGCCCCTTGGGATTTTCTGTACCGAAGCTCAGTCCTGGTTTGTAGGCTTACTTCTTACACTTTCAAAGCTTTACTGATGACTTGTGTCAGGTTTGTAACCCATTCTTATCTCCTGAGCTGCTTACTCCTGGAAGAATGTGATTTTGTGTACTCTGCTTGAACAGCCTTGGCCTGGTGAAGACGGTATACTTGAACTGAGAGATTTGGGATGTTGTGATAGTGAATGCGAATTGTGGTTGTCTTTGGGTTAAAATAATCCTAACTGGTGGATATGTCTCTCTCCCTTTTTTATTTTTTGGTTTTTTTTTTTTTAAACTTTCTATTATTACAATAGTCAGGGAGGTTCAGGAACCACAGTTCCATGTTAGTAATTCATATTTGGAAGCAAAGGTGAAGGGTTCTGCCCTCTTCTTCCTGCCTGTTGGACTGTGGAGTGGCACCTCCTGAGTGGACTTTGGTTGCTTTTGCTCCAGAGAAGACCTGAGTGAAAGCAATCAATTTTTTCTTGGTTTGGCCTTCAAACACTGAGCTGACTCTGGTTCACTTGACATTCTTTCCAATGCTTTGAGGACTCTTTAGACCTTCAAGCTTGTAATGCAGTTGGCATGAGCCTGGGGCCCTGTCATTTCATATGAAGAATACTTTCATCCAAGTTCAGCAGAGCACTTGTCTACCTATCCTATGTTAAGACTACAAATAGTTCCATGTCAGTCAATGGGATGCTTGACAGGCAATAAACTACAGGTGCACTGCAGGATTAAAGCCTTTGTGTGGTTTGGAGACAAGTGCTTCCTGCAGCTTGACTGTTTTCATAATATCTCCTTGCAGCAGGAAAAAATGTAGTTTCATCAGCTAACCTATTAGTAATGTAGTCAATACTTGTAGCAATATTTGCGAACTAGTAGTGATCGGTTATTATTCCAGAAGATGTTTGCATATTTAATAGGTCATGAAAAGGAAAAGAAAACGAACCCTCTGAGCTTATCTTTTCTGGTCTTGTTAGAAGTCCTTCTGGCTGTTAGCTGTCTATTTTAATTTAACACACACACACTATAAAGTACCACCCATCCAAGATTGAGGCACAGCCATTCCATACTGTCAAAGGAGCAATTGCTGCAGCACACAGTGGCAAGGCAAACAGTTACCCTTTTTTGTTTATATACCAGAAATGTGAGTTTAAAGGGCTAAAGAAATGACAATGATTCTTCTTCAACATGGCACCCACACATTGACATGAGGATTCTGAGACAAGTTGGGTTGGAAAGGGAAAGAATTCCTTGCTTTTGAGCACAGAAGTGCTACAGGTGAGCCAAACTGTCAGCTCCAGATTTTTATTTAAGGATTTTTGAAGGAAGGAATATGAATTGACAGGGAAAGTGAATGTGAAGGGCAAGTATACATCAATAATTTTGGGCTGGTTTCCTTTTTCAGTAAGCTCTACATGGTGTAGAAATATGTCCCATTGCTCTTTATTTCACTTTTCTTTTTGTTTAGAGGGACCTGTGCTTTTAGAACTTTGAGGCAATTCTGAAGACTATGCCTTCAGTTTTGGGGCAGACTAAATATCTTAGTAAAACATGTAACATTGTGTACTCAGGAACCACCTGAAGCCAGTTGTCAAACTCTGCTTTTTAATTACAGACCATATACCACACTGATCATGAAGATCATACTAAAGTTCTCAATTTTCCCTTCCCTTTCTGTTTAGAATATTAGAGGGCACTTGAATGAAGCACCTTTGCCCATTTTCATTCGTGTTCCCATAAACTGAATAGTGATGGTTTTAGCCGTAAAACAAGAGATTACAATCCGTACATGATTAATGTTTATTTTGGTGGTCAGGTCACCCAAATACAAAAATATAATGAAGCATTTAAGAAACATATAGCTCCTTTAATAAAAGTGAGAAATGTTTTTTAGTTAGTGCAGAAGAACAAGCAGTGAACAACAGCTGTTGTAGTGTATTCAGTCGTAATAATGGCAGGTGAGACTCCATTTTGTGTCTCAGCTAGAGTGAAATAATTTAAAACCATATTGAAAAGCAGTTTTTTCCTTGCCAGAAAAGCCAAGATTTTATGTGGAAACAGTTTTTCTTTGGAAAATTTTGCTGTGACGAGAACTTTGATCCTACTTAATGGAAAAAAAAATTCAGGAAAGCCTTGTAAATTATGAGCGTTAATTCCTTTTAATAGGCTGAGACTACTAACTTTTACGTTGAGCACTTCTTTACAGAAGTTGTGGAGAGCTTCATTTTTCTAAGCCTCCAGAGGGTGTGAAATGTCTTTGGAAAGCTGTGTAATGATTTAGATGAAAAGTCTGGTTTGTGTCATTCAGCAGGAAGCATGCTTATCAATGTGGCTGTTAAACTGCAAACTTTCTGGGGAGCGCTCCATGTACAAGTTGATGATCTTGATCTATAAAAGCCGGGTCTGAGACATGACTCATAAACCCGTCTGTGATTCTAATGTGCTCTTCAGTTTTGAGTAAACGAGTTGTCCAATCAGTTAAATAGGACCTATTATGTTTTTATCTACATCCAATATATGGTGTTAATCCTGTGACAGGTAGTTACATTGCATGTGGTGGACAAAAGGGCAGTCCTACAGTGGCTGGTTCCTGATTGTAAATGCTGTAGGAACAGATCCTAATTACAAAGGCTGTGTTTATTAATGTGAATAAATATCTTCCACTTTTTTACTTTAGTTTTCTGGGAAAATTGCCACAATGTTATAAAAAATAATTTCCCCCATGTGCATGTAGTGTGTTGATTAACAGGCTTAATGACTTTCAGTGTTTTTACAGCCTTCTAAAGTCTTATCTGTCTTCCTGGCTTTTGTGGTTTTTGTAGTAATTTAGAAAATCCCGAAAGGAAGACAAAACAAGGGCTTTTGAGACACTGAAGTGAGACAGCTGATTAGTCCTTAGGAAGCTTCAAAGTAGATAAGCAGACTAGGTCAGATATGTAGTAAGGACTGAGATAAATCATTTAAAAGGATCATTCATTCAGGAGTACAAAGAGTTTGACTGGAAGATTTATGGAACTTTTAAAAAAGCACGCTCAGAAACATTTGGATTAACAAATAACACAGCTAAATCTTGCCTGGACATCTTCAGTTTATAGGTTGCTCTTGAAAAATGCAGAGGTAACTGAACTATGAAGTTCTGAAAAAAGGTTTTTTTATCTTCTGCCATCCCTTTCCTTTCTGTGTGTAGGATTTTATTTTCTTTTTGAATAACCCAACCAGTATTTTTTTTTTCAGATTAATGAGCTGCAAAGAATAAGAGATGACAATGGTTTTTTTCCACAGTTTGCACATGCTTTTCAGCAGTTTATCTGTGCTTGTCCACATCAATAATATAGTGAGTTTGTGGGTTTTTTACTCCTCAAACCACATCACCAGATGTTCACCCACTATGGTTAGGCTGCAACCACATTTTTCAAATGTTATTGCAGATATTTTGCCTCCCCTTCCTGCCTTAATGGCAGTGAGTTCAGAAAGTGCCAAACATGTTTCTCTGCAAATCTGGCTCTTCTGAGTGGATATACATATGAAGCAATAAAATGGGCAATGTCTTATCTTAGGACTCACCTTCCAAAAGCACATTAGCTGAAGGACTTCAATTTCAATTTAAGGAGCAAGGAGCAGGAACCCCATCTGCTGAGGTAGATACCCTACATAATAGTAGAATTTTGCAATTCTTTAAAAAAATCAAGTTTTGAATAGAAACTAGATAATTTAATATTTAAAAGGCATTTTAATTTGCTAATTTTTTTTCCTTCCCTTCCATTTCCTCATCAGATCCTAACAGTCTAGGCTGATAAGTTTTTTTTACTACAAGCTGATCTCCTTACTCCTTCTGCTCCCCACAAAGTTCCTAAAGACAGCAGACCAGAAATGACCCAACTATCTGAAACTGGAAGGAAAACATGTTCCGCCAATGACCTTTATTTGCTATCTATCAAGATGAATTGTGTATTTCTTTTCTTCCCTCAATGATAAACACTATGTGAGTCATTAAATCTATTGAAAATAGACAGAATTGTGTTTTGTGCAAAGATACCCTCGATGGACAAGATTTAACATACTTGTTTTCTAAGGGAGTAATGACTTACTCTGAGAACTGTGTCCCTGAAAGGGCAGCACTCCCACCGCTTCATAACTCACTTCACTTCCTTCAATGATGTTAGATCTGTCCTGTGTTTATTTGGAAAAGATGGTATCTTTGAGAAAGGTGTTAGCTGTGCTTAATCACCACCTGTATGCTTTTTGAGGAGGATTGCTTGGCACATAACATTAGACCAGTTTGTGTTAACTGCCACAGCATCAGCGTTGAATGGGCAACACATGCCTGATAATCTGTACATATACTCATGTGCACATCTGCATCTGAGCTGGTGACTCTGCACTCCTTTTAGCAGCAGCGGAGGAAACCAAGTGCTTAATGGCTGTGGTGACTCCCTAAATTTGATGTCTACAAGAGAGTATTTTTTTCATTTGCTCTAAAAGTAGTCAAGCACGACTAGAAATTTAGTTGTCTAAGTTATGGGGAGATGAATCCCGTTCTGCATGTCACTGTTACCCTGTATAATTATGCTGGGAGTACTGGAGTGTTTCCACAGACTACAGTTCGCTGAAATATTTTTGCAGTTTGATATAAGTGTTGCTGTCACTCCACTATGAGAAAACTTTTTCACAGCTATGGTTACAGCAAAAATGTAGTTATATACATGATGTTCTTCCCTGTGTGAGTCAGATAGCTGGATACTGTGTGTAACCTGAGTGAGACCTGACTCTAGGCATAGGTGAAGCAGGCAGTTACTGGCAGCCATGCTGCCTGCATCAATGAACCAGTTTGTGCAGCCTGGTTTGTGCAAGCCAGAGAGAATTGTAGGGGAGCGGGCATGGTCCAGCAGATGGGGCAATGCAGGCCTTCCAATCTCTTCTACCCAGGGTTTCCTTGTGCCTTCCTTCCCACCCTGTCACTCCTGTCCCCTACACTACTCCTGAAACCAAGCTCTTGCCTCGTCACTGGGGTGACAAAACTTAGTTTTTCTGACAGCAAGTGCCTGAGTAAGTTGTGTGAGAAATGATAAAGCTTTTAAAGTCTTTTCTTCCTGGCACTATTTCTTAATATTCTTCTGTTTCCCAGAATGTATGTACTAACTTGCAAAGCTTGGGATGTTGGACATTTCTCTGGTGAATTTAGGGCAGCCTTTTTGTTGCTGCTCCTTTAAGTGACGATGTTGCTCTGATTCACTTTATAAAGGACATAGTTGAACGATAACATACGTAATTGTTTTCAGATAACTATTCGGACATATTTCAAATACTTCCAAATGCTCTTCCGTAACTTTTCAGCAGACAGGAATTGTAGCATGTTAGAAAACAGACCAAAAAAGCTTCCTCCTTTGCTCTGCAAACAAATCTGTGCTTCCGTAAGACGGCAGGCCTCCTCCTGCTGATAAAAGTGAGGCCATTCGAGTCTGGAAAGGGAGGAATGGCACTCGATTTACAGCCCCATTTCTCTATCCAAGCTTGGTGTTTGTGTTTTGGTTTTTTTTTGGTTTTTTTTGTTTGTTTGTTTGTTTGTTTGTTTTTAAGTTGAAGGAAGTCTTAGCCTTAAAGAAGTCTTTATCAGGGAGCGTAGTGAGAGAACAAGGGGTAACGGGTATAAGCTAAAAGAGGGTAAGTTTAGACTAGACATTAGGAAGAAATTTTTCACTGTGAGGGTGGTGAGACACTGGAACAGGTTGCCCAGGGAAGCTGTGGATGCCCCATCCCTGGAGGTGTTCAAGGCCAGGCTGGATGAGGCTTTGAGCAACCTGGTCTAGTGGAGGAAGTCCCTGCCCATGGCAGGGGGTTGGAACTTGGTGATCTTTGACGTCCTTTCCAACCCAAACCATTCTATGATTCTACGATTCTATGAAGTCCAGGGACTCTTTCTACAGTGTTCTTGTCACGTGTGTTTTTTCTGACAGCTAAACTAGAGTGATGTTACCAGTTTTTAATTATTTCTTATACTTTGTCCCCCTCATTTTATTTTCTTGCCAGTGTATGTGCATTTCTGAGGCAGATTTGTTGGAGTACTCCTTGCCGTCTTGCAAACATGCCAGATGTAGTCCAGGCATCACTGCTAGAAAGGTGCTGTCATGAATGATCATGCGCTGGACTTTTTGTAGCAATCTGGGACAAATTAATCTCAATCAGTTGGTGGGTTGCAATATATTTACACAATGTATCCACACTTCCCAGTATGCCTGTGAATAACTCTGGCGAGAGAAGAAGGAAGGTAGCTCTATTTACAGAATAAATTGTTCATTGTGTTCTTTCTCCATTTCCCAGACCAGAAACAGCAGGCAAATTCAATGTGCATACCATTCCCATCCTCCTTTCTTTCTTTCTTACCTCTGTGACAGCTTGGCTTCTCTTTTATGTTCTTCAGCTTGCACTTTTGTTCACACGTGGTCAGAGATATTTCATAGCTCACTAGAGGGAGGGAATCAATTGTGCAGTGTGTTGGAAGAGGGAGGGGGAGAAAAGGACAAAGAAGAAAGAGGTATTGAAATCTCACCTGTACAAGAAGCTCCAGCTTTCTAAGCTGCTATACAGTGGAGACATAAGGAGAAACAGATTGTTGTTGCTTTTTGCCATCTGCTCAGTATGTCACAGATAGCTTTTATCAGCAGGAAGCTATTATCACCAGTTAAAAAGCACGCTCTTTTAAAACAATCTCAAAAAAAGTGTAACAACAGAAACATCATTTTCAGCACTTAAATATGTTTGCATATTTTTCTCCTTCAGGACTGAATTTTTGAGCTTACAGAAGAGGCTTTGTCCTATGTCACACTCTGGGATGTCTGTTCATGCCTGTGTGGGATGGTGGGACCTTCCCAGAAGAGCCCAGCCAGCCCACCCAGCCTGGACAGGGCTTCTGCTGCTCTGTGCCAAAGCTGCTCATCTTGAGAAGTGTCTGCACTGGCCTGTACTGTTGCCACTATATAATTCTGCAGGACTATGTTCTCATAGCTCTCCACTAACCTCTAATTTATGATGTGAACTGTGCTGAGATCACCGTGCAGGCACATTTCTGATCCAGCCTGTTCTGGAGCTGAAGTTACCAAAAGCGAACGGCCAAGATTTATGGAACAGGAAATGTGTGTAAATTTGTTACCTATTCCCTGTTCTTATCACAGCAGCTGCAGCTGTAACACCAGCCACAATGCATCTCCCCACAAGTACTTCTGTGTCATTGTTCATGAAACCTCTTAACTCCCACCTGTCACAGCAAAGGCTGACTTCATTTTGGGGATCCCAAGGCACTTAACTACACACTTTCAGAGAGGCTGTGTATTCCTTCACTGGGACACTAAAATGTAGTTGAATATAGCTCTTCTTCCTGCTGCTCTACGGTTTGTCTCCCTATGGCATTACCCAGCAGCCTGGGTCCAACAGAACCTCCTTACTCCAGGCACCAACTCCATTTCAAATGAAACTCTGTATGTGTCAAAAAGTTTTCAGTTTAAGTTGAACATCTTATTTTTATCTCTGCACATACTATTTCAGATGCACTGCCCCACCCTGAATATTTAACTGAATCCTCGAGTAAACCTTCTCCTAGAACTTTCTTCTTGCTTTCCACATATGTACACTAAACTGAGTACACGTGTACTTTAGCCTATGTCCCTTTTAGCAGGTAAGTTCTCCAAAGCAGCTACTGTTTCTTTTCTAATACTGTAAGGGATCACTCTAGCCCATTTGGGAACTTGTATAATTATAAACAACATGCTTTTGAATGAAAATGATATTAACTATAGAGAAAAAGAAGGAAAACCTGGTATTTACTGAATTTTTGACAGGACGCTCCAGAGAGCTTTCTTTTACAGGATGGGACCTCAGACAAAAAAAAAAAAAAAAATTCATTGCTCCTTGTCCTAACAACCAAGGCACCAAAAAAAGATTCCTTTTTGCTTTGTAAAAATCTTTTATTTAATCTCTTGTACTTGCAGACCAGTCCTTCTTCAGCTCTGGGCATGAGATTCCAGTCAATAGAGTAGAGAGCAGTGTTCCCTTTTTTTTCATTTCTTTATGTTGTGTAGCTTTAAAGAGTAGGAAAGATGAGGGTTAACGTTTTCCTCACAAAACATAGTTGAGGTGTAGACAAGAGTTCTTGGATGGATGGATGGATGGATGGATGGATGGATGGATGGATGGATGAACAAGGCAGTTTCTGATGACATGTTTCACAGAATCACAGAGTCGCAGAACTGTAAGGTTGGAAAAGACCTAGAAGATCATCCAGTCCAACCATATCCAATACTTCCCAACTAAATCACATCCCTCAACACAACATCCAGACGTTTCTTGAACACCCCCATGGTCGGTGACTCCATCACCACCCTGGGCAGTGCATTCCAGTGCCTGACTACGCTTCCGAGAAGTAGTATTTCCTAATGTCCAGCCTGAATCTCCCCTGGCGCAATTTGAAACCATTGCCTCTAGTTCTATCACTGTCTACACGAGAGAAAAGGCCAACCCCTAGCTCACCACAACCTCTCTTCAGGAAGTTGTAGAGAGCTATAAGGTCTCCCCTGAGCCTCCTCTTCTCCGGGCTGAACAATCCCAGCTCCCTCAGCCGCTCCTCATAAGGCCTGTGCTCCAGACTTTTATTTCAGAAAATAAAGAAAACGAAGAGTGTGAGAATGAAGAGCTAAAAAAAGCATTTAGTTGGGAGAAGGTGGAACAGTGACGGATCTCTCATGAATGATGGGACTAGATGAAGAGAATTAAGGACAAAGAGACAGATGGCGTAGTTTTGTTTGTTGGCTTTTTTAGAGGACAATGTTTGTTGTTTTGATTCTATCTATGTGAACTGGACCCCTAGAGACCACTCATACTGTTTATAATGTTTTTTTAAAAATGTTAGCCCCTCGCCCCCTGTTTCAACAGTCATCAAGGGAAGTTGCACCGTGGAGCCAAAGTGAATGTCTATACTAGTTGAAATCAGTTGGACAATTCTGTTCTCATAATAATATAGCCCCTGTCCCACTGGAACTGCTTTCCCTTTTAATGCAAACCATAATAAGTACTTTGCAGAGATCTATTTCTAATCGGTCTCCTCTCTTCCAGGAATGTCATCATTGTGGATTAGTGAAGACTTATGAAAAATTATACTTACTAGAAACATACTTCTATTAGATAAGATTTTTAGAGATTTTACTCCCAGTTATTTTTATGTTATGATTTTTTTTGGTGTGATTACTTATTACTAAATTTTTAAAAGAGCAACATTAGTTGCCAAATGTGATATGAATCTTAAATACATCGACACGAAAATAATATGTTTCTGAGCTTAGAAATCTGTCCCATTTGCAGGATATGTGTACTGGATGACTATCAAGCTTCTTATTTGTGGCTTTTTATAAACATGAAAATAAAATAGTTTTGATTGTGAAATAGTATAAATGAATTTGTAAAGATCCTCTTTTGAACGAAATTCCAGGCTAAGAATACAGTAAGGTAGAAGACAAAAGTGTTCTGGTTTTGTTTCTTGATTTTGACGCATTTTTGCAAGAGAACAGGACCCAGGTACAGATGAGAGCAGCCTGAAAGCTTCTCTTGTATGGGCAGCAGAGTGCCAAGGTGCAAGACAAGGATAGTTGACAGGGAAAAGAAATGCCTTGGCCTTAGGCTGACATGGGACATCTGAGTAAGAAGCTTCCTTCTGTTTATGCAAAGGGTGATTGTGACTGTAATGGATATGCAAGTGATTTTGGGGCAACTGGTTTGGACAACCAGGACTTGAGTTTCACAGGGCAGATTTGGTTCGTAGTTTTATAATCTTCAATCACAAAGTAGGTGGCTGATATAAATACTGTCTTGTTACTTTTCTGCTCATTTCAGCAGATCTGATTAATTTGTAATATATGACTACTGTAGTGGGAATGACACTGAAACAAAACTTTCTTGTTGTGAATACGACAATAAGGTGTTACAAAGCAAAATTTTGACCCTGCTTTGGCTAAATGACATTCCAAGGTCTTTTCCAGCTTGAATTATTCTATGACTCTATGTATTTGTTTCATTTTGAAAGTTGTAGTGGAAATAGGAAATGCCATATTTGGCTTTTCAGCTACGCCAAGCATTTCTTGGTTGTATCACTGTTTGATATTTCTGGAGAACCTCTAACCTTGGGTGACCAGTCTTTGTAGTTTATTCTGTTTTCCTCGAGGGTGATACCTGCATGTGAGCTGTATTTTTCTTCCTTGCTTGCAGTTGCAAGTCCTGCAAGGCAGATGACAGAAATAAAAATTAAAATAGCACTCTACCTTCTGTCAGTACTGTCTTTGCCCAGCTCTGTTCTTCCCTTGCACGTACCCCTGCTACTTCCCATCACCTGCTGACAGAAGCTGCAAGGATGCTACTGTTGGTTAGGGCCCTGTGAGAGAGTTTCTCCATACAATCTCTAAGAAAAAGCTATTTTGCCTAAGTGGCACAATGTTTTTGTTTAGTTCTTGGGACTGTGCTTTCATATTCTGTTAACCACCAGATTTTATATTATCCTACTGGTTTTAGAGACCATCACAGCCACACATGTTTAACTATTATTTTGAGGGTATCTGAGACACAGTTGGTTTGGTGTTTGGTGGTTTTTTTTTTGTTTTTTTTTGGTTTTTTTCTACATTACAAGCTGTTCTCTCTCTGATTTTTGCCTGTTTGTTTCCACTGGCAATTTCTTTTTTAAGCTACACTGTCTCTCAGTAGATGCCAGAGCTGGTCACACTATGCAAAACAAACTGAAATATAGCTGCATTCCCTCCTTCTGTGAATAAGCAGTATTGTTGAGAGCACACCTCTATTCCACTCCACACTCTTCTCAAATCATAGAATCATAAAGTCATTTAGGCTGGAAAGGAACCTTAAGACCATCAAGTCCAGCAAATGCTAAGCTTTCTCCTGAATCTCTGGGCTGGTTTGCAGCTTTGCCAGCAACCATGGTCACAGTACCACTAAGCAGCTGGAGCAGAATTTGGTGGCTCAGAGCTCAGGTCATGTTAGGACAGGCCTTTCAGGTCAATTGTGACAAATGCTGGCTCTTTTTCTGCTAGCATAAAGAACAAGTTTTTTCAATGAACTATTTATAAGCCAAACTAGATTGTGTCTTCACATGAGACAGTAAAACATTAATCCTGCCTCTGTGCTGTCATGGTTGAATGTGGCTGTCAAAATCCTTAGGGCAGAGCTGAGGAGAGGGCTGATGTGGAGCCCACCTGTGCAACAGGGAGTCCCCCTGCCCCATGCTGGCCTGGCCCCAGCAAGGGCTTTCCAAACTCTCGCTGGTGCATCTTACACGTGTTTATGTTCCCTCTTGTGGTTGTGTCCTTCTGAGGATGGACATTGTTTTACTGAGCAGTTTGTTCTAATCTAGCTTTAGTAAAATTGAAGTTAATCTAATGTCTTCTCTCCAGTTTGCCTGGTTCTGACATGCTGTCACATCTTCATATTCCTAATGTTAAAACACATGGAGAGCTGATGTTTACAGCAGCATCCTTGTCTTTGGGTACTTTATGTGAGTGGTGCCAGGTGTCCCCTGCAGCTTCCATCCTGCCCTGCTTTTATGTCTCTGCCATGCTGCATCTGAGTCTTCATTCTTTAAAGGAGGTAAAATAGTCCATTAGCTTTTTTTTTGGCAAAAACCTGACAAGGCTATTCATCCTAAATCCTGGAACTCTTTAAAGAATGGTAAGTGTTGGTTTTGGGCCTGAGGAGAAGAGTTTTGTTCCTTTAGAGGGATTTCTCAGTTTTGGAGAATGAAGATAATAAAGTGAAAAGAGGAATTACTATCCACACAACATGAGCCACAAAGATGATGAAGGGAATGGAGCATCTCCCTTATGAGGAAAGGCTGAAGGAGCTGGGTCTCTTGAGCTTGGAAAAGAGGAGACTGAGGGGTGACCTAATCAATGTTTATAAATATGTAAAGGGTGAGTGTCAGGAGGATGGAGCCAGGCTCTTCTCTGTGACATCCAGTGATCGGACAAAGGGCAATAGGTTCAAGCTGGAACATAGGAGGTTCCACTTGAATATGAGAAAAAACTTCTTTACAGTAAGGGTGACAGAGCACTGGAACAGGCTGCCAAGAGAGGATGTGGAGTCTCCTTCTCTGGAGACATTCAAAGCCCGCCTGGATGCGTTCCTGTGTAATCTGATCTAGGTGTTCCTGCTTCGGCAGGGGGATTGGACTAGATGATCTTTCGAGGTCCCTTCCAATCTCTAACATTCTATGTAACATTAACACGTGTACAGTCCACACAAGCATCCCATCTGCTCAACCAGGTGCCAATATTAGCACCATGATCTCTACACAGATAAATCTCTGGTGGTTTCTCAGCATGTCTGGCAATCCTTGTTGTGCTGCCACTGTTTTCAGGTTTTAGCAATGTTATTCTGCAGAGCAGCTTTCAGGTTGTGAAAAGGGAGGACTTGCTCTCAGGTATGTGCCATAACTAATTTCTGGCTTCTGTTGTTGTTGTTCTGACTGAGCTTTTGACTAGAGAATTTCAGGGAAGATATTTTAAAAATGCCTACATAAGAGGCTTGTGAAGACTGACTACAGAGAGCTGAAGAAAGAGAGGTATGGGTCAGAGGAAAGTAAGTTGAAGAAGAAATAGTAGAGAAGATTTGCTAAGGATTATGGAGAGGATTAAAATTAATTTTCAAACAGTACCATGACATGAACCTTCCAAATATCAGAGCTTGACTTAAATGGACTGCTTGAAGGAGCAGCAAAGACAGCAAGATCTTGCCAGATCTTAAAACTCATGGGAACAGATGTCCAAGTAAGAGCCCTAATAACATGAAGTAGTGTTTGCCTGCACTGTCCAGTGAGTGCAGGCAGCTGCGTGGCCTTTGCCTCATGCTGGGGTGTCAGAGAGCAGTGGTCCTCCATTCCCTGCCTTCAGCATGCTGCTCTGAAGGGTCCTTCTGGGTCTATTGTGGCCTTTCTGTTTTGACAGGTTTTGTAGGTGTATTACAGTAGTGATACCCTGTGCCATATATCCAGCTCAATGCTGCAACTAGGACCAGGCTTGTAGGAAAGCCAAGTTCCTGCTGGGGCAGAGTTTTCAGCAGCAACATTTCTTTGACCATCTGTGTCTTCTTCATAGTTTTCACCTTCTTGTCAGTAGGTCTTCCTCTGGTTAAACACTAGGCTTTCCTGAACTTCATCCTCCTTTTCCCTGCATAGGTAGGAAGGGAGAGTTTTATGTTTAATGTAAAAGCTGAGAAAAGTGTATCTGAATTAAGAAAAAAACATAACCAAGAATTATGGTTTGTGTGTGCAGGGGGAAGAAGAGACTGTTATTATAATTCCTTTGTTCTGATAATCATCGAAAAAAGCAGACAAAGATAGTTCAAGTTGTTGTGTTAAGGTCTATAGCTACTCAAATGAGGCTCTAAAAATCCCTCAGTGAATTTAATTGGACCAGAATTTTATACAGTGGAAGAGATTGTCCAAGCCTTCAGCCTTATGACTGCGATGGATACAGGTCAGGAGGTCTGTGCACGCTGATGTAATGGATCAGTTGCAAGGAGTTGCCCAGTGCTCCTCACCTTGGAACGTGCGATTCTTCTGCCCTGAGCAGTACATGTGTGACTCTTTGCAACAGAAACCCAAGGAGTACCAAACCTGCAGAAGTCCAGAAATAAAAGCAGTGTGGCCTAGAAGACTGTCCCAAAATACCCTTAACTCCATCTCCTGCTATCTCGCTGACTGTGGGTGAGTAGCAACTCCAGATGGTAACCCGCAGCATATGGTCACTACTACCAATTTAGAGTAATATTACTGCCCATATTAATTTAATTACTTGCTTGTTTTGTTTAAAAAAATTTCTTGGATTTTTCTTCAAGATCATTCAAGTATCTGTGGTCATCTGACTTTGCATTTGAGGTTTTTTGCTATGGAGAAGGACTCCACCTAAATTTTATTTATGGTGTGATTAAAAATGGCTACTGAATTGTATTGGTCATTTAATATTGGTGATGAACACCGTCAAGGTTTTGTTCATCCAAAATTTGTACAGTAAAACTTGGCCTTCAAAATCCCATGGACATACTTTTTAAGAGCTCATATGAGTATGTGCTGTGGCAGTGCCAGCCTCAACATCCTGATCTTTGGGTGCTTCAATAAAGCCCAAAGACTGTGGTCAGCTTCTTGGCAGCTCTGTGCCTTGGGCCAGATGGTGAGTGTGAAGGCTCATGCTGCTGGTCCAGGAAATTGCAGTGCTGTGGCAGATGAATGCAGTCCTTCTTCGTAAGTGCTGCCAACTAGACAGTTCAGACTACAGTCTGTGGAGCTGCTTTCTGTATAAATCAAGCTGTGATCCTTAACCTTCCCCATTTTCAGCTCCTTTTGCAATCCCTCATGCCCTTCTTTGCAGCACCTCAGAGGTTAGTTGCTTTCCTTGTACTTCTTAGACTTTCTTGCACCTTTCCCTAATTGCATTTTGTTCTCAGGAGTCTTCCTGACTTCGATACCTGTAACAACACCAGGCAGCTGCTTGACCAAGCAGGCACTTGGTTGCATTGATCTGTGTATAGTTATTCCTCATTAGGCAGTGATTAATGATCTTACACATACATAGGACCTGAATTTGCAAAGACGCTCCTTTTTTTGTTCTGATATTGCTCCTTTGCAACTCCTGGATGAAAGGTACTGCAGAAGACCTCATGCCAGTGAGAGGCAGCAACTTGTGATTCCTTCAGGAGAGACCTGAAGACAATGTTAATTTTTCATATTAATTTTTACACCAGCTTTTGACTTCCCTCACTTACTGTGCTAAAATTTTCCTTTGACTATCAGAATACTAGCAAGCTTATATTTCCTGGACGTGACTTCTTGGTGGTATCTCTCCCTACAGATCATAGTCCGAGGCTTCAATGGCTCTTCCCTTAACATGACACAGATTTAGTGTGATGGGAGTGTTGAGTAATCCAGAGAGTTCAGGATCAGAATCTGGAAAATGAGCATCATGGAGCATTCCTGACAGTATGTCTCACCTCCAGGCACTGACTGTGGCATGTTCATCCTGTTTCTTTAGTCCCCGTGAAACGTTTGACACTTTTTCTCCTGCCCAGGCATTGTAGGTGAAAAACTTTTTTGTACCTTCTTTTATTTTGTCTGGACAGTGTCACAAGTGCAAGTATACAGGGAGGTGCCCAAAACCTTTGCAGATAAACAGAATTCCTTGCTAACAACTGTCCACTAATGTGCTAAAAATACTTCTGGATGTAAACGGCAAATGGCACAGAAACTTCCTGAAAAAAGCTCTGGGCCTGGTGCTACCAGCACCCATGGGACTACGATATGGATCCCCTTGAAGTGTCTTAACATTTCTGCACAGAAAACATGGATTGTCCCATTTTCCTTTAGTGATTTATGGCTGGTTATGACTGTGACACATATTTCAACAATAATTTCTCATTCCTATTCATTCAATTAACTTGTAATGCATCAGTGATACCTGCGACAGCTACAAGGTATTTTTTTTCCTGTCAAGTACTGTATAGTTCTATTTCCGTAAAAGAGTAAAGAATTTACAGCATCTTACTTAGTTTGCATGAATTTGAGTGTTTAAAAAGGTAAAAAAAGAAGCCAGTCCAAGATCAAAAGAGAGAAGCTTAGACAGGGTGTTATGAACTCATCCTTAGAGGTCAGCGGTGCTCTTACAAACCATCTTCATGGGGGTTGGGGCTGCAGTGCTCCCTTGTCACGGCTGGAGGCACTGGCTGAGCTGTGCATCTTCTGAGGCTGTGTCTCCCCAAAAGGTCAGGGGAGCTGGGCCTGGCAGCAGCTGAGGGCTTTTGCTAGAAGACAGCCCATTTCAAAGGGAAGGTATTAGAGCTGGAGGAGTGAGAGAGAGACTTGTTTAAATGCTGTACACCTTCAAAGTACACTAAGCAGTTAAACAGCCATTCTTAAGTTCTACCTGCACTTTTCAATAAAAGATTGAACAGGATGATAGCATCAGCTGACATATCATGGTGTGTGAGCTACTTCTGGGACTCTGTGAGATTTTCTAGAAGAAAACAGTCATCAATACGTAATGTGACATCTCAGGCCTTCGCAGAGACTTCTAAGGAGGAAATTGCTGCCCTTCTCCCTCAGCTGTTTTCTTTGAGGTGTTTCCATTCCCTTTTGCTTTTAAGCTAACTAGAAGCCTTGGAAGGAGTCTGTTGAAAGCTCACTGAAATGTAGTGATGTGGTCTGAGAGACTGATAGCCTGTTTCCCAAAATGAGGTGGCTTTTGCAGTCCCAGAAACTTTTCTCCCCCTATAGGAACAATTTGTGTAAATCAGTGCACACCTGAAATAGGAGCAGAAGAAAAGCAGGAGTATAGCCCGGTCTCCTATAAAAGCAGGATTATAACCCAGAAAAGTATTAGTAAGGTGGCCCCGAAAACAAGCTAGAAAAAAGGGTTTTTAGACTCAGCACTGCCAGAACGGAAGTTGGAGCCAGTTGTTTGATGCTTGCTGCCTTAGAAGGTTATCGAGACTTCCTACATTTTCCATACAGAACTAGGATTGTGTGAGTGAAATGCCTTAAATCCATCAATTTTTTCTCCTAAACCAGCAATGTCTCCCATGTAATGCTGTCCAATGGGCTAAAAATAACAATGTGCATTTGGGGTGTAGGGTGTAGCAGGGACGTTTCAGACTGAGCCCTGTAAAACTGGCAAAACACTTGCCTGCTCTCTTTAGAATAATCGTAAGTAAATCATTAAGTCAGGCACTCCTGGTGACCTCCCCCCAGTTTGCAGCACAGCAGCTTTCTCTGAGCTGCCCATGCTGTGCCCAGTGTGGAGCACGCCTGAGGTCTGACCCTGCTGCTGCCACCACCTTTCTGGTGGTGCCTTCAGGTGTTGTTAGTCCGTTTCATGGTCTCAACACTAGGACCAAAGCACCCAGTGGCTGTGGCAGATGTCTCTTGTTGCATTGCAGGACAGTACCATCAAGCGTTTGGTTTGTTTTCAATCCCGTGTGGGTTGACTAGTATGAGAGCAGAGTGTTGTCAGCACCAGGGCAGTTCTGCCTCAAGGGCAGGAGCGTCACCTGGGAGGGTACATGATTCTGCTGCATGGAGGCAACATACATGGGCTGAGGTTGCTTACCCTCCTTGGTGTTAATCCTGTCTGTCCTAGCTCTTGCTAGGAAGGAGTGGGGGTTCGGGGGGTTCGGTTTTTAATCTCTGCAAAATTTCGTGTCTGAAAGTTACTATCTGAGCATCATGCAAAAGTGCAGACCTGCCCTCAAGGAGCTGCATAGACTCAACACACACACACACAAAAAAAAAAAAAAAAAAAAAAAAAAACTTTAA
>WKFP01014385.1:307800-331401 GCA_011057875.1 Pterocles orientalis
AAAAATAAACACAAAAAAACAAAAAAAAAAAAAAAAAAAAAAGAGAGGATCTTGATCAAATTTGGAGTCTACTGATTTTCCTGGTGACTCTACAACATTTTATGTAGTAACCCTTAGTGTATGTGGGCGTCATGTTATATCCATGCTTTAACTTGCAGCCCTAAGAAGTTCCATTTGATGATGGAAACCAAATGTGAAAGCAGCTTTTTTACATCCCTATAATCTAAAAATGAGCTCTGTACATACAACACAGTCTTCAAATTTTGCTGAAAATACGTTGCTTCTGGCTTGACTTTTCTTTTGCCAAAGCTTTGGGTTTAAGACATTTTTTCAGCCAAAACTCTAATCTAACCCATTAAAAATTTGTTTTAATATTGGAAACATTGAGCAAACCTAAAGGAAAATGACACTGTGTTTTGTTAGGAGATGATTTCTTTTTTGATAGTTTTATTTTCACATCAGAATTATGCATGAAATTCTCTGTAAGAAAGTAGACATTTTATTTAAACAGAAAAAGATTATTCAGGGCAAAATTCTGCTGTGCTGTCCTTTGCAAGTCTGAAATTCATGGCATTGCTCTAGAATTGCTTCCCTTGTGTGACTGTTCCTCAGGTGCATGAGTACACAGTTTATACTTTATGCATTTCTAGGCAATGTTTCCTAAAAGTTACCTATAAATATTAATAATAAAAACATTTCTGGGTTTAATACAGAAATTAAGAAAAAAAGCCAGTTCACCTTAGAATTCCGTGCAAAAGCTGCATGTGTTACTTATCAGATACTGCATGCAGTTACCTATGCATGTATGATCTTTCAAATTGCAATTTGCTCTCAGGCCTAAACACCTGTGTTCTCCTAAAAAGCACCATTTCAAATGAGTCTTTGCAACAAAGCCCTTGTTCTCTTGTAGTTTATGGGTCACTTTCAGATTCATTTTTGAAGCTGAAGGACCTCAGTTGAGCCTTGCTTTGAGAGATCCAGGGATGTTTAGTGACGAACAGCATATACAGACAATTGCAGTGTATTGTAGAATAGAAAGGTAATTGGGGGTATAGTTGTTTCTGCAAGTATGTAAATGGACGCACTGCTGGAAATGCAGTGTGTAGGTGTGATTGTTTTTCTGGGTGAGTAAGCTGATTAGTATTGTAAAGTCTAGCTAGCATGCTCTGCAAAAGCTCTGAGAAACATATAGTCGCTTGGTTTTTTTTTCAGTCTGATGATCCATCTTTTTGATTATATTCGCATAAATATTACCTTGTGCACTTCAGTTATATTTGCTGATACTATGTTTTGGCTTCTATAGTAGTAATAATTTCAGGTTCATGTGGGCTTATTATGAATACTGAGTTACAACAAAATATTTTCTCTAAGTTAAACCGACTTTTAAAAATCCAATAAAAAGCATGTGCCTCTCTAGTCCCAAATAACATTAACTTAGAAGTGCCTGTAATTTAGGCAGCAGTCTGTCCTTATGACCTTTCAGCCTGAATTTATGAAATGTGATACAAACAACACAAGACGTAGGCACAAATATAGGGAGGGAGAGGGCAAGTTCAGAAGTGAGGGGATGGGGGAGAAGTTCTGGAGGACTGAGAGGTGTTTTAATTGAAGAACAAATACTAAATGCTTTTAATGGAGATAGCCACATGAATAAAAATACAAGCTTAGGTGAAAGAGGTGACAAAATTAAGATGCAGGGAGTAGGTAGGGTGTACAGCCTGTGGTAGAGAAGCGCAGTGGGCACACAGGCAGATTTCACATCTCATCCATGTGAAAGAGCATGAGGGGTGAGTGTGGAGGGTGTGTGATATGCGAGATGCATGGGGAAACAACATTGGTCAGGAAGATATGACGGCAGCAGTGCAGAGCTGAACCCTGGCCAGAGTTGCAGGTTGGACTGAGCAAGGTTTGTTGCTGCACCGATGCAGTCCTGTGAGTTTCAGGGATCTGAGGGACAGGTAGGATAAGCTCAAGTCTGCTGCTATGTCCCCTGTAGATCTCATCACCATAAGGGGCTGGTAGGGCACCAATCCAGTATGAGAGAGGCATTTCGGCTGTCACTTAAAAAAATAAAATTGTCTTTTAAATACAGTTAGTGAAAGACAATAGGGAAAAGTGAGAGGACAGGAGATTCAGAAGGATACCATACAGAGAGTGGGAAGGGGATGAATGAATAGAAAAATTGTTGTTGGTGACTGATGCTGAAGAGCGGATCCTACTGTGGACGAAATTGTGGGGCAAGCATTGCCCTATTGGGTGCACCTGTATTATTATTGGTGCGGAGTCCAAAGATGGGGGAGAGGGCAAAAATAGGATTGGTCACACTCAGTGAATGTTTGGGAAATTGACTGGTTTTGATCTGGGCTGGAACAAGGCTGAGAGCTCAGAGCTAGAGGAGAAAGGCTGCTCTCTGGGATTTCATAAGCTCTGTATTGTGCATTTTCAGGCTGTCCAGCTTTCCTGGCTGTAGGCTTGTGACAGCCTCTGCCTGCATCTTTCTCCACTGGCTTCTTAGTGAAACAAAAAGATGAGATCCTCTCTGCACGAAACGAAGAATTAACAAGTTTATTATAAGTGATGGAAAGTGTTTCCCAGTCACCTTTGTATTTCCCTCTCCTCTGCTGCTCTGTGTGCAGACCAACAAACTAAACTGCTGATCTGCTTTCAGTTCCTCTTGAAAAGTAGGGAAAGGGCCAGAGTTAAGGACAGATGCCAGTAGAACAAGAGAAATATATCAAAATCTTAGAAGGAGAGATGAGGGACGGCACCAAGTACAGCTAATGGGGTGTCAGATGCAGAAGGAAGCAAGTGCCTCAGCTCCACCTGTGTTCCTGCTGTTCCTGAGTTTTTCAGTGCATTGGTCTCAGAGGGTGAGCGTTTAGCCAGAAATATGGATTGTAAGGCAGGGGAAAAAGGAATACAAAAAAGCAAACAGAATACTGTGCAATTGAGATGAAGTCCCCAGAGGGCCAAATTCTACAGGTTTTCTTGTTTCCCAGGTTTTCTGGTTTAACTTGAAATGAGAAAAGCCACTGGAGGGAGGAAGAGGGCCATGGCAATTATGGAAAAGTGTCATTAAAGAGGAAAGTTGATGTGTGCTTAAAGGAATAGTGACTAATAAGAGGAAGTTGCTTTTCAAGGACCTTCAAACTGAGGTGTTTGATTAAAATTGCTGTGGCAGTCCTAAACCTGTACCGTTTATGCAGGGAAATGGAAATGCTTATAAAATATAATATCACATATACCTACCGTGATTCATTGCTGCATGTAAGACAACTGCATTGTAGCTGTTGAGAAAATCGCAGCTTTTGCATTTTTTTGACTCTGTGTATTTTAAATTCATGATCTTTAACACATTATTTTTCCCAAGATGTGAATATTAGTGGCTGGATCTTAATGGTGCTTTTCAAAAAACCTGAAAATCTAATATATTTTTTGTGTATATTTATATTTTTTCAACCATATTTACTTGTTTCCTTCATTACTTTGTTTGCATCCTTATCCATCTGGCTCCTCTTTTTCTGTCTTGGACTGTGACTTATATCCAGGGCAGTGAAAATGTTATGGAAAGGACATTTACATTTCAAAACGTGCATTCCCTACAGTGGCTGTCACGGCATATAGGCTAAACACAAGACAGATTTCAGGCACCAGTTAACATCCTCTGATCTCTATCTGTGAAATGGGAGTACTAATGTTTATCGACCCAAGGAGGCTGTGAAAATTACCTGGTATTTGCAAAAATGAAGGTTGAATCCCTGCACAAAATCTCAAGGGAGTTGTCTGTTGTCTGGGTGAGCCCTACATGTTTGTGTGTCCCAACCTATTCGAAATGTTTCCTGCACAGTTTTTTTTTCCCCGTATCAGTAACTATGTATCTTTTTTAGAAGTAATAAGTGTTTTCTAAGAACCTAGACATTAAATGTAACAGTTTTTTCCCTTTTCCTCTCATGGTTATTTTATTGTTTACAGTTCCCTACACAGTCATCTTGAAACCATGTGGCTGTCACTGCGGACTTAAGGTGTGTTTGTCTTTATGGAAGCAGAAAACCAGGGAGCCAGTACAATAACATTTGAATTCAGTATTGAGAGTGATTGCTTGTTTCCTTTCAAAAATGTTTTTTTAATAGACATGAAAACGATCTGGATTTTGATGACTGCTATTTCATATAATGAAAAAAATGATAAGAAGACGAAGGAAAAGACAATAGGAAAATTTCACTGAAGTCTGAAAGGATTCCTTCAAATGCTTAATGTTTTCCATGGACTATTTCAAGGGTGGGAAAATCAACTTCCCATTACCAACAACTCCATTTCCTCTGGAATAAGCTAGCTGTGACAGCAGGTTTCTTTACCTTCCAGTTGTGAGTTCCCTAAAGCAACTTAATTTAACCTCAGCTAGTTATTAGTCTAGCATTAAAATAATCCTCTACTTCCACACTCTAAGCCCATAGCTAGAAGCTAGTGCTCTTCTTTACTGTCTATGTTAGAAAATAAAAATGTCCAGATATTGCAAAGCTGTTGCTGCTGCATAAACATCCTCCTCTCTCCCACTTAGTGTCAGCACCAGTAGAAGCAGAAGCAGAGTGAAGGTGGCAGTTTTGATGTCATTGCCAGCACAGGGTGGTGGAGAGCCACGAGCTGAGGCTGGTCCAACAAGCTGCCCCATCTGTTGCACACAGGGGTAGACCTGACCTCCTTTTAGAAGGGAAACCCTTTCCTTGGGCAGACTTCGCTCACCTGGGCTTTGGTGGCCTTCAATGCTTACCACCAAATGGAGCATTTTAGGGTGGCATTTTAGTATTCATAAAAGCTGTTCGTCATTGTAAAGAAAGAAAATAATATTTTTTTTATTTAGCATGGGTATGCTTACATCACAAATGCTATTTTCCAACACCCCCTACTTCACCAAAGGAGAAGTGGGATAGGACCTGAAGAAAGGAAGTAAACAGGGGCTGTTTTCATGGGGGAAGACAGACTATGAGTGAGGGAGCAGTATGAATACAGGGAATAATGTGCAAAGCAGAGGGCAATGGGCAGCGTTTGTGGCTGAGCAGCAGATTGGGCATGGGAACAATAAAAGGATTGTTGGCTGGGTTATGCTGCAGGGACAGGAGTCCTGAAACATGCTGGTGTGCACCATCATCCAACAGAGAATGGTTGCCAGAAACCCCGGACCTGGCCTCTGAGAAGGTGAGTACATGGATTTGTTTCTCATATGCTCAGACAGTTGTGCACCTGGGATTTTCTTGTGTTCCAGTATCCTAGACGCCAAGCTCATGGAGGCACTGGAGTGCAGAAGCTGCTCCCACGCAGCCTGTGAGCAGCCCTCTTCCTCCACTTCACTGCTGCCCTACCCTTTGAAGCTGGGTGGGAAGCAAGTGACAGCAATAACCTGCTCTTTGTTGTTCTTTGATCTCCCACTACAGCTGAAATTCATCCTGGCTGGGGAGGCCCATGTCAAGCTCTCTGCTCCACAGTCATTCTTAACACAGTCTTGGCCAGGCTCTAGCCTGGTATTGAAGGGCTCTGCGTTGCAGCTGAAGCTAGAAGCTCAGGGTTTTAACCTTTTGATGAAACAACAGGCTTCACAGATGACACCATAAATTAAGTCTTACTTTCCCTTCTGGTCTGGAAGAAAACCATGATTTTAATTACTCAGTTCATCTCTTGGGTCACTTCACTAGACTTCAGGAGGATTCATAATTAATGGCTCAGAGCAGGCTTTTTTTTCAGTTCGTATTTTTGCTTTGAACTTAACATTTTTTTCCCTATTCCAGACAGCATCATTTACATAATGAACAAATAGCATATTAATCTTTTGATGTGGACCCATGTTGTTTATGAAGTTTCTCAGATTCTTAAACCTGCGTGTCTTGTAATGTTTTTAAAGATATTGATCTTCAGCAGAGAAAAAAATGATGCTTTCTCTGTTGTGTCCTGTTGTCCCCACCCATCATAAAATCCTGGTAGGGTCAATTCATTATAATTTCCTTATGAGGTAAACTAATAAATCATAGCATGTCTAACTGATATTTCATGGTAGGTTTGCAGAAAATTTGCTGATAATTAATTGCTCAATAGTTTTTGTGTAAAAAGCACTGCCTTTTCGGAAGTGAAAGAAAAGGTTAATGTGCATAATGAGAAATACTATAGAAATGTTTGCATTAAAGTAGGACAAAATTTTGGCTGCAGCCACAGTTTCCGAGATTTGTTTTTGGTTACTATTTTTGACAGCATTTTGTATAAGTAATCTCTTTTTTCTGTGATGGTTACTCCATGTTGTCCTCAGAAAATGTTATTTTCCTCTTTTATTCGGATGAATGTGCCTGTGCATCAGTGAATTGAATGGTATGTGCCTGTTTCAAGGAAAGAGATGCATGCTGCAGCTGGCTATTGTGGCAGTAGCCACCTGCTTGTTGTGCCTTGAGTAGGTGAGCCCATCCTCCACATGAGCAGGAGCAAGCACCTTTTGGTGACTAAGGCAAATTCTCAGTTTTCTGGAAGCCTAGATCTATAGTCGTGTTTTGGCATGGATACTCGCTATGTAGTTACTCACTGGCCCACACTCAGGTGTCCCAAGGCAGTGCCTTCTTGTGTTGTGTTTGCTTTCAGGAAAGGAGGGTTTTGTCCTGACTCCAGACCTCTTTGGCAAATACCTTCTGCTGGCAGCTCTTCTTTGCTACACATCTCAGGAAAACAGGCACGGCTCACTACACATGGCCATCAGGGAGAAGAAAAGAAGGGGACATAAAGTAACACTCTTAGCACCTCGCCAAAGGGTAACTGAAGAAGAACCCAAAGGTTGTTATTGTCGCCAAAGTTGGTGATTGATCCAGTCAGATGGTCCTCTGACAACAGTGTATACTGCTGTATTTCTTCAGAGTAAAGGCTTATCTGCCAGATACTTTCCACTGTCTCAGCTTCTTTCTGTCCTCAGGCACGTAGTGATCACCTTGTGTCATGAGGAACACAGGCTGCTGAGGTCCCTCATCTCTTGTCACTCTCTGAATTTTATTAACTCTGCAAATTTTATTAACAATATTCACATAAGTTTCTACTTTTTAAAATGTTGCATCTACTCGTTTATTTATTTATTTATTTATTTATTTATTTGTTCGTCTCGGTCAATTGGTCTTATGAATTCTTAAGCTTGGTTTGTTTTCATGGGTGTTTAAGCTTTGGTCTTTAATTCCAGTAAGTGCATTACTAAGGACAATGAATAGGGAAGAGCTCAGTGAGTTTCTCTGTAGTATATACTACTCTTATGTTAATTTTTCTCTCCTTGTATTGCCTACTGTTTCTTATTCTTGCCTCCTTGCACCCATGCACACAATTGGCCTATCTGTTGAGACAAGTGTGTGGGAGTAGCAGGCTATGTAATGATCTGTGTACGTCTTCAAAGGACAAATACTTCTGTTTCCCACAGAAAAGACGGAGTTTTGACAGACTTTCTTTAGCTGTTTTTCTGAATCTCTAGTTCGTTTCACACAACGGATCCTACAGTTTGAGCCAAGGTAATGCAATAACTCTAGCACAGGTGGAAACAGTCCTACCATAGTATTTTTAGTGCTGGTTTATCTCCGTTATTCATTAAACACCCTCCGCCCCCTCCTTTTACTCTGTCCAGCAATGCATTACCATAAAGCAATGTTCCGCCTGCTGAACCAAGGCCGGAAATGTGGAGTAATTACTTCTGCTGCATAAATAGGACGAGTTACAGGCAGAAATGTCATTGCTGCCATTGTACAAAGCACACTGGTCTTGGCGGTCAGTGTGCGCTGCTCAACCATAGACCAACTGATAAAACAAGGACTGGTGGGTGTCAGCATGGAGTTGTGTATGGGTTGGTGGAGGGACATAATGAATACTCAATGAATAGGATTAATTCTAGTATTTAAAAGACATAGAGCTGCTGCAAAGATGAAAAAAAATATTTTCCCTTCAAATATTTCTAAATATCCCTGTAGCAGCTAGATTTTTTCATTTTTATTTTTTTACTACTTTCTGGAGTGTTTTAGGATGCTCAAAATGCTCTTCTAGGAACTGTTCTAGACAAGGCAGCACTAACTTAGTACTAGGTGTTGCTTTCTTACCTTACAGCAGAAATGACTTTAGGATTGAGAAAGAAGAGTTTGATAGCTGCTTTGTGCAAAGGAAGGTGAAAGGGGTTTGGGTTTTGTTTGTGAATACTTCACAGGCTTGATTGTGGTTGAGCCACCTAATCTGTATTTGCATCCATCAAAGAGTTCTGATACACCTGAGCAGTCCCATCAGACATACGTAAGGATTCCCACATGCTCAAGTCAGCCGAACTACACTGAAATAACTGAACACAATAAACTATTTAGGATGCACACCTGTCCTGTGATGTATGGAGGTTAAATGACCACAAGGTTTGTTAAGTTCTTTGGATCTCTAAATGGCTGCAGGACTTTTCTTGATGCCCTCCTAGAATCTTGTAACATCTTGAGTAAAATGTCTCTCATGTTAATTTTTTAATATTACGATGAATGTTAAAAATTTTGTTTTGAAATATTTGATTTTTGTCTTTTGAAAATCCCAGGACAAGACAATGTATTTATCTGTACAATGCTTTTTCGTTACTGTTGTAGCAGAATTCTGTGTTTACTGAAATAGAAGCAAATGTTTGTTACAACACTTTTTTTTTCTTTTTTTCTTGGCAATCTATTAAAGGGTTTTTTTTACAATTAACTGACATCACATAAGTTCTGTGCCATCCAGAGGATTCTGACTAAAATATCTTCATTGCCATAGTACTCTTTTATCTTCTTTGGCAAATCCTAACATCCAAAACCAGTTTGCATAGATAAGAGTTTCTGTCTCTGAAAATGTAGTCAGAGCTCCAGAATGAGAGTTAATGTTTTTTTCCTGAAGATCTGTGTGAGTTTGGGAGGGGAGAATCTTCACTGTCTCTTAACTATTGTTTCACTGGAGGGTGTTCCCTAGCAGCTGGAAGAAAAATGTAAGCTATAAAGTCACATATCTGGTCCCTTATATCTGAATTCTCTAGCCCTGCCGGGTCCTGAAAATTCATGTGTTTCATTTGCTCTTCTGTAAAAACCCTCATTTGTTCAACCTGTGTTTAGCTTCAGTAATAGAGCTTTTGGCAGTCTGAGTGCTAAAATCTATAATTCTTTAAGATTTTGCTTTGAAATATTCCGGGGTTTTGTTCATCTGGTTGTTCAGGCTGGTTTTTTAATGCCAGTTTTGTTCTTCCTTCTGCTCAAAGGATACCTGTGGCGTTTGTGAAGGCCTGAGCAAAAGCAAGGACATAGGAGGTACTCAAAAGCTTCTCTCCCTCTCCTTCTCAGGCACCCCTTCCTTCCAGCAGAACGAGGGGTGCAAGATGGGGTTGTCTTGCACGGGAAGCCTGCAGAGACCAGCGTCTGCGTGGCTTTTCTGTGTTGCTGTGTCTCAACCTTGCCTTGCCCAGAGGCATCCCAGACTTCCCCTAAGAGCTGACAGGAGTTGCAGAAGATGTGGAAAGTAAGAGTCTTGCATGGCACTGGTTCAAAAATTGCAGGTTTCATGGGAATACAGTAATTACTGGCACCTTGTCATTAAATCTTACCATTGAAAATCTTCCTGTTGAAGTCACTTCTGTCAGAGTAAATTCTTCCACAGTAGGTATTGTGATATGATACAGGAAGGCATTCTTTTTTTCAGACAAAACCCATCCATTTTTCACAGATGCCTGGACTCAGCCCTCTCTCTCCTTCTTGCCTCTCTCCTGCTGACAGTAGGTTGAATGTGTCAATTCACGGTGGTCTTGTGCTGAATCTGGAGTAAGTCAGCTGAATGCCTGGGCTCAGGGACTTAGCGCTTAGAGCTGCCCACTCACTGTTTGTGTGTACAATAAGCAGAGGAAAATGGTCCTGGCACAAGTTTAGCTCAAGGAGGGTGGAGAGTTGTTACCTGTCATTCATTCCTCACTTGGGTCAATTCAACAGTGTACTCTTTAACATGGTGTCCCCAGCTTCAGAACCAAGGTTGTTTCAGTTTCCTTGTGGTCTTGCATCCTGGCTCTCTGCCAGTTTTTCCTTGCTATTAAAATGAGCCAATAATCTTCTCTTGTCAACCCTCAGAGGGCATTTAAAGGATTAAGCAAGTATTATCTGTTCAGGGTTGGAGATTGCATACACACAGGTGTGCAGGCAGCTGGTAGCACTGGATCTATTGCATAAAGTAAGAAAAGAAAGAAAAGAAGTATTTATTATCTAGGTGAAAGCACACACTTGCAGAAATAGAGAGACCTCAGGAAAGATAAGGAAGTTAAACACCACATGGACATCCGATACTGATAAGTCAATGAAGTGTGCAGCCAGGCAGTCTTCAGGACAGCATGTGTCAGTGCAGCCTGCTGCAGGCACTGGAGCTACTGAGGTAGCTCTGCATGAAACTTTCAATGTGGTGCTGGGTTATCTACAGACCCAGAAGAGCAAGTGGTCTTGCACTGGGGAATTAGAGAGGGAGTGGTAACCAAAGCAAGCCCGAGGGTCTGATTTTAGACTGTGGGCTTAGAAAGGCTTCCAGCCTAGGAGGAAGGGGCCGCCCTTCTCTCCTGGGCATTAGGGTCCCTTTCAGGAGCAGGCAGGGTTGCTGACTGTAGGATGGGATGCCACTCGCCTTCTTCCCAGACACCTGAGGGATGCTTTGAAACTATACATGTGAACTGTTACAGCATGCTTTAGGCTCCTCACAGGTGTGTGCTGAGCCCTCAGTGCCCTTTTTGCCACTGAAAATTAGACAGGATAAGGTATAAATTAACTCCTTGACCCCTTAATAGAGTTAGTTTGGTATCTTTGAAATACTTAGTATTCACCTGCCAACAGAGGGGCTAGGGTCAAGCTCTCATCTCACTCACAGAAGCTTTATGTGTAGTGCCCTGAGGCATCTGAACACCTGTGTCTGAGTCAAAATCTGGCCTTGTGTGAACAGCATGACTGTAGCATGACAGGTTGTTATATGTTGTGTAGACAGACTTGACTTCACATGGGAGTAAAAATGGTAATTAATGAGGAAATATTTGTTAAAACAACCTTCCCCATTTTACTGATGAGGCCAGGAGGTTGTGCAGTCACCACTGGCACTGTGACAAGGACCACGTCTCTGGTTTCTGTTTTGCCCTTGAGAGACCCCAAAGCTGGTTGCTCAAGGCATGGCCACCATTTCTGGGCTTGGCAGGTGCTTTGCCTTGGCAATTCAACATGCCAATCACTTGCTGACTTCCTTCACAGTGCTTACGTGGTAGAGAGGACTTTGTCCCAACCTTCTACGTCAAAAGGGAATTAAATATCAATACAAACACAGGCTGCATAGTTGAGACCTTAAGCCTACAACAAACTGTACAGTTTAATCTGCTGCTGCTGTAGACAAGCTATCCTTTTTAAATAGTTTAAATTTAGCTGGTAGAGCCCTTGAGAGATTATTTTTGGGACACATCCTGTTTACTGATCTCCGCTAATCATGTTATCTATTAATTCTGCTGTTTAAGAGCACATGCCTAGACCTTGTACTGTGTTGCTAATTTGTTTCTCTGCTATGTGAAGCAGAGACCCAAGGAAATGAGAAAATTACTCTGACCATTCCTACCAATTGTCTTTATTAGTGCTTTGAGCAGTAGATCAGGTCTGCATGGTCAGGTTGAATCCTGGCTGACCTTTTCTTCACTCTGAGTTTACAAACATGAGGAGGAAGTTTTCTTACTGCTGATATGCAGTTTGCTGGATGCACTTGCAAATGTCAGCATTCTGAGCTCCCTCACTGCCGCTGCTCAGAAACGGCAAATGCAGCACTGAAACTATGGTGGCTGGGAGCACAACTCTTCCTGTGCTCTTCATTCCCAGCTGTAGCCCCCTTATCTGAAAGGGCTTCTTTCTGGAGTAGACCAGGTTTGGGGCTTTTTTTTTTTAGCTTTCTCCCCTGACAGGGAGCCAAGGCAACCAAAAGATGAAGGATGTCCCTGGAAAGCAGCTGAGGACATCATACACTTATTCCTGGGTGCAACATGCCTTCAGGCACTGCTGGGGTGCCCACTGTTGCTGCTCAGAATCTGGGTGCTATAAACTGTCGCCTGATAGAAAGAGTGTTATTCTTCAACCCTGCTGGTCTGGGAGACAGCACTACATGCCAGGGCAGTGCAAGCAAGGTCAATGAGAGTTCCGGAGATCAGTTAATAATGAGCACTCAGCTATGAACGGACAACTTGTCACAGGATAGAAATGTAAGTCCTGTGCTTATGCTGCTACTGCTTCATATTGTGTGAGATGTCTTGTCCTGGGGTAGTCCTTAGAAAAGCCACCATACAATAGCAGTGTTACATACTCGCATGCTATTTGGGAAATTTAACACCATACACTGTCCATACTTAAACTACACAGTTAAACATAAGTTTGAATTCCCAGTTAGACTATCCCAGGCCTACTGAAAAAATATCTCTGGTTTACCACAGAAAACAACACCTTGGAGAATAGTAGTACTGCAGTAAAACACTACCTCAAAAAGGCCTTTATCATTGACAACACAATGACAGCAAAAATGTGTGGAGGGAAAGGGAAGAAAAGGACAGAGTATATGAGGGGAAAATGTTCTCACATGGCTTTTTAAGCAGCTCTGCTGAGTTGTCTTGAGGGCTATATGTAGCCTCTTGTGAAAGGTTGTTCTAAGAGTGCTTCACACAAAACTAAGAGATGGCATTAAGCAAATGAGTTTGCACAAATCAGAAAAAATTATAATCCTCATCTCCTACTAACTGGTGTATTTTTGTGCCAAAACTTTATCTCTTTGCTTTCCAGCTCTTTAATTTCTGTGCTATGCCTTAAAAGCACAGGAGCAGGCCATCCTCATCTGCAGTAAGACAAAGTGGCAGAGAAGATGGCCAGCCTGCCTAAACAGAGAGCTTTTCCTGGGACTCAGGGGAAAAGAAGGAGAGTATACAATCTCTGGAAGAAGGGTCAGGCAACCCAAAAAGAGTACAGGGATCCTGTCAGGTCATACAGAGTTAAAATTGGGAAGGTAAAAGCCCAACAGGAACTCAATCTGGATGCAGTGGTAAGAGATAAGAAAAGATGTTTTTACAAATACATTAACAACAAAAGGAGAGCTTTGGAGACCCTCCATCCCTTGCTGGAAGCAGGAGGGATCGTTATCACCAAGGACTAGTAAAAGGCTGAGGTGCTTAATGCCTTCTTCGCCTCAGTCTTCAATAGTCAGACCAGTTATCCTCACAGTATTCAACTCCCTGAGCTGGCAGGCAGGGACAAAGAGCAGAATAACCTTCCCACAATCCAGGAGGAAGCTACACCACCTGGACACACATGTCTATGGGGCCAGATGGGATCCACCCAAGAGTACTGAGGGAGCTGGTAGGGGAGCTTGCCAAGCCCCTCTCCATCATTTATCAACAGTCCTGGATAACAGGGGAGGTCCCAGAAGACTGGAAACTTGCCAGTGTGACACCCATCTACAGGAAGGGCCGTAAGGAGGACCGGGGGAACTACAGGCCTGTCAGCCTGACCTTGGTACCGGGGAAGATTATGGAACGGCTCATCTTGAGTGTGCTCACACGGCATGTACAGGACACCCAGGGTATCGAGCCCAGCCAGCATGGATTCATGAAAAGAAGGTCGTGCTTGACCAACCTGATCTTTCTTCAGGTGACCCGCCTAGTGGATGAGGGAAAGGCCGTGGATGTCATCTACTTGGACTTTAGCAAGGCCTTCGACACTGTTTCCCACAGCATTCTCCTAGAAAAGCCAGTGGCTCATGGCTTAGACAGGAACACCCTTTACTGGATAAAAAACTGTCTGGATGGCCAAGCCCAGAGAGTCGTGGTGAATGGAGTTAAGTCCAGGTGGCAGCCGGTCACCAGTGGTGTTTCCCAGGGATGGGTTTTGGGGCCTATCCTGTTTAACATCTTTATCAATGTCCTGGATGAGGGGGTGGAGTGCTCCCTCAGTAAGTTTGCTGATGACACCAAATTGAGCGGGTGTGTTGATTTTCTTGAGGGTAGGGAGGCTTTGCAGAGGGATCTGGACAGGCTGGACCGATGGGCTGAGGCCAATTGTATGAGGTTAAATAAAGCCAAGTGCTGGGTTCTGCACTTTGGTCACAACCCCCTGCAATGCTGCAGGCTCAGGGGAGAGTGGCTGGAAAGCTGACCAGCAGAGAGGGACCTGGGGGTGCACAAAACTGAGTGAGCAAGCAAGACGATAGCAGATGAGTTTCAAAGTAGGTAAATATAGTCCATGCACTGAGAGTAAAACAATCTTAACCATACCTACATGATGCTGGACTTGGAAAGAGATCTTGGAGTCACTTTTGAGGGCTGTCTGCAATTATCCTTCAATACACAGCAGAAGCAGAGGCCAAAAACCAACAAAATCTCGGTCAGCATTAGACAGGTGATGAGAATAAGGAAAAAGGCATCATTTTACTAGGTATGTTCACATTTTAAGTGCTGTATGCAATTCTCGTCTCCATGCCACAAGAAGGACTTAGAGGAAGGCAGCAATCAAGAGCTGTATCTTGTGAAGATATATTAAAATCCTGCAAATTTAAAAGACTCTTCATCTTGCAGAGGAAGAAACTGGAGGGCTACGCCTGAAGCCTACAAAATCAGAAAGGAGATGGACAAGCCTAATGCAGAACTAAATCCTCTGGTATTAGGACTAGAGGCACTCATTGAAATTGGTAGGAGATCAGTTTAAATTGGATAAAAGTGCTCCACTGTGTGGGTAGTGAACTGAATTTGATATTGGAGAAGACCGTAGAAGCAGATGGCATCAGGAAGTTAAAATACAGATTAGACAATTTCACAGGTAATAGGTATGGAAACAGATACTTAAAGGTCTAAGGGATATAAAAAATCATGTGTCCTCTAAGAACCCTAACACAGCAGGTGAGGGTGCTGGAGAAGGGTGTAGGAGAAGGGAACAGGAGACCAACAGGGTTTGCACGCATGACTATCTCCCATCACACTGCTGGAGGCAGAGCAGGGGGCCGGATGCACCCTTGGTCTGACCTCTCAGTTTGTACCCAGCTGTTTGGCTGGCCAGCATCCAATTCAAGACAGCAACTGCAGCCAGCACTCACAAAAGAGCAATAAAAGATAGACAATTTAGGACCTCACGCAGCTGGCAAACACAAACTGGCTCCATACTAGCTTTCCCCTTCGAAAGCAACTAGTTGCCACTCAGCGCTGCCAGTGCTCAGCTCAGGCGCCAGGCTTGAGGGTGAAGAGATGCCTGATCCGTGCAACGGCTGAACTTCTCATGGGTATGTAAATTAAAAGGCAGATAATTGAGCGAGGCTACTTGAAACTTACCACTATGTGCAAGCAAGATGAACTGAGTTTAAGTAGGCCATAGGTTTACTAAATGAAGGTAGATTAAATCTGTCTCAAATGAATCATTGCATCCTGTCTTCACAAGAAAAAGAGAGGTCAGAAGGATCAGGCTACTACATATTGTATTAATGTATTAGTTTTTATTAGAAATCTTCAGAATTTTCCTTTTTTTTTTAAACAAAACCATCTTTTTCTTCAAACAGAAAATATTTGCTTCTATTGCTGAGAGTTACATTTGATGCTTTCACTTTTAATGGAAATGTTTATGTTTTCAAGAAAATTATTTTTTTCTCTTATGAGAGCTTGTGTTTTGTGTTGGAAGTTTTAAGGAAAGTCTTTGGCAGAAGTTTCTGTTGTTCCCTGTTGAGGTCATGTGCTGGTCTGAAGTGGTTGTTTCTCTCTGACATGCCAAACCTGAGGACATCTGTTAACAGGACAGATGTGTTATGTCACCTGGAAGCCTCCTTGGGAGCTCTGCAGTGCTGGGAACCCACAGCAGCTCTTCCCCTCCTGCCTGCCTGTTGGCTTGGGACTGAGAAATGATGTGCTGAAAGGACTCCATCTGAGCATGTGCACTCTTCCTCCATTCTTAAATGCAGTGCTTTAGTGAAGTAGTCTTCAAGTGGCAGTTTTCAACCGTTGTTTTGTAAATGACATTAAATAAGGGAAAATTAAAAACAAAGTAAAACAAAACAAGCCCCCACAAAAATGCCCCAGAAAACTTGATGACAACTCTCTTTATTTTGTGAACTACTGTGACTGCCTAGGTGACCCAAGAGGTCATGAGTGAAGAAAGAGGCAATGGCTTTTACTTGAATGTGCCACTTTTGAGGAATGCAGGAAGAACAATGAGCCATTCCATCTCTGGCCACAGGATCACCCGAAAAACTTTTCCTGTAAAAACCTGGCTTAAATGGACCCACTCAGTCTGACTCACACAAGTGATTTCTCAATAGAAGGTGGGGATTTGGGGTTTTTTCCATTAACCTCATTGGAACTCCTTGCTGTATCATCTCCATCTGCTGTACCATTCAAGAGCAGACTAATTCTAAATTAGAAGGTGTGGTAAAGGACTGTGAGTGATTGACTTCAGCTTTTGGCATGAATAGAGGTGCTAACTTTCCCTCTAATCACAACCTGTACCTCCAATTTAAAAGATGCAGACTGATAGTTGATTTCAGCAAAACTATCTCTTAAAAGAAATATTATCTTGATTCTTTCTGTAACTTTTTTATTTTTCATTATGGTGAGACTGGAATATGTTAACTTTCAGTTTCTACATTTAAACTTCCCTCTAGGAGCTTCTGCAGCACCTCTCTTGCTGTAATACTTCTCCTGCTGCAGCAGCCTCTGTAACATCTTGTCGGTGGATGACTGTCACTTCAACAAGACCTAGACCCTGCAAATTTGACAGTAGTCTGTTTGCCCGAGTGGAAGATCTGGGAGATTCTTCTAGCATTATCTCTTTGCTTTGTGTTTTTAAACTTAATCAGAATTGGTTTTTTTATACCCTCATGATACTGCAGAACAAGAGCTGGTTGGGTGGTACAACCTGTGCCTGTTGAGGCATCCATCTGTATATCCTTGCCTCCCACTGATTTGTTGCTTCTTGTCTTTTCTCCAAGCCCATCAGCACCTTAAATAGGACAATGTCTCTGCTGGTGCCGTAAATGTGGCAAAGAAAACAGCAACAGCAGAAAGAAAAAGCTACAGCAGAGCCAGTGGACCTGTGTATGACTTGATTTGATTACCGATTTAATGTGACTTTGTGGCTTTCATCCTGGCATGCTCTGTTGGTGCCTGTAGGTGTTTTATTTGTTTTGAACTTGTTCCTTTGTGTAGCTCCTGACTGCAACAGCTGTGGAAGTGACCACAAGCTCCTCCCTCACAGGCTCATTAGTGTTAAATAGTGCTTGCAGGAACCCAAAACACATACAACCTACTATAAAATGCCAAGCTCCTGCTCTCTTTTTTTTTCTTTTTTTTTTTTCCCCCTAAACCCAGTTGATGATTTTTTATGCCTAACTATGTTTACACATAGAAGTGGCTTGGCTTCCTCCTTGTCAATCAAAGGTGCCCTGATTTGCCCATCTTAATCATTATTAAGGAAAATAAACATAATTTGACTTTATTAAAATACAGCCTCCTAGCACCACTGTCGCTAAGGCTGTACGTGTAACTGGGCGAGGTACAGCTCCATCGATACAGGCACAGTTTGCTATTTCCCAGGTTTGAGGCTATGGAATCAGTGACCAATGTCATCAGATTCCTTGTAATGAGTGGAGGATGTTTCTGGCCCTGTAGTACCAAGAGTGACAGTGACACAGACCTCTGGAGGGGCTGTGGTCATTCTCTTCCCTGTCTGGAGCTTTGCCAGACTCACGTGATCAAATGTTGACGTGCTAAGGCAAAGCTTTGCTCCCTTGAATGGAGGCCACTGGCGGCTGAGGGTTGTTTCAAGCTCCTTTTCTCTTCTGCTTTTGCAGAAGGCTCTTCATACTCTTTGGCATTGCTCATCCTTTGGTTTCACCAGCTCTGGTCGTGGGACTTAGATGACAGAATGGGTATAAGCTAAAAGAGGGTAAATTTAGACTAGACATTAGGAAAAAAAATTTCACTATGAGGGTGGTGAGACACTGGAACAGGTTGCCCAGAGAAGCTGTGGATGCCCCATCCCTGGAGGTGTTCAAGGCCAGGCTGGATGAGGCTTTGAGCAACCTGGTCTAGTGGAGGATGTCCCTGCCCACGGCAGGGGGGTTGGAACTTGATGATCTTTGAGGTCCTTTCCAACCCAAACCCATTCTATGATTTCATGATTCTATGAATTGAAATGATCTTGGACAAAGAACAATAAGTATTTGCACAATCAACGTTCTGTTGCATTTTCGGGATCGTTGTGCCATTACTGATGTGAAAACCTCAGTTGCTATAGGTTTCCTACCTAACACTCTCCTTTTCTGAACAATCTTTGTGGCTGAATAATTTTTTTTGGCTCTCTGGATGAGTATTTATTGAGGTCATTCCTGAGTAGTCAAAATGAATAAATCTGGTTCCTAAAAGAATAAGATTTTTTTGTTTGTTCTGAAACAGCAGAGCCAAAAATGAGATGTGTGTCTGAAATGTTTGTGAAGAGAAATTTTTGAATTTTTAAAATTGTCCTTAAGGCACTGAATGGTACCATGAGGAGCTCTCTGGGCCAGTGCTTAACATGAAAGCTGCTCTGTGTGCACTATGTCCATGAACTATGTCCATTTTTAGCCTGTACTGAATCTTACAGCTTTGGCAAAAAATTATCTCTAAAGAGGAGTGGCTGTTTGTATCAGGAGGTAAATGAAGATCAGCTATATAGAAATATGGTAACTTTGGAGGTTGCATGAGTACAGAGAAGGGCAGTATTGCCCCAGTTCTTCCTTAAACTCTACCAAAAACACAACTGGGAGCACTTAAACTCTTTAGAACTGGTGTGCAAAGCCCTTCAGTGATTGTTGCATTTGTAATCTTTAGACAGATGCCATGCTGACTAGATGATAAGGTGAGACTACCAAAACTGAGTTTTGCATTCTGCACAGAAAAAACAAATACTTGTCTCTTGTTTTCTTGGAAGAGGGATGAAATGTCAATTTTCAAGGGAAAGGAAAACTCACTTTTTAACACTCTGGATCAAGAATTGTGAACCTTATTAACTTTTGGCACATAATTTCTGTCCTTTGAGTGTCATGGCACAATGAAATTTTCTACTCAGGCACACAGATTTAAATCATCATTATTAGTAAATTATTATTTTTTCTCGTATCATTTACCAGAGGTAAATGATACAGGTATTACAGAAAAATTGTAAAGCACATACGATAACCATAACTTTGACAAATGCATTTGTGGAGTTTTTTGAAGAAACAATTTCTTTATTTCTTAAAGTATCTGACCTTTTATAAAAATGTATTCAAAACTTTGATAATAAGATGTAAAGTATCAAGAATCGGCTACCATTACGTCATATGGACACTTCACATTCACAGAGTTGCTGGTGTTTGCAGCAACCTCCTCTTCCTTGTTCTCCCCAGTTCATTCTAAGAATATCTGGTACCTGTCAACATTGAATTAACTTCCCTTTGACTAAAGAATAAAAGTGTATATATGTGCATGGTTTGTAACGACATGATGAGCATGCTGCTTTTTGGATTTTGGTTAATTCTCATGCAGTCTTCTGAAAATAACCAGCCTTTAAATGTTTTGAAAGCAAACTGCATCCATCCTAGCAACTACATCTTGTCTCCTTCATTGATTATGCCCACTATTTCTTTTCTCTTCAGATAAAAACATAGATGACTAAATTCTCCAGGCACTCCCTGCTATTCTCTCCTACTATGAGTCCTTGAGTGAACAAGATTTCTCATGGGTCATTTGTAAGGAAGTGGAGGACAAGGGAGAGAAAGGGAGAATTTGTCAGAGTTTCTAACTGAAATTATTGGTGCAATATCACTACAGCTGGAAAAGCAATTCGCCAGAGAAACCGTGGTGAAAGTCTTTGCAGAGAAAGTATACCCTGGTTATACAGGCATTGAAACCTCTGCAGTTGACTGAGGCCACTGTGTACTCCACCCGAGCAGTTCACTAGTGGGTGACAGAGCAGTAGGCTTTCATGGCAGCTGGGGTGTCTGCAGGGAGGGTCACTGGACATGAGACATCTCAGATATCTGTAATCCAAGTAAGAAAATCTTCACATCATTTTGATTATTGCAATAGATTCCCTGCCTCTACATGCCCTTGTAAAAAGTCCCTCCCCATCTCTCCTGTAGCCTTCTTCAGGTACTGGAAGGCTGCCCTTGGAGCCTTCTCTTCTCTTCTCCAGGCTGAACAACCTCAACTCTCTCAGCCTGTCCTCAAAGGGGAGGTGCTCCAGCCCTTTGACCATCTTCATGGGCCTCCTCTGGAGATGTTAGACTACATAGTGTGCAAAGGTTGTAATTAAATGGAAAAAAACATTGCTGCCTTTGACTATCATGTAAATGTTGTTGATGTCAGCAGAGAAATGAGAAGAGTCAGATGGAACATCTGTTCTAGAAGTTGTGGACCTGCAGTAAGGAAGAAGGTTGTGGTTTTACAGCAGCTTGAGGAGTGACAGTAGTTTAACATTTGTTTACACTCACCTGTGTGTTTCTGAGTGCCTGGCATCCAGATAGGATCTGAAACAGGAGTAAGAACACAACTGCATCGCTGTTGCATTAGCAAGTGTGCACAATACAGTCTGTGCCAGCTCTTTGCCAGTGTGGGAATAAAAGTTATACTTGACGTAGCAAAGTGTTTTGGGGGCAAAGTTATCCCTCCATACGTTTTGGATCAAATTTGCATTGGCAAGAGTGAGTTTGCACCAATTCAGCAACTTGCATCATGCAGCTGCAAGAGTTTCGAGCTGTGGTTACAGACGATGGTCTAAATAATGATTAGAGATACCAATATAGGGCTTCCCCATGTCTATGGCTGAAGCTGGAACTGTTGATATGAAAATACCAAGCTGGGTAAAAGGCTTCTGTGGAGCTATTGGAAGCCCCTTGGACACCATGTTTGTGCTCCGGACACCAGAGGATTGCACAGCCCGTGCTGCTGAGGTTTCCTGAACGAAAAAAAGGGTTGCTCGGGTGTGTCTCATCCACTGCAGACCTGAGTGGGCATAGCACAGGCTGCCCTGGGAGATCAGCCCTTGCTTGCATGGGAACGGTACACAGTGGTTGCATGCACCCCCTATGCAGTGGATGGGAGCATTAAAGCACACGAAACTGTGTTGTTTGGGGATTGGCGGAGGAGTGGACTGTGTGAAGCTTGGTCTCCTGATATAGTACAGGTAGGGTGAGTTTTACAATGAATCTGCTCTTGCCTCATGAAGTAATTGCATCTGTGTAAAGCGTGTCCAGATCCCTATCTGGCTTATTGGATCACCAAAAAAATTGTCTGGTGTTGTACATCATGCTAGATAGCTGTTTTGCACAAGAATTGTATCTCACAGAAATGTGTCAGAATATTTTGCAGAAATAATGCAAGTGATTGTGGTCTCAAAGGTAGTAAGTCTTACTCCATATACATAATAAATACACAACACGGATTAATGTCATCTTCTATAATTCTTTCCTGTTTGAGCCATGCATCTCTTAATACATTTTGGATGTAATGTGTCTGTGGTTCTGGTACCAGGTAATGTACCTGGATAGCTGTAGTAAAAACCTTGCTTAATGTGACCCACTGAACTTAAACTTTGTTATAGTTTTACCTGCTTTTGTGGCTGGCAACACAATGAACACACAGTGAATCTAAACATCACCCTCAAAGAGACTTTCTTCCCTTGAAGAGACTTGTTTTGGGCCAATGCTGATGCCAACTATAAATCCTAATTGCATCCCAAATTGCTAGCAGATTTCAGTTTTTAGCTTTAGTAAAAAAAATATTCCTACTTCCACGTGGGAAAGAGATTCTTCTAATGAACTACGTCTTAAGTCTAGAGTTAGATTTCCACAAATACTGTGCAAACAAAGACACTTCCTTTATTGGATATTTGTGCAAAGAGAGGATAATAAAAATGGTATACATGGCAAATCTAAACTTAGAGTTGAATTTTCGTGAACTTGTTTGCATGCACTTTTTATTTTCACAGCTCAATTAACCTCAGTGGAGTTGCTTTGTGTTCCACAAAAAGAGATTTATAACTTGTTGACAGAATGGTGTTGTTTTCTTCATTTATGCACTCAACATATAAGTGGCTGGAGAGTCAGCACCAGTGAAGAAAATATGAAAAGCATGTATGATTTTTCCTTTCCTTCTGTAGTTTGTGGTTTTTGGTATTTTTGTTCCATTTGGAAAGAATCACGATGATGTATTCAGGCCATAAAGAGGTAGGAAACTGCTTTACAACTTATTGGCAGTGAGTGAGGATGTCTGTAGAATGTGTGTTAGAAAATGGTTTCTTTTTTCCTTTGTTCTAAATAGGCCATTCTGGATAAATTAGGCCAAGAATCTTGAAAATCCTGGTTTGGCTGGTATTTTCTTGACTGGTATAAAATATTCTTTATAGTTACAAAGAAGTCAAGCATCTCTTAGTAACTGTTGAGTTACTATATACTGGAAGTCTGAAGGAGTACTAAATTTTGGAAGAGTGAAGCGTAATATTCAAAGTAACTTACGTGTGTTGTCTTGTCATCCCTTGCAAGGAAAGAAAAATATGTCAGTTCAATGACAAAGATATTAAAGGATAGGGGGTATATTTAATGAAGCTCACCATAATTTTTGGAAGAAATTAATAATGTCAAGAAAACCTAATTTGATTCTTTTTCATTAAAATGCATAAATATATGACAGTATTAGTACTGCATAATACCTTATTTAAAACTAGCACACTGTGTCAGTAAAGCAAGTACTACATGGACTAAGAGTTGGACCAGAAAGGAAACCTCACCAAATGGAAATATTCCTAGCATGTTCCATGCCCTAGACTATTGCTAAGACTTATGCTATTCTGTATTTTCATAATTGATCTAGATGCACATATTCTTATACTGTAATTAGCAATTACTTTTGTGTTATGAAGACTGTCAGAGTTATAATCAGCTACTAGGAGCTGGAGGGAGGAATCAGGATGTCTCAGTATAGGAGGCTTATTGACACAGTTTGCTAATACAAATACAAACTTGTCAGTTCAGAACCAGGGAATGAAGGCTGTCCCTTGAACAGGAAATCCAAAGCAATATGTCTGGAAAAGTTGTAGGGGCTGGTCCCTCCTTTGCTATCCCCTCCTACTGCAGCACTGGGATAAGGGAGGGTGATGCTGCCACCAGAAGAGCAATGAAGACAAGGATGGAAAGGAGAAGGGGCATCGATGCCACAATGTAATACGCATGTCCAGAATCCATCTGAAATGCAAAACAAATTTGCAGGTGGTGATGACAAGAGCTGGGTCTCTTTAGTCTGGAAAAGAGGAGACTGAGGGGTGACCTAATCAATGTTTATAAATATGTGAAGGGTGAGTGTCAGGAGGATGGAGCCAGGCTCTTCTCTGTGACATCCAGTGATAGGACAAGGGGCAATGGGCTCAAGCTGGAACATAGGAGGTTCCACTTGAATATGAGAAAAAACTTCTTTACAGTAAGGGTGACAGAGCACTGGAACAGGCTGCCCAGAGAGGTTGTGGAGTCTCCTTCTCTGGAACCATTCAAAGCCCGCCTGGATGCGTTCCTGTGCAATCTAAT
>WKFP01014385.1:331421-349004 GCA_011057875.1 Pterocles orientalis
GTTAAATTTAGACTAGACATTAGGAAGAAATTTTTCACTATGAGGGTGGTGAGACACTGGCACAGGTTGCCCAGGGAAGCTGTGGATGCCCCATCCCTGGAGGTGTTCAAGGCCAGGCTGGATGAGGCTTTGAGCAACCTGGTCTAGTGGAGGGTGTCCCTGCCCATGGCAGGGGGGTTGGAACTTGATGATCTTTAAGGTCCTTTCTAACCCAAACCATTCTATGATTCTATGATTCTACGATTCTATGATTTTGCCAGCTGCCTGGGGGCAGGCCGTGGGACCAGGGGTCAGCAGAAAGGCAAAGACCTCGTCTTGTTTTAGAGCTGATGGGAGGAAGGCAGTCACCAGCAACTCCCTCCCTTTGCTGTGTGTCCACGTTGCCCCAGTAGCTGCCTTCTCCTGGCTGCTTTGCCAGGCAGCCTGGTAAGCTGCCTAGGAGAGCTAGAATAAATTGTGAGGAGGCCACAGGGTGTTGTAGGGTGAATGCTGTGCTGGTGTTACCTGCCTGGCTGGGAAATGCAGAGGGTGGGTGTGAAGTGAGGCCATAAGAGGACCAGCACAGGCAAGGTCTGGTAAGCATGAGATCCTTACCTCCACTGGTTACTGCAGGAAGCCAGAACAGACCATGTCGGTACAGCACTTGAGGCCAAGCTAATTAAACTTGCTGAGAGAGTTGAAGTGCATTGGCGTGGTATTTTACCTTGGGCTTGATGCAATGATAACATGGTTACACTACCCTTTTGAGGCTTGGAGCATGGGCAGAGCCGACCTGCATCTGCCACAGTTTGTGTTGAAAACATCTCCAATCCAAATCCAAGAACAAGTGCACAGGCTTGGCCATCTCCAGGGGGAGAAATCAGCAGTCAGGCACTGCTCAGAATGCATAACTTCCCTTGTCCCAAGCCAGCATGTCTGTGGGAAAACACTTTGAACCCACAAAAGATTTATGCCCAAATGACCGGGAGCTTTGGGCAACACAGTATAGCAAAATAAGCTGTACCAAATCTTAGAAGTATTCTGTAATCAGAGGTTGCTCAAGACTATAGTCTAACTTGATGCATTGCTCATTCTGTGTTGGTCTCCGTGACCTGTATTCAGCAGGGATGAACACCCACATTAAAGGTTATCCTTCTGAGTAAAAGCTGAAGCCCTATCTTGCAGAAAACACTTGATAAGTGAATTCTTGCACACTCTGAAAAGGACCATAAGAGCTGCAGGTTTTTGGCAAAAGTTCCAAACATGAATGCAGAGATCATGTTTTATGTCAGGATTGACAGCTGAAATCACACAACAGGAGAGCTCTGTTTCTTTGTGTTTTCCCCTCGTTTCCCAGGCAGCTAATTTTGTTGCAGAAAGGTCTGGAATAGCATAGTGAAACCTGTTCTGCTTGTCAGCTGAGCTTCTATGTTAGTCTCTTACTGTTATGTCAGAGAATATAATAGCAGCCACTCCTACGTAAAATTTGCTCTGTTTGTGTATTCCCTACCAGAAGAGTACAGTATTTGAGCACAAGAACATAATATATTGTGAGAAACAAGGATTTCTATGGTCCGGTTCTGCATTTCCTAATTTGACAACTGATTTCAGTGCAGTCACACTGGTACAAGTCTTCAGTATAGAAAGTATTTGAAATAATGCAGATTGTTTTTATACTTGTGCTCTTTGATTGAGCTTTGACTTTAGTTGTGGTCACTGTTGCAAAAATGAGGCTGTGTCTGCACATGCTTTTTTATAAGTGGGATGTCTTTGTGATGCTGGAAGTCTTAAAACAGCTGAGCAATGCGATATCGTCACACGTTCTTTTCTAAAACTGATACAACTCTGATGGGATCATACCTTACTTGGATATAATTTATCAGAAAAGCAGGGAATCTTTCTCTGGAAGTAAGCCCTCTCTGCCCTCCCAAAAAAATGAAGCTCTGCACAATAGGGAAGTTACACAGAAAAAAAGTCAGTTTTGCAAAAAAAAAGGCCACTTGATCTGATTTTATTTTCCCTATTAAAAACTTTAAACCAGCAACTCCCAGTTCCATTTCTTCTGGACAGACTGTGATGAGGGTAGCAAGATGTCTCATATCTGGGCAGAGCTGATAGCTAGCATTACACTGCTCAACCCCTGTTGCCAGATAGTGCAAGCTGCCACCCTTCATTTCCCTGCTAAGGCAATTTACAGGAGCTTTATGGCATGAAAAATGTCTTCATCAAATATCTCAAGGAAAATGACAATATTTTTCTCCTTGTTTGTGGGGAAATATATTATTTCCCAGAGAGTTGTCTGTAAGCTGGTTGGCTGGACAGCTGTAACATATATGTCTGTTCTCCTAGAGGACCAATCCTCTAGTTTTGTTCTTAACCTGCAACTCGAAAATCCTTTCCAAGGCTGGGTTTCTGTGTTCTGGTAATAAAGCATTTCATATAAATCTTTGGTTGAAAAATAATGGTTTTGGTCTGGGTAGACAGAGTTTTTTGATAAACAGGGATTTTCTTTTGTCATGCTATTCGAGCTGAATGTGAAGCATAACTCAGTTTATGACCACATGTGGAATATTTCAGAAAACGAGGATATCTTAGTTATGACATATGAACATATAGAATTATTTGTGCTTTCACAGGCACTGAGTAATTCACTCAAAATTCAGTTACTGCTAGAAATGAACAGTGGAAACAGAGGCAACAAAAGGACAAATGCATTCTTTGGGCTACCAGCAGCACCTACCTTTGTCTGAGGCTACTTGGTGCTTTGTGCTTGTGTACAGCAGAAGGGCTGCTCTCTCCGATGATAGAGCCTGGCAATAAATTTCCTCAGAACCCACTGTGAACATGGTGCTTACTTGTACTTAAAATTCATAGCTTTTCAAACTTGTCAGAAAGTTAGACTGGTGTCTTAGAAAAGGGAGGGAGGGAGAGTAATGAAAAAAGTCTCAGTTTCATGGCTACAGCTTATACAGCAGAGCCCACATAAATAATGAATAAGTCGCCTTTTCTTCTGTGCTTTTGTGTAAAGAAATAATTGCAGGCAGCATGAGGGGAAGAGTATTTACTTTTGTCCTGACTTTTCTGGAAGACACTTTGGACATAGGACAGTAGTGCAGTGCCAGAGCAATCTTGATTCCTGCACCAGAGACTACACTATAGGTTTGCAAAAAGGTTTTAATGGGCACAAGACCTTATGCTCCCTCATATCCCCTATGGAGAATCAGCTGTACATAGAACTACACTGGTTTCATACCAACATCTGAGAATACTTTGAAGCTTTTTGTCATGCTTCAGAGTCAGAAGTTGCCAGAAGTCCATAAGATCAAGTAAAATTTCAAGGTAATTCTTCCCTTCCTTGCATAATGTTGGCATCACATATGAGGAATAAGATTTTACTCCAGTTTACTATGGCTTTTGCTGGACAAAGTTCTAAGCAGTTAAAAATCTTTCATGAAAGAGCGATTTATCTGCTAATGAGTGTGCGGTCAGTGTGCCAGCATAAACTGCGTGCTTGCATTGACTGCAAGGAAGGCAAATAACCAGGGATGTTATTTATCAAAGCAAAGACACAAGCCTGAAATGGAAATTTTTTTACTTGAAGGGATGAGGGGGTTAAAACACTCTCAAGGAAAATATATGGCATAACCTTGAGATTCGCTTTATGGCTAAGAGTTAATATAGACTTCATGAAGCAGTACAGAGAATGTAGAAACTGAAAACATTTTTTATCTGAGGGTATGATGGACAGAATTTCAAGTGAGGTTTCCTTCTCATTGGAATTTTACAGGACATTTAAAGAGAAATTGGAGACCAAGGTCCAGAAAAGCTTGGGTCTGTCTGTAATCAAGCAACAGCTGGGCCAAAGGAATGGCTTTTTCCAGAAGTCTATTTGAAGGGGAACAAAAAGGCTTCTGACAAGTCATTAGCATCCTGAATACCACAAACCTGGCACGGAACATTGTGACAGGCTTTGTTTATCTTCGATGCAGCCAAAGGAAACCTGGTTTACAGATTATTCCTGAGCACTTTGTGCGTAAAATAAAACATAAACAGAATATTAACAGGATTAAGACCTAGGTTATAGCATTCATTCATCCTTAACAATTATTCTGTGCTCCAGCAGAAAAAACAAAGCAATAAAAATCCCTTTTGTGCTCTCCACTTCCTGAAGTGCAGGAGCTTGCCAGGTTACTTGCCTTTTGAGGAGCAACTGAGGGCGTGAGTCGGTCTGTGTCTTTTGTTGACCCATTCTTACTACTTTGTTTTCCAAGAAATGGTGTTTGCTTGCCGTATTTGCTGCAAAGAATATTTGCTCAAAAATTGACAACACTCATTTTTCAAAGACCAAATTATTAGCTTAAATGTTAATAAAATAATAATAAAATAATAAAACCACTTTCTTACTCTATTTGGTGATGCGAGGTGGTGACATCACTATATAATATGATATGATATGATACGATATGATGCGATATGATAGGATAATATCGCATCATATCGTATCATATCATATCATCAGTATGATATCAACTCTGTGTTAATAACACAGCAATATCATCCTGGTTCTTGTGTACTGCTGTCTTTAATGTAGATGTGCTGCTTGGATCTGTTTTGCTTTGATTATCTATAGCATATTCCTCTGTGAGTGAATTAGAAACATACCAATAAAGTCTTAATGAAAATTTGTTTTATAAATTCTTACTTTGCTCTTGGAATATACAGGAAATGACAGATGCAGACTATATCAGTTCTGAGTTTGTGGCAGTAAATGAAGCAGTTCATTTCTGAGACGAGCAAGCTGATGGAGCAGGGCAGCACTTAGGACAAGCCCTAGCATCCTTTTAACTCTTTAAATAAAGCCCAAAGACTGTGGGGTCTCCTACTCCTCCCCTTCCTTCTCCCCTTCCTTCTCCCACCTTTCCCAAAGGTGCTCACTGCAGTCTGTTTTTTCTCTTGTAAAGCTGGAGGCTGCCTACTTCTTCCCTTAGATATAACTTTTCCCAGCATGTACCAGCACCCCAGAAACTTGCAAGAAAGTGGCAGGAGGGGCAGGGAGGCTGCAAGCCTTGAGGGACGGATGCAGCAGCTACTTCTAGCTCCAGCCTTTCCCCCTGACACCTGCCTGGCTTAGCCGCAGGATTCACCCATTGCCATGGCCGCTTGTCCCAAACAGAAGCGGCACATCCACATGCTTTCTGAGCGTGGCTTTCCGTGGTGGTGCTTACACACTTCACACACAAAGCCAGATTGCCCCCTGTGTTTTCATCATAAGAAATCCTACCCCAGTGAGTTTTTCAAAGCCCTTTGCCATCTGGTTGATGCAGATAGCAGAGCTATTTTGGCAGCCACTGGAGGCAGGGAGGACACGGCTGGATGGTTTCCAGGGCTTACGAGCCTCCTGGCCCTGGGAAGGGTGTGAGCTCTGCTTGCCGTCTCCTTTATCGCAGTGAGTTATTGCGAAGGTTTGAAGCTGGTGTCATAACAAATGTTTAGGCTTGGGAAAAAGTTTTGAGGTCAGACCTGAAACGAGGAATGCCCTTTTCCCAAGACTGTCTCTTTCCCACAGGTGCCTGTAGATAACTATATGATGCTGAAACTGATAAGATAACTAAGCTGCTAGAGGCAGGCAGCATTTCAGGATAAATCTGGCAGCTGCCCTGCGAAGTGGCTTTGGTTGAAAGCTGTGTTGTGGTGGGGTGAGCTGTGCAAACCACACTGCAGAGCCAACCAGAGAATATTGTCAGCCTGATTCACAGGATCACAAATAAGTTGTGGCCTGAAAATCTCTTTATTAAGCAAAGCTGTCAAAGCATGAACTTGTTTCTTAGGAAGATCAATTGCCCAGATTCAGGTTGTACAGTGCAGATATTTCAGTCCCAGAGGGCAGGTCTCTCAACAGCCCCACAGGCAGGTGGCTGGGGAACCTGGCAAGTTTGCTGGCGGCTGTCTGCAGAGATTTCTTCGCAATCCCTAGCCCTATTAAAAAATCTAGACTTTCATAAATAGGTGTTTTCCATTGGAAAAATGTTCTCCTAGAAGTTCTGAGTTATTTATCCGTTGTTATTTAACGAAAATAACTACTCCTAGCAAGGGATAGCCAAAACCCCAGAGCTGAGTCAGGACTCCTTCAAGAGCAAGCAAATAACCCAGTATTAATTCTTTAAATATTCTCCGCTGCTAATTGGTGCTTTCCACCTGAAATACTTAGTCTGAATAGTAAGAAAAAAAGCTGTAACATTTCATTTTCTGGCCAAATATTCACATAAGCTAAGAGAAATTGACAGTAAGTCTGTGTATTTTTAGGAGCTGCTATTTAAAATTCAGTCCTATTGTAGAAGACCAGATTTCATGGTGTTGTCTTTTAAGAAGTTTAGGAGCCAGATGGGAGCTGAATGTGCCAAATGGGGACACAACTGCCTAATATGACTAGTTAACCAGCAATGTAGCTGTCTCAAGATTTGTTTAAATGTTGGCTTTATACTGATTATAAACGTTTATGGTTCAATATATAAGCATACCTAGATCTCAGGCAATGGACTGAGACTGTGGCAGATTCTTCTAGTGTACTGCCTTGCAACTACTTTTCGAGGAGGCATCTTTGTGTATTAGCTTTGATTTTGTGATTAAAAAGAAACTTTCATTCCTATTTGGTTAACATTTCTAATCAAAGTTATTTTTTAAACAAAAAATCAAAACATTTCTTAATATTTCTCTTTCCTTCTCTTCAGGCTTTTTCAGCTGAAATTAATCAATAAATCATATGCATGTCTGCAAATAATTATATTTGTAACCAAACCTGCATTTTTAGCAAAAAAATTATTCAACTGAAAAATCTTATCCTGTGCTATATGAGATAATTCTCCTTCTTTAACTCTGACAGAAATCCTGGCACCCCATTGTAAATACAAAACAGGCTGTGGGACGTTATTCTGTGTACTCTTCTAGAAGAAACTGTTTCCTCACTAGTCAAAGATCATTTTTCAGCACTGTTTGGGTCTGATAAAACTAGAATTATGTACCCTTGACTTTTATTGGTTCCAAGTGTAATTAAATAGAAATGAGTGGGTTCATAAAGCACATTGCTGGAATTAGGGTTTCCAAACAAAGTTTTGAAGAACACAAATGTCCAGCGACACTGCCTGACAATGCTGCATGGGACATGCATGAATCACAGCAGGAGCAGGATAGAAAAATGAGCTTCCATCAGAGAAGAGCAGCCTATTACAGTGAGAATAATAAAATGATGCTATTGAAACTTCACTTTTTCTATATACCAGGGACCCTCCTAGGATCACAGGGTGAAAACAAAGGTGCCCCTGAAAACTGGAAGGATGAGAGGCAAAACCTGACCTTTGGTTGTCCCCTTAGGAAAATGGGGAAAGAGCTGCCTCCTGGTGGCTTTGGTGATCAAAAAGAGCACTACCCCCATGCAGGTTCCACAAAGTGGTGATTTCTGCACTGATGAGAGGTTCTTAACAGAAAGATTTTTTAATTTTGGAAATGGTAGAACTAAACTTAGGAAAGCAGAGGAGGAGATATTTTTGAAGGTTTCAGTATGGTTCAGCTAATTTCAAGATGGTGGGACTTTCTGAAGTGGACTTGGATGAAACTCATGGCATGGAAATCTTGCCCTATTTTCAAATCTCTGTCTGAAGTCTCAGCTTTGGCAAGTGGTTCCAGGGCAGAAAACTTGGACCTGGTGTTGTAGTATCAGACTTGGGAGCAGCAGGGGTGGTTTTCCTGGGGTGGAGGTGATGGGGCTCCCCTAAAGAGCTGTTTTAACAGGATTACCTCTAACTCCCATAATTTCATCCATTTTATCTGTCAGGTCACCCTACATGTGTGAGGGCATAGGAATGGGCAGCTCAACAGGAATCTGTGAGCTGGCTTTGTGCTGATAGGAAAATGCAGGAGTAGCACTAGACTGGGGTGCAGGAGATGGGGAGCACAGGAGCCTCAGGAGAGGCCACTGGGAAGGACGGAGCAAATGGCAAGGGATGGCTGTGCAGGACATGGCTATCCTCAGTGGGGAGCAGCAGGTTTGTTTCTAGTGGAAAACTTGGACTGTGCTCCTTTTCTGCTTATTTTCAGGCACACCAGCTTACTTTGACCTCTCAAGCTGAAAGAGAGACACAGGAAGGAAGAGCTTTCTCGTGATAAGAGCAGGAGCCTACACTACACGTTCTCCCCATAGATCAAAACAGGAAGCGTGTGCTGGCAGCATCCCCTTCTCTGTCTGCGTTGCTTCTCTTCCCTGCCCAATGCTCCAAAGGCGTGTTCTCGCTTGACCTCCTCACTCCAGGTTGTCATGAGCTTAACACAAACTTGTTATGCCATAATTTTTGTGATCAAAAGCAGATTTTCACACAGACCAAAGAACTGAGAAACAGGTAGAGTGAAGAGGGTTAGTATAAAGAATAATCTTGCCTGGCTTTATTTTTTCCTCATTTGGCTCATAAGCAAAATTTATCTGAAAAAAACCCCACCAAACAAACTGAAAAAATAAAGGCTATATCTTTCCTGCAAGGCAATTTTAAGTTCTCTTGTAATTCTCAGAGGTGTCCATTAGAAGTCTGAGACAATAATGTCTCTTTGTGGTGGCTATTTTTATATCTTCAGTATCTAGTGTTACTAAGTAAGTGACAAAGATATTGTTATCGCAATCAGAGATATGGCCTAGGGGAGGTCATGCCAGAAGAAAATGCAGAATTACAGAGACTTGCTGTTGGTAGTTGTTTCTGATGTTCAGCTGCAGAATGAAAGACAAAATATGAAATGGAATTTTTAACAAAAAATAAATAAGCATAATAAAACCAAATCAAGACAAACCAAGAAAAAGGTCAGTATTGATTGCAAAGTGTTACAAGCAAGCTTGAGCTTAACAAAACACCAAATATTGTATAAATATTGCATGCAACTTCAGATAACTGAGGGCAAATTTTTCAGGAGGGTTTGAGTTAGAGAGCCTGGAGACTATGATAAAAAAGACTTTCAGTGTCTCTGTACTTCTGTGCCAACTTCTGCTACATCAGCTTTCCTTGGGTCGTTTTTAGCCACAGCTGGAGCTTCTGGAAGTAAGAAATATTCCTCGTATCACCATCCCTAGGACAGCAGCTCAGGCTTCATTCCAGCAAAGCACATGCCTGACTTGAAGTTTGTGTTTCTGACCTGCGAGGCATGTGAGCACTGGCTGGGAAGTGCTTCAGCCCTGGAGTTGTTATCAGCAGTGCAAGTCTTGGCCATGCAGAGGGGAAAATCCCATGTCTCTGTCTGGATTACAGGGAGAAGAAACTATGAGCAAAGGAAACCTCCCCCTGTGCGGGTGCAAGGGAGCTGCTGGGAGACCCCCCCTTCTCCTGCAGCTTCAGGGTAACACTGGTGTACTATCAAAATATGAACCAATACTTGTTGTTTATCTTGTCAACATATTTTTAAGCCTCAGCTGCAGTCAGCGCTACTGTCTGGATTTTCATTTGCTTTTTGTGTGCTCTCGCAGGCAGATGACAAAGGGCCTTTCCAAGCAAAAAAAACCACTGATGGCTTCAGTCTCTTCCACTGAGTAGTTAATTTTTGGCTTTGATTCCTTTTCCTTTTTTAAGTCACTCTTGCTTTTGCATTGTTTTTAGTTTGCATTGTACATTGGTCTGTGCCCAGATACATCCCTCCATCCCTCCTTCCCTCTCTCTCTCCCCTCTAGACTGTGCTGTCAATACAAAGCCATATAAATTGACTCATCAGTCAAAATACATCTTCTCAGTTTCTGGTAAAGCAGAGGATGATCCAAGGATTTTTTCTAAGATTTGAAAATATGGCAAAGCTACTTTTCATAGTGCGTTCAGCGTGCTATTTCCACATGTGATTGCACAGATTTTCTGCTTCATCATGCAGCTGTACAAGAACATTTTAAGTACCTCAAATAAAACCAGAGGGCGTTTCTGGAACGTTGAAGTAGGACCATACCAACTGAAAGAGGTCAGTGTTGGTTTGCTTGAAGAGGGAAATGTTTGAGCAGTGATTAGGGCTATTCTTAGTGCTAGCTCTTTCCAAAGCTTGCAGTCAGTCAGGTAGAGCTGGGTAAGTGCCAGGAGCAAGTTCCAGCAGATGACGCAGAAGTCAGTGGCCATTGTCAGTGTTTCCAGCAGCACTGCTGTTTTCTTTACTTTATGGCAAAAGAAACAGAACTGAGTGGCAGCTTTTGTTAGACTATTTCCTGGCAGCGTGCAGGATAAGCTTATTTGGAAACAAACATATTTTTCTAATCCCCAGCTATGAAAACCTGACATCTATCCCCACGCATGGCATGATTGCTCCAGCAGGGTTTCCTACACATATTGCAGCCAGACCTGCTACTGCACAGTGTTGCAAATGTATTGTAGTGGTGGTGGTCTGTTTCTGTTTTTATTTCCTTTCTACTGTCCCTTGTTTTATTTTTTCCCCCTTGCTCTAGTATATGTATATCTTGCCTGCCTGCAGAGAAGAGTACTAAACTGATGCATGGAGACAATGGGTTATATACATATCTTTTATTATCTGTTTTATTCACGTCCTTCCTTTCTGACACCCAGGAAAATCCTCTGTGTGAAGGCACTTTTGGACACCTGAGAGAGGCTGTATTTTCCAGCATTGACCAGGAAGCACCTGATTATCTGAAAAAAAGTTCCTCCTCACCGCCTTCCACTACTAAAACTTTCATTTTCACAGACATGACGTCAGAAATTGGATTCTACAAGTTTTATTCACAGTTGTAAGATATTATGTGGATGAAATGGAGACTCAGCTTTTCTTCCTCTCTGGGAGCTGGACAAAAATACCAATACCAATAAAAAACTAGCTAAAGAAAGTGGAGAAAGTGCTTCCCTTTGCAACAGCCTGCTCTCACAGCTTTTAATGCATAAATGTGTAGCAGTTAGGAAGTTTGGTTGAAGATGCACGTTATTGCACCAGTAGTATGTACGACAATTTCTTAGTCTACTAGAGATGTCATAATTTTTTATTTTCTTTAAATAAGTTTGTAGAACAGACTTCTTACTCTGTTGACATGTTCCTGATGGACTATTTTATTACCTTATGTTACTGCTGTTTTGTTCTTGATGGCTTGACAAGAAATACATTTACTGTTTGACCGAATTAGAAATAGATTTTCAAGGTGGAAAAAAAGATGGCCATTCATGAGGAGCCTGAACAAAGGCAATCTACAGCAAGCTTTTACACAGGGAAGGAACCAGATAGCTGATGGATCACTGTGTCTGTGGCACTTGCTTAACAACGTGCTTAAGAATAACCCACTGACCTTAGCTGCTATTGTTTTGGTGCAGAATTGTTCAGACTGGCTTTGTTCATCCTGTATATGAGAAATGTTTGCAAAAAAGTATTCTGGAATTCCATGGCTTAGCTTTAAGACAAGGTTCACAGAAAGGGATGGCCCAGCTACTGCCTGATGGATGGGTTGGGTCTGGTCAGCAGTAAAGCAAGGAGCAGGATGTCAGAGGCAGGCCTGAAGATGACCACGTGCATTTGCCTGCGTGCTGGAGCCTGTGGGAGGCAGCGTTGGCAGGTGCTGGCATGGCAGGGTGGACTGCAGCTCTGGGTGCTTGGGGTCAGGCCAGCCAGCAGTACTCAGCATTTTTCACTAAAATCATACAATGTTTTTTATCTGGAGTATGTCCATCATGAGGAATAGTTGTGAATGAATTAAAGTGCTTTCTGCTCTTTTTTTGGCCAGGTTATCATGCACTTTAGATGCAGGAAGGAAAGCGGTATTGAAGAGCTGTTGCTGTTGAGTTATCACGCAACATGCACTGGTAGCTGGGTGCTCCAATTTCAGCCAGGACACTCCAAGTATTTGAGGGTTTGTGGGATGTCTCTGTGTGTGTATGTAAATGCCCTTCTCTAATCCTAAAGAACCCCTCCCTCTTCTCCACCCATCAATGTTATTTGAGGCAGCTGTAATGCAGAGAGAGACCGTTTCATGAGCTGTAAGAACTGCATATATATCCCACATATATACCCAGGTTCTTTCTTTTGTATACTCAGGGTTTTGAAGGTCCTGCATCCCCAAAGTGCTTGGAGGGTTTCTATAATGGGAAATTAATCATGGTTAAATTTGTGTACGTGTATCAGGCTTATGCTCTATATTACACAGCCCAGCCAGTGGTGCTGCATGCATGGGCTGAGACTCTGCTGAGTCTGACTCTGGGATGCTTCATGCCTGGTTGTTCCCTCAGTATGCCATGGCTATTCGCCCAACATCTAGCATCCCAAGCTGTCATATGGTCTGAAAACCTATGAAAAGCATGTGAAAAGTTTTGTCCTGTCATGGATGATGTAGGATATCTATGAATGTCCTACCATGGAAAACTCATATTGGCAGTTGCATCAGCAGGTGATGACCCTTCCGAAGCAGAAGCCTGCAGCTCAGAGGCTCGTTCTTTGTGGGGATATGCCTTGCATTATATCTACTTGTGGTGCCAGGGAATGAGAACAGAAATGTGACAAGTGAGCATACGACATATGCAGGATTTCTTTGGTTTTGATTTTTTCTTTTTTTCTGAAAAAAAGAAAATATACAGGGTGAGAATGTATGCATTCTATTAAGAAGAGAAACACAAAACTTGCTGGTCAGTGTGAGTGTGTGGGAGAGAGGGAATCAGTGTAGCTTTTGCCTGGTAGTGAGACATTTTACGATTTTTTGCATATGTTAGATGTATCTAGACACTTGTGTTAAGGCGACTCATCTGAAGCTACTTGTGGACTGTGGTGCTGTCAGTAGGCCAGGGCCTTTGCTTCCTCCCTGCTTAACAGAGGACATCCCCTTTCTTGGTCGTTCCCTGGAGGAGATCTTCACAGGTTTCTCATGGTGACATGCCCTTTCCTCTGCTCTCAAGGAGCTAAAAGTTGTGTAAAAAGAGCACATCTCTGCAGACAGTTGTGCCTGGTAAAGTGCTTGGCTGGTCCTCCCGTCCTGGGTTTTTTGACGGCCTCTGCACTGTATTTCTCACTCCCAAAAGGAAGTGCAGACTTTACAAGTGCAACGCACAGCTGGTGTTTCCACTGCTTGGCCTCCCTCTGCACGAACAGCTCTTTCCCCAGGAAGGGTGGACAGGTCCAGCTCCAGCAGTGGTGGCAGCGCATCCTGGCCGTGGGCTGGGACGCAGGACGAGGCAAGAGGCGAGCCTCTGGAGGTCACTGACACAGCAGGGCTGGGTGAAAGACACAGGTCTCCTCTGGGCAGGGTGTGTACAGCAGGCTGTGCCTAAACAACAACAAAGAGCAGAGCAGATTTTGTGCTTGAGATCTGTTGCAAAGATGTGAATAAAATGAGAGGCAATGGCTCGTCCAGCGTGGGCACCCGGGTTCTGCAGAGGCACTGCAGCACTGTGTGGCTGATTGCTGAGGCTGCAGACCAGTACAGGGCTGTGGGGTGGAGGTTTAATTCATCCAGCAGTGCAAAACCTCAATGGAAGGTACTGCAGCAGCAGAACTTGGGCATGGGGCTGATGTCCTGAGGAGCGGACAGGGGCAGGGGGAGACTGTTAGCCACAGTGGCCCATGGGTACCATTGCAAAGGCTGCCAGGTTTGCCATGTAGCCTTTTCCCCAACCTCACCTGCCACGTGGTGATGCAGAGAGCTGTTGCTACACATAAGCAACACCTGCATTCCCAAAGTCACAAACACATCAGAAGAGGGAAAAATTAATTAATTTGTAGAGCACCTTCTTGTGCTGCCCTACAAGAAATCCCAAAGGGCTGGGAGAAACCAATAACTTGCTGACACCAGCCCAGATTTGCTCCGTGTGTATGAAACCACCACATATTGGTATTAACAGAGAAAAGTAAGGAAGAGTGTATTCAGGCAAGGAGTTCTGCCCACGGGTGGAGAAAGGAGCTGTGGCAAAGAGGTATTTGGTTTGGGTAGGACATGGGGTCCCTAACGCCTGCTGTGGGGTGACCACACACCTTGCTCAGGCACCTGGAACATGCTGCAGTAGCTGCAGGTCTCCTTGGTAAAGAAAAGCTCTCGGGGTTACAAGGATGCCAGCCAAGGCATGCCTAGTAGTATAGCATAAGGACTGTTCCCTTTGTAGTTTATCACTGTAAAGTTTAAGCAAATTTTATCTTCTAATGCATTTCCCCTTGAAGTCACCAAGTCAGTCAAGAAAACAAAGCTCTGTAGTTCACAACTGCAAAAGTGTAAATGTTATTGAAAAGCCAAGATGTGGTGAGGGATAATGCCAGTAGGGGACTGTCTGTCTCTGCTGACCTGGGTGTAGCCACCCACCTTTCTCAGCATTGTTCCTGCTGCACTTTGAGCTGGGGGGAGAGGAACTCCCACCCTGTGGCTCCCACTGCGTGTGGCCCACCCGGCCGCCTGTCCTTCCTTGCCCGCCCTCCGCACGGGGCTGGCTGCCTTCAGTCAGAAAATCTGCTGGGCTTTGCACAAATGTCTCCTAATGTAAATATCAGAGCACTGTAGAAACTCTCTCTGTTGGTGTTGGTTCTTGTGAGCCATGCTTTCAAAGTGCTGACTGTGTTGGTTCTTATCATAAGTCAGTCTCAGTAATTAACTTTCTTTTGATCACTTGGGTGTGTGCTTTTTTTTTTCTTTTTGAGTACACTTTTAATAATAGATGAATGTAGTGACCAAATACACAGCCACAAGATTTTTAATTTAAAGGAAATGATAGTGAATTTCTTTGTAAACTGACCAGACATTATCACGCCTCTCCATATGGAAGAATAATTGTAAGTTGCAATTTTATATAGGAGAAAATTAATGAGGAATATTACTTTAAAATAGGAAATTTATGAGTGTGTAGGAGCATGTGAAAATTGGCATATAAATTATGAGTACAATATGTTAAAGCCTGATGTAGTTTACTGTACTGTTTCACATAAACAGATGTACAAGTGATTGACAAAGTTTTTTTTTGGTAATATGGGTATGGTACTTGGGTGCTGGACCTTTAAACAAAATTTGAGCTTTTGTTTTAGTGTGAGGTTTAGCACTTGCTATTAACAATTTGTGCTTTACAAACTCTCAGCAAACTAGAGCATATTGCATTGCTTGCAGTAGTTGGGAATGCCTGTGGTCTGTTTTGTTGAGCAACATTACTACATTTCTGGGGCTAGCCCTTGTAGGTCACAAGATATAATTTTCTTTTCTGCAACCATGAATATTCCAAACAAATCCCTCTCAGTTTTAAGAGTTAGGTCACAACCTTCTTGCAGTAGGTGTGCAGGCTACATTTTTAACATAGCTTGTGATGGAAGTGTTGCTGTAAACTTTTGATGAAGAACAGAATGCTCAGCTTTTCACGCTGTTAGTGGTAGTGCAACGACAACATGACATTTGCTGGTACCTGCCCCGTTGGACCTCATTGCTTGGAAATGTTTTTGATATGTGGATTAGTATTTTTGTTATTTGATGAAGACTAGGCATAGTTCAGACTCACGTAATTAAAAACTAAGGGTTATTTATATATATAGTACCTCCAGTGCTCCTCTTTGGAGAGCTTTTGGGTGAAGCTGGGCAGATATAACTATGGCTGTTCCATAATTGCTGAGGTTCAACCCAGACATAGGACTCCAGTACTACTCACTGCAAAAGGTTTCTATCGTGCAAAACTCAGCATTTCCTTTCCATAGCATATCCCTCACGAGCATGTAATTTGCAGCTACTATGAGATTTCTTATTCCATCCTTGGAAAATTGCCTCTCTTGCTTTGCATAGCCATACAAATTACAAAATATGATTTGGTAGCATGCCTGGTGGTGGCAACTCACAAGTCTGTTCTTACGCCATGGTAAATGTAATGTAACTTAAGGCCAGAAGAACACATGTATGAATCAATTGAAGGTCTAGCCAGCCTAGTGTTCTGTTGCAAGCAGTGGTCTGCAATGAGTGCTTAAAGAGGAGGATGAGGAATAGGGGATGTAGCAAGTGATTATCCTCACCTCCACTAATTGATTGTTTAAGAATTTCCTGTGCTAAGGTTTGCATCCGGACCATTGTGTCTAATAGCCACCAGTGGGTTTATCCTCCAGCAAATCCCCCCTTTTTTTTTTCCAAGTCCTTTTATACTGTGGCCTCCACAGCTTCCTGTGGTAATGAATTCCACACTTCAATTAAGAAGCTATGTGGAAAAAGCATTTCCTTTTGTTTAAACTTGATGATTTCTTTGGGTACCGCCTTTTTTTTTTCTTTTTTTTTTTTGTGAGAAGATATGAAAAATCATTTTCTACAAACCCTTTTCATGGCATTTATCATTTTATAGCTCTCTACCATATTATCTTCATGGTTCTTTTTTGTAGTATTTGATTTTCATTTAACTCTCTTCTTGAGCCTTGCCAAGTAGTCCTCTTGTAGAAACCTAAGACTAACTTGATTTAATTACAGTGACAAACTAGAAAGGTAAAACAAAAAAAATGGATTCATTTAGTTTGTCCTTATATAGAAGCTATTCCAAAACCTGTGGTCATCCTGGACTCCTCTGTCTGTGCCCTTTTAGCTCCTACATGTACCATGAGACAGGTTGGTGTGAACTACCTGCAGTCCAGAAAATACATCTTTGTCATTGCTCTTTATGGAGGTGTAATTACATTATCTGCTTTGACCTATATTGCTTTCATAAAATTTATTTTGTTTGTTTTGTTTGATAATTATTGAGCTCTAATGTTTGTGTACGAGCTTTCCTACATGCTTTTTGCTAACATAGGCTATCATTATGCATATCTATTTAAGGTTATTTTTTCACTCACATATATAATTTTGCACTCACTAGAATTTAATTTGCTCCTTTCTCCAGGTCACTCTACTGCTCTCTGATTTTATGTTCTTTAGCACATGTCCACAGGCAGTTTTAGGCTGGATAAGCCTATTTCAGATCAAATTCAGGTCAGAAAGGCTGTAAACTGGCCTCTTTACGGGTCTGCTGAGTGTATGTGGGCAGTGGTAACAAGCATGATTTAATCCATCAATTTTTACCTTTTTGATACAGACTATTCCTTCAGATATAGATTTACGTGAAGACTGTAAAGTCTGCACTTAAACAGAACAGTCATCTGAAACTTTTCTGCACTGTTCAATCTGGTCTTAATACCCTGAACACAGCTTTCCCATTTCCAGGCAATCTGAGGGCAGACAGGGAATATCTCGCTTGGAATGGTAAAAATCTTGCAATCCTGAACCTTTTCAGTGGAGAGGGCAAGCATCCAGCTGTGCCCAGCTCTGGCTATGAGAAGCTAAAAGTTGATGAAAAGAAGCATGTTCCTATTTGTCCTTCCTCTGAAGTTTGTAAACTTATTCAATGTTTTTCTTATCCTGGTATCCCATTTTGTTTCTGAGTAATTGTATTAAAGGCCACTGTACCTGAGTTCAGCCCATCATCCCTTGCTGCTCTTTTGTGTTATTCTTCCTCGCACAACCTGTTTGCTTTTGCAGGCAATGCATCCAAACAGATGTCTTTCTATGCCACTGTCTGTCCAGGTGTGATGGGTTGGCCCTTGGCTGGGGGCCAAACCACACACACCCGCTCACACAGTCCCTGCCCCCACCCAATGATAGGGGAGAGAATTAAAGAGGTAAATGGCAAAGAGGACTCGTGG
>WKFP01014385.1:351089-435250 GCA_011057875.1 Pterocles orientalis
CAGGCTAGAAGCCAGACTGTCTCTTCCCCCCCAAAAGGCTGAATGTATGTCCTTGAGAACAAATAGCAACATCCTAGCAATAACTATAAAAGTTCTTCTCTTATCAATTCTCTGCTGAGCAGGAATTCAAAACATAGCTTCTTGCTAGCTGTTTATGAAGAGAAGGGAAAAGGAAAAAAAAATTAACTCTGCTCTGCTTAACCCACGACACCAGGACAGAGGACCAAGATGTGCTGTTGCAGGACTATCCCCAGTGAAAAAATCAAAAGTAAAAATCAGGTCTTTTAATGCTCACCTGGGCCTGGGCCCCCAAACACTTTCAGTTTATATTGCTGTACAAATATGTGCATATGCTCTACAAAAGGGGGTGGTCTCTTAAAGGGAAATTGTCTTGTGTTCTGTGTATTAGCTCCCCTGGCATAGAGGGCACACACTTCTGCTGTTCCTAAAACTACTTTTGTAGCCACCTTTCATGTGAAAAGGGTTGTTTCCCGTACCTGGGTTAGAGGAGTTGATGTATGTACGTCTGGCCAGCCAAATAGGAGGAGCTGCAATATAGCATGATGACTCTGGCTTTTTTATTTGTTTGTTTACAGGTAGCTTTTACAACCTGTCATTCATTATATGTGTGGTTGACTTCTGGGAGTATGGGTTTTAATATACTTCCCTTTATACACGTGGATGAGAAGGCATGGTGGGTATGTCCTTTTCTGTAAAACATTACCATATCCTAGAATGGGAAGAAGAAGTAGTTCTGTCAATATTAATGTACCTACCTTTCCTCTCCAGAGGCTTGCATGCCTAATACGTTGTAAATCCAGTAAGAGAGAAGCACTGGTTTCTCTCTCTCTGAGACCAGCATATGAGGGAAATGATTCTGAAATGCCTGCCGACTAAGACAGCATGCTGTTAGAAGTTACTATATTTCAGCATTAAAAACAATATATAAAGTACAGCAGCCTGAATGAAGAAGTATTTCAAGATCTGTTTCCCTTCTAGTGAATAATATTTACTTTGTTTCACTTGAGCAAGTTTTTAGATATTATTATATTTATAGTAATTGTCACCAGTTTAACTCTTGTACTAAAATTGCTTTCAGATTAGGAAAAAAATAAACTTTTTATTTTTTACCATGACAGTTGATAAGTGAGTTCACTTATGTACAAAAATGGAGGACCAAAATCCTTCTGATATATTTTTTTTGTTCCCATGCATATGTTAAATACTGAGAACATAAAGGTCTACACGTTTCATCTAAAGAAAAAAAAAATCAGAGAAGCAATGCACTGAAAATTTCAGAGCACAGCTCTTTTTGTAAGAAAATGATTAACATTACTTAGTGGGAGCATGACAGCGTTATTGCAACTAATGTAGATCTGCTATGTTGGTGGACATCACTGAAAAAGGAGAATTTTGCTAAAGAGATTTTAATGAAGACAAAGTGGTAGACATTAATTGCGTGACTTACATCTAGGCAGGTTTTCTAGCTGGCCTGTCCAGTACGTGCATAATTTACTTCCAGTTACTACCCACTAGAGAAACCTGTTGTTCACTTCTATGATGCTAAGTGTATCAGCATTCCTGGAAATACCAGTTGCTAAGAATAACAAGAGAAAATAGAGCCAAAGGGATTAATGTGTTAATTGCTTAAAAAATGATCCTGGTGCCAATTTCCTTACTTCTTCTATGAGTTGGGACTTCTTGTTAAATCAATGGAAATTCTCCTTTTTGTTTCCATAAAATGTAGGTACTGTGTCTGAACTGCAACTCCTCTGCGGTTGCAGGGTGTGGGTGGCAGAACGCTGAAATGCCTTTCAACTAATCTCCCCAGAATTGTGTTTGTGAGATAACTCAATAGACGCAGTTTTGGAATTACATTTCCAGCACAGATGTCATGTAGGAAATCTCTGGCTAGAAATCACAGAATCACAGAATCACAGAATGTTAGGGATTGGAAGGGACCTCGAAAGATCATCTAGTCCAATCCCCCTGCTGGAGCAGGAACACCTAGATCAGATCGCACAGGAACGCATCCAGGCGGGCTTTGAATGTCTCCAGAGAAGGAGACTCCACAACCTCTCTGGGCAGCCTGTTCCAGTGCTCTGTCACCCTTACTGTAAAGAAGTTTTTTCTCATATTCAAGTGGAACCTCCTATGTTCCAGCTTGAGCCCATTGCCCCTTGTCCTATCACTGGATGTCACAGAGAAGAGCCTGGCTCCATCCTCCTGACACTCACCCTTCACATATTTATAAACATTGATTAGGTCATATATATTTATGCGAATAGCCTAGAGATAGCCCACCAGTGCTGCTATTGTCTGAGGTCTCCTTTTCGCTAGCTATGGATCTGCTGAAGAAAAAGATGATGTGTGACGGAAAGAAATGTGTGAAGAAAAATCCTCTGTAGCAATGGTAACAGAGGACCTGACAGCTCCAGAGGGAGGCTTACTTATTTTCTGTAATCAGAAGAGGTTGTAAAAAGATGATGGCAAGCGAAAGGATTTTAATGGTAAGGATGAAGAAACTTTTATTACCAGTTTATATCTGAAAAGGTGTATTTGTGTGACACTGATGAGAAGTCTTGTCCACTTTGTAGCTTCTATCAAACTTGAAAATTTCTTCCTTCTAATGCTTTGTGCATGCTCCTTGGGCCATCTAAATGTGACAATATAATAGTGTTATCAAGAAGAACTCCGCAGAGTCTCAACTCTAAGCAGTCAATTTTGCTCAGCATAAGAAAACAGAAATTGCTGCTTGGGCTTATTCCTGCAGTTCAGTGGCAGCAGTCAGAGGCTCTGAAAACGTAAAAGAAACCAACCCCACTGAAAGATTTAAGATAACTTCTCTTCCTTCTTCAATCAGTTAAACTTAAATGTGGAATCATAACCTTTTTACATAAGGTAGAAAAGTAATTTCATTTTTTGAAAATGTGGCTTTAGGTTTTTAGTGTTCAGGTTGCTAAGTAATCCTTCAGAAGTTACGATATGACAAGCTGGTGCTTGCATGTGAAGTTGTACTTCCACCCCCCCCCACTTTTCAGTACATAGAAGAGGTAGAGGAGCTGTAACAGAGCAGCCACTAGAGCTTCAGCCAGGTGATGTTTAATTAATTAATTCCCATTAGGGCACAAGGAATTTAGACTCCAGTCCAAGGCCATAACTTGTAATGGGTGTGCTTGAAACATGGCTCATTTTAAGCCATGATAACACATGAGATTAGTGAAGTGTCCTCAGGCTCTTGGAAGTCATCAACTTCAAGACCAGGTCATTCGCGGTTTTGCTATTGTTACTCTTGCTAGTAAGAGGCCTCACTTTCTGCTACCTGCCTTTAAACCTTAACATTTCAAAGAAACCTTTTAAGCCTTAGTTATTTTCTAAGTCAGCTTGAACTTCAGGTACCAATAAAATACACTTATCAGAGAGGCAAATCTTGACAAACCCTGTTGGCTGCCTCCGCCAGGCTGTGGGCTCTTTGCCAGTGCTGCCTCAGTCGAGGACAGCTATTGGAACAGACATCTTGAGCTAAACTGTCTGGACTCCATTTGATAGCTTTGTTGTTGTCTGTGTGTCTCACATGCATGCTTGTCCTGATTACCTTTACAGTGAAAGTGTAGTTCTTGTCTTGTGTACATCAAACTCTTTCCCTTGCATCTTCCCAGGAATGAAGCGATTGCCGTTATCTGATTCTTCTAGGGAAATGAAGTTGAAGTGCAAGAGGGCAGCAGTCGTATCCACTGACAGGCCTGGCAAGAAAACATAATCAAGGCTTAATGTAAAGAGGGAATAAAACTGCACATATTGCCATTTTTGAGGAAATGTGTGCTTTGAGAAAACAGGGCTCAGAGGCTAAGTGTAAGACAGGGTTTTTTTGGGGGGGTGGAAACAAAAGGATTATGTTAGTTAAGCTATGTCTTGTCACTCAGAGGGTATGAAATGAGGGTTTCATTTTTTTTTTTCCTGAGTCTGGGTTATATTTCTTTCTTTCTATATGTCCCTCTCCCAGAAAGCTTCTGGTCGTATGGCTTCAAGGCTGTTACTGCACTCAGCACCAAGGCTACTCTATAGACACGGGGGCTGCCAAACCAATGATGGTCTTGGTTTTCCGTTAAGGACTTGTGAGTCTGTGTAACCACAGTGGGTGCTAGAGGGAGGAAGGCAGGAGAGAGAGGTGGTACATGTGTATTGGGATGTTAGTACTAACGTACAACATTAATTCAAGGCAGTCCAGGAGGAATTTGTTTTAGCTAGGAAAGGCATAGTTTTGTTTTTCATACGATCCTGCCTTGAGATTGAGAAAGTTAACTCTGTCTCAGCTGAAACCAGGACAAGGTTTACTGGAACATGAGGAAGGAGAATTTAAAAATCAAGTATTCCGGATATCTATGTGGTCTTTGTAAAGATTTTTTGTTTGAGTGTGGCTATCTGATCTGTCCCTCCTGTAAGATCTATATTGTGTTTTTCAGTCACCTCTGTGTTTTGTGGGTTGATAAGGAGCAAAGTTTATTGTGTTGCTCAGCTCTGAACAAGCCATGTTCATGTTGCAGGTTAGTCAGTGCCCGTCTGGAATGAAAGTCTTGCAGCCCTTCTTAAGAATTAACTGCATTGGAGGTGAGAGACAAAGGTCATAAAGTAAAAGGGACTTGATTATATACTTTATCTTCTTTTCCTCAGTTATATTTGTGTGCATATTTGATACTGTTCAAGATGTGTTACACTGGAAGGTGAAAATTATTTGAGTTATGGGTTAGCCTACTTGCATTGGTGTATTTTATTTTGCAATTTTCAGTTGCCTTGGCAAGTTGATAGATTCTCTGAGGACTCAAAAATTCTTAGGAAACCTTTTCAGTTCTCTTCTCTACTCTTGTTCAGTATCTATGAAATTTTTAAGAGTCTAGAAACTTAAGTATTGTCTTGCTGTCCTACTGAAACATTGCTGGTTTTGTTGCTTGTCAGTGGCCTTGGCCTATGTTTAGAATCTTTATGCCAGTTTGCTTGTGTGAGCTATACAACTGTTGGCACTGACTTAGTTAATGCTTCTGAGTTTTTTTCTGGTTAGCTTATTATTCTGTTTCCATTAAAGGTGACCTACTTGGGAGGTAGTGCCCGTGTGGGAGAAGCGTGGACAGTAACTTATGTTGAGGTTGGTGGTGCACAGTACTGACCAGGCATGGCCTAAAACAACCCTGAGCAGGACTGCTCAGCAAGGAGTTGTCACTCCAATGCTTCAACAAGTCCTCAGGAGAGAGGTGGGCAGACGAAGATTTCTTGAGGCCTGGACAAAACCTGTCCATGGAGGTAATATTTGAGATTTTCAGCTTCATTTGTGCACTTGCCATTTTGGCCTTTCAACTTCGTTTACAGCCCTGCAATTCAGTACTTTTGAGTTTCCAGTTTAGAGTGCAATTTCCTGTGTGACAGAAGTTATAGAGGTTCTCAGTGCATTTGAAGAAAAAGCTAGGGGGGGTAGGGGGAAATTAATATTTTCATGCAGCAAATGTTTCTTTTGAAGTCAGCGCTATAAATCAAAGTGATAGTTAAACCTCAAACACAGGTTTGGTAACAAACTACCTAAGCCTATCAATAAACCAGCTTCTCGTCTGTGAAGTCTTTTTCTCTTTGAAATTGTTTTACAAATAGTGTAGTCTCATCTCATGTGATAAAGAGATGATAATGTTTATGCCAAAAACTTCACAAGGCCTCCTCTCTGAGTGCAGATGAATAGATAAACGAGCTGAAGTACCTTTGGAAAACAGATTTTAAATGAAATGAGCAACACCCCACCCTCACCCCTGTCTTCTCCCTCCCCATTTCAAAACTGGAATCTTGGTTTTTGTTTTGTTTGTTTTTTTTCCAGGGTGAAATATGTGTTGGTATTTTACATTAACCTTATTATACTGACTTTATTGGTCTAATTATTAGGGATGTTTTGTGAGACATAAAGCGAGAGCTGCAGAACTCTAACAAAAAGTTGTTATCTTTTTCAGCCTCGAGTTACTGGGCCAGAGCATGCTCTTTCTTTTACAATTCTGTGAGACGGTTAAGATCTGTATCCTGAACCACAGAGAAATTCAATGTGGTCAGAAAATGTTTTATGGCCGAAAACTTCTTAAAACTATGATAGGGCAGGTTAATAGAGAATACTCTCTGAAAGAAAGAACAAATTATAGTTTTAGCTGAAAAGATGTCCCCAGACACCTGAAGAGGTCCCTAAGCTACCTAATAACTCACTCTGGTAAATGTTGTACGTCTTATGCAAGTCAGTCCCTGGTCTGTACAACATAATTCAAAATTAAATTGTTTTTTCAATGTAACAGTTTTTACCTTGAGCACAACTCCTTTTGCATTTGGCAGCATCTGAAAAGACATTTTGTTCTTTCACTGAGGGAACCAGAACCCAAAGTTTTCTGTCCACATCTGTCTGCTTTGAGAACCATACCAATAAGAACTGACTCCGTGTTTTTGCTGTAGGTGTTTCACATAGAAACTGATTTCTTAATTTCAAATCCCTTTCCTCCAAAACAGAAAAAGGCAAAAAAAAAAAAAAATCTAATCCTGCCTCTTGGGCTCAAAGCTATGCAACTGATTGAAATCTTTATGCCACATCTGAGATCTAAAGTAAAAAGAGTCCCTCATATAACAACTAAAATGTTCTGACAAAGTCTTGTATGTGGTAATTGTGGCTCAATTCAAGGTAATGTTTGGTAAGAATCCCTTTAAGAGTTATGTTGATGAAAAACTGGGCTCACTTACGAGCTGTCTTTCCAAGAAGAATTACTTGTAACGATGTCTGGTTTACAGCCTGTCCTCTTTTCTGGAGTACAGAAGAATGAAGCTCAGCAACCACTGGCCTTCCAGTGCAGTATGCAGACTCTTGGCACCTGGGATCTATAACATAACACCAAGCTTTTTGGAGCAAAAATTGAGAGCATTGTAATTCATATCAGTGAAAGGTGCAGATAGTCTCCCTTCCCTCAGGGAATAAGAGTATGTATGCGTGCATGTTAGGGGGAGAAGGAAGGAGGGCACTTAGAGAACACTGAATTTATGGAGCCATACTGGTTCCTGACTTACTGTTGAAGCTGCCTCTTGCCAGTATGAGCTTTGCAATGGAGATTATAGCAAACGCTTGACTGATGGGTAGTTTATCTTCATTTCTCCGTCCTACTGATCATTTTAGATTTGCCCTTGGAGTCTGTGCCCTCAGGACTACTGGTCAAGTAATTCATATCCCATGCTTTTGTGAACAGCCATTGCCACAGCTTCCTGAATAGGGCACTACCCTCTTTCTTTGTGACTTCATCTCTTCAGACCTGTGTGACTGCAGAATGGCCACTCAGGTTTTGTTTTAACAGTGAAACTACTATCTTGGGAGATCCCAGGGGAGAAAAGGCATGAGTGGTTGTGACACTGATGAAGCTAGGGAAGGTACACTCAGTGCTCAGTAGTTGGGGATTTCCTTGAGTACATTGAAACATCCTGCAACCTCTTGTGTATGTGGGATTTAACAAGTCTGCTAATTCCATGTAAGAGGCTACTGCTCTATTTAGCAAAGAAATCTCTCCTGGGACAGAGCAGGACCTGATACCAATTTGAGTGTGATTTGGTCTCTCTTTGTCTTGTGTTTCAGTTCTCTCTTATATTGCTTAAGGGACGCTAGTCAACTAGGTTGTATTAAGCAGCATTATTAGTTCAAAACAGGCTGGGGATTCTCTGCTGCAGAAGGGAGAATCAACATAGTTCTGAGATCAGTGCATGACTCTACATCCTTTCATTTCAAAGCTTCAGACTCAGGGAAGCTGCACAGCCACTGTTGGATTTGGGGAAGAAGAAAGCCAGGTGGGGATGAAGAAAGGATACTTAAACTTGTAGAACTCTATGTTGTTTTGTTCCTTCCTATAGAAAAAGAGTTACTATGGTGTTGAAATGCTTTATCTGTGAGCTGAGAGCTGTAGAAAATAAACAGTAGCCTCAAAGGTTTTAAACATTTTGTGTCTTGGTAGTCTCAAATTCAGTACTCACCTTATTAGATTTGGTAAATTATATGTGCCCTGGATACAGTTATTATGTTTTGGAGCAGATCATCTCCCAGATACAGTAGCTGGAAAAGGGACATAATAATGAAGACAACATTCGTCTACAACCCTGAACTTCTGAATGTGAAAAAGATTGCTTTGGCCCATAGCAATATCAAGATCAGGAGCTGTCTGAGGCTGTAAAAAATTTTAATTAGTTTGATCTGCAGGATTTAAACTTGAGTGCCTAACATTAGTAAACATGAGCTCTCTCATTAACTGTTGGATTTTTTTCTTTCTTAACTGAAAACCTGGTGAACAATTTGAATATCTGCATTATATGCAAAGCTGTAGTAAGGTCTACACACACTTGGCAGGCATAAACAGAAGCCAGTGTTATGAAATTATTAATTTATATTTGCTAAATGTACTTGGCACGTGTATTCCTTTAGATAATGTAATTCCACTATTAAGTATAGTTAATATATTTATTTTGTGGGCAACAGAGCAAACTCTACAGTAACGTCCATAATACTTGTGTATTTGTAGTGACTAAATAGTATGCCAGTTTTCTTTCTTACACAAAAGAATACGTTTTATTATTATCTCCACCCTTGTTTACAATTTGTCTAGCATAATTTTTAAGTTTCTAGCTGAACAAAAAAGGGGAGCTAGAACCACAATGTTGTCTTTTCATGTCCGATGTTCCTTTTTGCCCCTGTTTGCTGCGTGGTGATTTTGAAGAGATGTAGAAATGTTACCAAAAATATCCATAGGCCAAAAGCATCACTGGAAAGACTGCATTTTTAAAACTGCCTTCTTGTATTCAATAGCAATATGGTTTAAATGGGGCCAAGGTTTTGCAAGTTTTCTCTGCTTGTGTGGTGCCTGGTACTCATTCACATTAAGGCCAGTCTACCCCATTCTGAGGGTGAAATGGCTCTAATATGGGAGTAAGTGATATTTACTCCCACTTTAAAGGCCTTTTATAAAAAAATAGAACACCTCGAGCCATTCTTTGAGTAAACAGATGTCGGGCCCTAGGAATTGAAGCATATAAAAACAAAACCAATAACAATGATCGTGGTGGTTTAACCTGTGCTCAAGAGCAAATTGTGGGAGAATAAAATAATCTGCAGACTGACTGGAGAGGATCATAAGGATAATAATGGATAGGTAACTCAGTGATTAAACTCTTTATAAATCACAGATCTTTCCACAAATGAGTTGCTGGAAGTCCATGACTTGGGCATGTCCATCAGTTCCCCTGGAATGGTTGTGACATGTTGTCTGAACTTGACCCTTTCTCAGTGTAGTATTTGGTCTAGCTATTGAAGGATATATTCAGGTTTATAAATACATGGCCACAGTCCTGTCATTTTATAGACTGGCACTATAAAATTGCAGCAGGCAAGGCAAAGAAGCATATTCTTCTTTGCACAAGTTTTGTGGCTGCGGTTTTAGAACTCATTCTAACCACCCTGAGATGGATGGTCATTGTTCACTTTCTTCTTGTGTCGTGAATATCAAGCAATGAAAAAAAAAAGCCTGCAGGTAAAAGTTTAAGAAGCACCTTATTGCCATCCAGAAGGACCTTGACAGGCTTGAGATGTGGGCTGGTGCCAGCCTCATGAAGTTCAACAAGGCCAAGTGCAAGGTCCTGTACGTGGGTCAGGGCAATCCCAAGCACAAATATAGGCTGGGAGGAGAATGGATTGAGAGCAGCCCTGACAAGAAGGACTTGGGGGTGCTGGTAGATGAGAAGCTCAATGTGAGCCAGCAATGTGCTCTTGCAGCCCAGAAAGCCAGTTGTGTCCTGGGCTGCATCAAAAGAAGTGTGACCAGCAGGTCGAAGGAAGTTGTTCTCCCCCTCTGGTCTGCTCTCATGAGACCCCACCTGGAGTACTGCATCCATCTCTGGAGTGCTCAGCATGGGAAAGACGTGGACCTGTTAGAGCAAGTCCAGAGGAGGCCCACAAAGATGGTCAGAGGGCTGGAGTACCTCCCTTATGAGGACAGGCTGAGAGAGTTGGGGTTGTTCAACCTGGAGGAGACAAAGCTCCGGGGAGACCTTATTGTGACCTTCCAGTAATTCAAGGGAGTCTACAGGAGAGATAGGGAGGCACTCTTTATCAGGGAGTGTAGTGACAGGATGAGGGGCAATTTTTTTAAGCTGAAAGAGGGTAGATTTAGATTAGATATTAGGGAGAAGCTTTTTCCTGTCAGGGTGGTGAGGCACTGGAACAGGTTGCCTAGGAAAGTTGTGGATGCCCCATCCCTGGAGGTGTTCAAGGCCAGGCTGGATGATGCTTTGAGCAACCTGGTGGGAGGTGTCCCTGCCCACCGCGGGGGGGTTGGAGCTTGATGATCTTTAAGGTCCGTTCCAACCCAAACCATTCTATAATCCTAAGATTGTATTATTTGCCTAAGAATGAGAGATGCTTCACATAGATTACTTTCCAGTATCAAAATGGTTCTGATGGATCATTTGACTTCATGATCCCTAATTCAGCAAATAACAAACAAAAAGAAAATCATGTTTTGAGACAAATGTTTGTTTGACTCTGGTTAAGCACGTTTTTTTCCTCATGAGTGAAATACTTTAAATACTTTATTTATGTTGAATTATTATATACTCAATTGGGTTTATAGTCATACTACCAAGGATTTTCAGTGCATTCCTTTCTAAGGTGAATGAGTCAGTTTTAAGAAATTCTTAATGAATCACAGAAATACATGCATTGTTTTACATATGAATCACTACAAAATATCATCAGACATTTTTTCTAAAATTTAAAAAATTTCTTAATCAGGAATATTGCAAATATATGGCTATGATTGTGCATTTCATGGCCTTCTGCCTTCTGGTTATTTACTACTGCTATTATGAAGTTTGTAAGCTACGTTTCTCAAATTTATGAGTAAGAAAATAACAGAGTTCTTAATTTCAGCTAGTTAAGAATAGGTTTTTCTTGTATGCCACTGACCAAGTTACTTTACATGTTCTGGTATGTTGTCTGTTTTAATTACCTCACTTCTCTCTGAAATACTAGCCGAAACAAACTCCATTATTTCACTTCTAATAGACTCTAATAATCTTTCATTTTTAGGGATTTATTACTGCTGTTAATTTTAAGAAATCAGCAAACCTTTTAGATGTAAGCCAAAAGCGTTAAATAACCCCAGAGAATATAGCATTATCTTTTGAGTGCCCACTCCTTAAGATGGTGTCATTTAAATGATTATAGCAGCTGACCCTGGGACTGACAAAAAGGAAGGGCCGATTTCTGTAGAAATTACATCCTGACATCCTAATTAAGACCTTCCTTTCTGATATCCAGTGGTATGTGGAGCAGCTTCCTTTCTCCCCTTTCCTTGACACAACTTGTCGAAGAGGAATGCGAAGGCAGGGTGTGATCTTCCCAACATCAGAGTGAAAGGAAGTAACATACCAAACAGATGATGGCACAAGTGCTGTTGAATCTAATTCCACCTCCACCCCTCTGGGTCACCACTCAGCAATATTTCAAAAGGCTAAAGTCAATAGTAATAACAGAAAACCCATTCAAGATCTCTCACTTTTAAAAGTGGAGATAGAAGGAGAGCTAATTAAAAACTGAATGTATTGGTATTCTTCATGTTTTACTGTGTAAGCTGTGCTCAGGTACTTTGCAAGTTCAAAAGGTAAGGAGACTTCTCCACTGGGAAGTGCTGACTGTGACCCATCTTTATAGAGCTGGGTAAACCTGTTCAACGTGAATAGCAATGCTTCTTCTCCACAGAGGCTTTATTCTGCTCAGTAGTGTGAGCATCCCCACTTTTGATGGTACCTTATTTGAAGGAGATGATGAAATTTGAGAAGTTTACGTCTTTTTATTAACCCTCCTCCTGCAACTCTCTCACGTTACTCATCTCCAATGCTGCATTCATTTATGTGTGGAAAACCTACAGCTATCCAGCAGATATTGCTCTTTGATACCACCTTCCTGGAGAGGACTGATTAGTCAAAAGGCACTCCTGATGTAGGGTAGGGAAGTGGGGGGACAAATAACACCATCTGCATTTCTAGACACACTTGTGTTGCCTTCTGGGTGCACTTCAGGCTACGCACTTCAGCCTGCCTTCGAATTCCCTTGGCATCAGGAACGGTAAGGGGAGTAAACTGCGGTTTAAATGCATTGCATGGGCATCACCTAAATGAACACGTATGCACTTAAGGAAGAAGGTGTGCATGGCTGTCCACCTTGTGGACTCACTCCATGTAGTGGTGGTAACCACTGAGCCAAGGAGCCAGTTCAAATAGCTGTCCATGTGGCATAACCTGTCTTTGATGGAATTATTGTTGCCATCAGAGACAGACTCCAAACCCATGCCTGGCAGTGTAAATACACAGGCCAGAAAGGCCACTGGCTCAAGCATCTCTCAGTCAAAGTTTGGTCCTTCTGTGCAATAGCCAGGGAGATGCAGTCTGTGGTGAAAATAAAGGCACTAAGAAGTTGTTAGGTCTTCATCAACTGTCTCCCAAGGGGGGAGGCCTAAATTCAGGCCAATTGCTACAAATGATGAGCCAGCCGTGCTGTGCAAAGAATGTTCAGCTAACCACCCTACGACTGTGCACATGTGATAGCATTGTGTGGTCATTCACATCTGCTTCCTTCTCTGGATGCTTTGACACAGTCTTTAATTTCATGGTAATTTGTTTCTCTGTTTGTTTCCAAATATGTACTTTAGGATGCTATATACCAAATTTCAGAAAAAAATCTATTTTTTACAGTGTTACCCAATAAAATCACAACAGCAGGCATGCATTTTATGAGTGCTCAATAGTTTTTTTGAAGAACAAAATCAGCCCTTCACTCTTGCACAACCTGACTATAATGATGTTACACTGTACATGAATGATGAAAGAAAACTGTTTGGCAAGGAATTTAAAAAAAATAAAGATTAAAAGTACATTAGAAGTTTCCTTTCTAATCTTGAGAAGATATATAAACCTAGCAATATTAAGATGATTGCTTTGGGTTACTATAATTTGAATATCATTTAATCTCAATTTAAGATATCTGTATATTTTTGTATGACAAGCTTCGATAGGAAAGTCAGTGATAATGAGAGTTTGGTGCTTTACTTATGGACACTTTTGCTCATAGCTCAGTGATGCCTCTGTGAGATATCTTGTGATAATTTGTCTGAGAAGGAATTACTCTATAACATTTAATCATTACTTCTTTGATGTGTGGTGTGGTTAACATGCTTAATATACCTGATTCAAATAACTTAGCCTTGATAAAGAACTATCTCATCCTTTAAGTCACATTGATTTTGCCACAGGAAAAAGAGCTTGCACTCCGTAATGCAAATATGTAGAATACACAGATCTATACCTGTCCGCAGATATGCTGAAGTTCTCTAGAGATTTGGGACAAATGTTGATATGTAAACCCAAGAAATATGAATTAGAATAAGCATTTCACAAACCTGCTGGAAGGAATATGAAGAATAAAACAATATACCATGAGGGTACAAGACACAGTGCAAAGTCACCTGTAAGAAATACACTGTGTAATTCCTAAGGACTGAAATTCCATATCTAAACAACACAATTTCAGAATCTGTTTTACAGCATCATTCAACAAGTAAGATGGTAACAGCAACCATAAAGTGGAAGGGATTCGGTGACATTGGAAAATCTCAAGTGTTGCTATGGAAGAGAAGAAGGAACCGCTGAGTTACTTCTAAGCCGTACACACAACCCATTTCAAGATGCAAGTAAGGCATCAGTGTCTTCCATTTTTTTTAATTAAAAGGAGAACAAAGTCAAGTTTGTTTAGCCATAGATAACCGGAGTCAAAAGGAGCACTCAGGAGAACCAGGGGGAAGGGCTCTCACCCCACAGTCTATCACTACAGGAAGAAAGAATATAGAGTTTTAATGGTCAATTTAGAAGTAGACTTAAAAAAGAAAAGACACTGATAAAATGAATAGTAAAAAAATGCCAGGATCAAATGGTATTTGTGCAAGAATTATTACAGGACTTTGATATAAATATCTATGTCCCTAAAACATAGTTCAATAGGTGGAGAAGATGAATAGCATGATGCTCATCTTTCAAAAAAGGTGTGGAGAAATACTATTGAAAACACAGACCAAAAAGCTAGGCTTCAGTAGAACTGAATATTAACCATAATAAAATAGTAGAACCAAACATTTGCTGTAGATATGTTATGACATCCTTTTGGAGTACTAAGGGTGTTTTTTGCAGGCCATGCCTCACAAATCTACTAGAATTATTTAAGGAAGCAAAAATTTTATCCATATGTAGATCTAAAGTATGAATCTGAATATAAAAAAGGCTTTGACAAGGTTGTTTATTGAAGAATAATGAACTCAAATTCTCTCAGGAAAAGAAGGATTATTTTTCTGTGAAAAGTAACAGATTAACAGATAGGAAATAAATAATAACAACAAAGAAACGTCTTTCACAGTAAAGAAGGTTGCCAGTAAGAATGAAGGTCCACCTCAAGCTTCTCTAGTACTGACATGTGCTGACCAGCTTGCTCTTAAATGACAGATCATTTATCTGGTATGGGGATAAGCTGCGAGTTGGCAAAGTTTGCAGATTACACACAGTTATTGGGACAGTCCAATCATAAGCTGATGGCACAGGGTTGCAGAAAGGTCTTAGAGAGTTGAACAACAGGATGATAAAAGGGCAGATTAATTTTAATGCTGGTAAGTATGAAGTAATGTACATGGGAAAAAACAGCAATTCTTGCAAGGACACAATAGCCTCTAAATTAGCACTCAAGAAAAAGAGTTTGGAAAATATTGTTTCACTAGTGGTTAAACCCCTGGTCATACCCTTAGAAATTATTACTGTCTTCTATTTTTATGGTGTAAGAGCATAAGCAAGGGATGGTTTCCAGGTAGAGGTATTAGCTTTGTCAGTAACTTAACTGTGAGAGTTCTAAAAAATTAACAAAGAAATGGAGAGGGGGAAAAGAAAAAAGAAAAAGGAACCTGCACTGTTTTACTGGAAAGCCATGCTTTATCTGTGCCTTGAATACTTCATGGAAACCTGGTCACTCTATTTCAGAAAAGTAGCAATAAAACTGGAAGACAGTTTGACAAGGTTGTCAAAGCTGAACAGAGGTATGGAGGTCTGTCTGAGGAGAAGTAAAATGGGACTCCTCATTTCAGATAATAACAAGTAACACATGACTGTGGGGGATCTGACAGAAATGTTGAAATCATAAATGTCACAGAGAAGGTGAGTAGAACGTAATTTCTCACAATGCAAGAGATTTGTGTGGTTGGGTAAAAAGTTATAAACAGATGAAAAGGAAACTACATCTCCAAAAAGAATATAATCAAATTAATGTGTCTGTTGTAATGGATTTGTTAAAAATATAAATGGATTAAAAGAGAGCTTGGGCAGCTTCACAGATCAGAGTCCGCAACTGGCACAACTTCCAGCTTGATAAATTCCTAAATCACTGAGAGAAGATGGGAAGATATACCAGCAGAAAGGTCACACTCTCCTTGCCCTATTTGTCATATTCCTAAGCACCCACTGCTGGCAGCTGTCACAGTCACTCTGATGGGGTAAACAAACTGGTGTCTTAAGCCCAAAAAATTAAATAATTTTAAAATACAGCCCTGGTAGTGGAAAAAAACAACACCCTTATCCTGCCAGTATTCCAGTACTATGACTCATTTTTTACTTAATTCAACCTTCAAGCCAATCAATCATTTCTGAATAAATATTTGCATTTTAATAAGAATTATAGAAATTTGTATGTTGAATATGATCTTGAGTCTTCCTGTGCTTGGAGGAGGTGACTCACCATCTCATGCTAATATCCTATTTGTACTTAATATGTTCAAAATATAAGGGTGTAAAATTACTCACATTGCCACTTCATTAATTTACATATTAAATTTTCCTCATCCTACTGCTGTGAGTGAACAAGTATAGAAAATGACAAATAACAGTGAAGAGATGGTGGAACTTTGTCCTCTGTTACTTTATCTAAAACCATAGACATCGGGACAAGAAGTATTCCTTTCACAACAGATGTTTTAAGAAAAAAAAGCACAGGTATTAAGCCATAGCAAAGATTTTTGTCATTGGTAAATTTTAAATATTTGCATTTCAAATCACTGAAAAGGTAATTTTGGAGTTGGGGAGGAAGTGCAGCTTTTCTCAAAGCACTATTTATTTGCATTTGCCTGGTAAATCCAGTCCTTATACATTTAGATGTCACGAAATCAAAAGTTGCAGTAATGCCATGTCACAATGCTATGACAGAAAATCACTTGCTTAGTCACTGTCCTCTAGAGTGACAGTGTACAAGCTATCTCCTGGGAAAGTCACAAACCTAGAAAAGCTGTTTTTTCGTAGCCTATCTCTAGATGGAAGGAACTTCCCTTTTATTTCCTCCCATACTCACTCACTAGTGTCTAGCATGGCATCTTTAGATCAAAGCATCCAATGATTTAGCTCTATAGCATAAGGAACCAAAAAAAAATCACCGAACATGTCCAGAATTAGCCATGCTTTGAGGTACGTGAAAGGTGTCTCAGTAAGGGGACAACTTAATTGGATTTGTCATTGCTGTGTACTCTGTACCACTATTGACAGTAGAATAAAGAGAGCTGTGAGTGTGACAAGAGTTTCTCCTGATGTGGAAACCTTCAAACTTTGCACTGGGCTAAATAACTTTACAAGATTCAGTGGCTGTGCAGAATTACACCCAAAGTATGTGGTGGAGGAATACAGCCTCTCTGGACAGCAGAAATCCATAGGCAGAGGGAACTGTTGATGCCGCCGAGTTGCCTGCAAAGTGACAGGACCTCCTGACAACTCTCAGTCTAAAAAACATCTGGGGATTTACTGTTGCTGGTTAGAGTAGGGAATGGTCTTTCTTAGGAAAGAAAAAGTCTTCTGTAAAAAACAGTCCTTCTGAGAGACATGAGATGGTGATTCCCAAGATTAAATCCCTGTGGTAGGGGCAGATGGCTGACTGATGTCTATGTGTTTGAGTAGAGGTGAGTTTGGTCTTTTCAGATTCAATCTTTTTCTACGATTACAGTGTTCTGCCAGTGCTGGGTCCCTGAGTGCAGGGTGGCAGCTAAGGACAGTTGTGTATGACGGATTTGTGGGTATTTCATCTTCTCTCCAGGTCCCTGCCGTGGTATATCAGGCTAAGGAAGTAGAGGAAAACTGTGCCCTTGTGCTAGGATTGTCCCAACTACCAGCACTCCTGGAGGAGTTAGAAACCTAGAGGAGAAGCTCGTGTACCCTCAGACCATTATGAGTTCTGCAGGTGAAATTTGTAATTTATATTTTTCTTATGAAATGCTTTGTATGATTTTATATTTTTAAAGCCCAGATTGGGTTGAGTAAGGGCTGTGCTTTCATAAGATTTCTAAGCAATTTTGAGCAATTTCCACCACCTACAGTGAAAGACACTACTTTTATACTTCTAGCATGTACAACATACATATTACAGAAGCGGATAAAATTGTCATCTGTTTGCTATGAGAAACCTAGGCAAATAACTTCAACACCAGAAAATGGCTGAGTTTTCTGTGTGACCTGAAGAAAGAGGCTTGTGTCTTGATCTCCAATCTGCAGCTCCTGGCTCTCATGAGGTGGCTTTCATGTTAGTTGTCTCCTCAAGGTTATTTCTCAGGCTCTTGGAACATCTGTTAGCTTCCTTGGCTTGTTACTCAAGCCTGGCATTGTCTTTGGGTTACTCCTGCTATTCATTTTCCTACTGCTTATCTTGGCCTCTCCACTCTGTTTCTCATCCTCCCTCAACACAGTTGGCATTCCTGCCTTCCCAAGCTTTTCTCTTAGAAGCTCTGACAATTTTTTTTTCATCTCCCAAGGCACATCTATTAATTCCTGTAGCTGTTTCCTTATCTCTACCAAGCATCTCACCTGTACATTTCCCCAGAGCTTAGCAGTGTTACAGCACACCTCTTAGTTATTCCAGGACATTTCTTACCCCCCATCATACCTCTGTTTTGTTTACTTTGTCATGTATTTCATCTGCCCATAGATTTAATCTCTCATGAAATGCTTCTTCCCTCTTCCAGCTGATATGAGTATGGTGAAGCTTCTATGAGAAACCTTGCTTTGCCAGTTCCACTCAGAGCAACTACCGTTGCAACAGGGGATGGACTGCACAGGTGCTTACAATGTCTACCATCTTCAGACAGTCCAGTCTCCTGGCCTTCAGGAGCCATAGATGGGCAAACAGAATGCCCCAAAGTTGTCCTGCGAGCATCAGTAGGATAGGAAATAGGAGAGTTTTTGGCTATAGTTGTGCACAGAGATTTTTTAAAAATGGAAGAAAAATGTATGAAGATAGATTAAATCATGTTTGTAACAGCAACAAAATAAATTTCTAGCAAGGTTTCACCATCATTGCACTGCTTTACTGTATTGACTCTCCCAGACAGCCTATAGCAAAATGCACAAAGAAATAAAGACACGTGTGTTGTGGGTTAAGCTGAGACAAAGTTAACTTTCTTCATAATAGCTAGCAAGAGGCTGTGTTTTGGATTTGTGCTCAGAAGAAAGCTGATAAAAAGTGATGTTTACATGGCTGCCAAGGTCTTTAAGCTTCTCTGGCTGTCTGCAAACAGCAGAAGCTGGGAGGGAGCATGGCCCCAGTTACCAGCCCAGGATTTGATCTTAGGTTCAGGATTGAGACCCAGAGTGGCCAATAATCTATTCCATAACGTACACATCATGCCCAGTATATAGGTGAGGACCCTCCGGAAGATTGTCCCCTTTTGGTTCTGGATCTCTTTTGCTCCGGGTCATCTCGGTCCAGGCAGTCGCTCTCCCAAGGCCTTCCCCCCCCACCCTGGTCAGCTCTCGGTCTGGGACACTCGGACTGTTATCTCTGTTCCATGAGTGTGGTTTCGGGACTTTCCCTCCTCTGGGATCATTAGCCAGGAACAGGCTGAGCCTCGGTCATCAGGTAGGGGGGCAGTGTCACTGTGTATCACTCATTTGTATATTTGTATATAGTATTATTTTCAATATTATTGTAGTTTAGTTATTAAATTGTTCTTACCTTAACCCACAAGTCCTTTTTTCCCTTTACCCCTTTAATTCTCTCTGCTATGCTCGGGTTGGGGAGGCAGGGGATTGGGTGAGCAGGTGTGTGTGAGCTGGCCCCCAGCCAAGGGCTAACCCATCACAGTCTGCCTGTGTCCAGGCATGTACTTTCATTTGTGTTTTTACTGGTGTCCTTCGACAGCTCCAGAGAGTGAGGTGACTCTGCTGAGCCCAGTTCCTCCAGGAGCTGCAGGCTCAGGGGCCCTCTGCACTCTTTCCAGGTCTGCTGACAGTGTTGCCTCTACTGTCTCCAGAGCTGTTGCTCTTTCACCAGCCACGTCAGCATCCTTTGCACCAGGTTCAGTTACTCTACAGAAAACCAGCTTGTGGGCTGTAAGACTGGGAAGCTCAAGGGCCTCCCTAGGCTGATAGGCATCACTGCAAGTCAGTAACATGCAACTGCAAAGAGTCCAACTTCAGTCTTTGCCCGGGGCCTCTGTGGACTTTGTGCTTTCTCTTACACATGTTGCACTGTGCGCTCATGTTGTTCAGAAGAGGGTATGTACTAATTTACCTCTGCTTGCTGCACTGCAAGGCCAAAAGTGTCCTTACTTGCCTCCTTTTCCATTCTGCAATGCAATTCAGTGCTCAGCAATTGTTTCTTATTACCTAATAGGGTCTGCATTCAAGATAAAAGGTATATGACACGAACAAAGGCTGTTTTAGCTAGCTTCTTTTCAGACAAGTTAAAGGATGTTCTGCATCATATATACTTGCACTGTAGTACGCACTGAGTCCTACTAATCAGAGCTTACCATGTTCAGATAACCTGCTCTTGGAATTTGTGTGGGCTGTGACTTTAATTTGCTTATTAATGAAAAAGCAGCAGCACATCAATGGCATTTGTGCAGATGAATCCCTCTGCTACGATGAAAAAATTTATTTTCATATTCAAAGAATGCAGTTGTCCTGAGTCAAGTTCTGCTAATCAGAAACTATAAACAACCCAGGTCTGATGAGCAATACTAAGTGGGGGGAATGCAGGTAATCAAAAGAATGTGGCTTTGCAAGTGAAGCGCCTGAAAGTACGTAAGATCCTTTGTGCAACATGCTTCTGGTTTGCATGAAATTAAATAAATATAAATGAGAGTATTTTGTTTTTGTCATGTAGGAGTTGCAGAGTGCAGTGACTCAGTGGTATGATTAACAAATTTTATTCTTGGCGACAAAAAAAACATGCAATCATCCAGCATTAAGAAAAACATTTGAAATCAACCTTTCCTTGGTAATCTGCACACTGTCATTTCTTGCTTTGGGCCATATCAGGAACCTCTTACCAAATGAATCTTTTCTGGAAGAGCAAGCTTTCTATCTGAACAGGAGATCTCAACCTCCTGAATTAGAGGCAGGGCAAAAAACCTCCACTTGGAGGCTTTGCTCTACCTCCTCTGGTGGTAAGAGACTAACTGAAGCTATCTCTGAGGAAGAAGTAGAAATGAAACCAAATGTCAGGAGATGTCTCCCATACATAACCATAATATTAGCTCTGGTTTTACTGATTAGTGTAGCTGCAACTTGATGCCGTGATTTGTAATTCTGCTTCTTTGACACTGCTAGTTGGACCATGAAGAAAGAACAAGATCAGAGCAAAACCTCTCAGCATTCGATTCTAGAAGGTTTTGGACGATTTTTCCAGAGTCCTCCAAAACATTTTAAGAGACTTTGCTCTTTCAGTGAATATCCAAATTATAGAAGTCGTGCAGGTATGATAATGCACTGACTTCCTTCATATAAATTGTAGAATATATATACATATAAATACACATATAATAGAAAATATAGAACATATATCAAGTGTAGGGTATTTTTTTGTCCTTTAACACCATTTGCAGCTGGCACAGGGTTGTGAGATTGTGAAAAAAAAATCAAATTTGCAAGTATATTATTAGGAATTAATAAGGTCTCAAAATTATTAGTAAAACAGCAGAAGCAAATGAACTGCCTTTTGGATCTAAAGCACTACTTGTGTTACATATACATCTTTCTTGTGATACATATACATCTTCTTAGCTAGTCACAAGGGATGGGTTAAAATTTTAAATGGATGGGAATAAATTATTGTCTTAGGCCTTTCTTCAGCGATTCAGAAAAAATAAATTTTTTAGTGCCTTGGGGCTAATTTTCCTCACTCACAAACATGAATTGGTTGTCTTAACCAATAACATTAAATAGACAAAAAGGGCAACACACTTAATTCAGGATGACATGCAAAACAAATTCCTCAGAGCTATCAGTTTCACAGCCCTCGGCTTTACAGAGGCAGTGGTCAAGCCAGCGCCATGCTCGCCCTCCTCCAGCCACCCCTCAACCTGGGTCCCCAGTTGCGGAGCTCCTCCTGCCCCCGTCCTCCCAGCAGCTCCCTGCTCCTCCAGTTTGCAGGAAGACTTGGCTGGCCTCTGCTTCTGGGACATGGGGAATTTTAAGAATCAATGCCCAGATCACTGAATACAGGAAAGTATTTTTGATGCTAAACCATAGTTCCAAAGTATCAAAAGGCAGAGTTTTCATCAGCGCTCCTTTTCTACTAAAATCCCTGCTGTAACAGTGAATAGAGTTTCTCCTGCAGCAGTCTCCTGGGAGTGCCTGAGCTCCAGAGAAAGGAGCAGCCAGCCACAGCACCATACCCTCTTAGCCCTGTCTCTCAAGTGCACACACCCAAAACGTACTTCAGCTCCTGGAAACAAATTCTCATGTCACGCTTTAGGTTTCACGGAGGAGTGATTTTGAAGGACTTCCAAGGTAGTGGGGTTGTTGCTCTTTTTTTTTTTGAACTCTTGACTAGAATGCCTAGACTGGATTTCTACACTTCCCAACGATCATAAAATTATCTTGGCGAAATGCTGTACAAACACAAACTCGTCTACATCTGGAAAGAAGAGTCTGGACTGTTGAACTTTTGGCTGCCACCTCTGAATCTTCACTTGCAGTGAACTCCATGATTTTGCTGGTGAGCATTGCACGTAGCAGAAGTACATAGAGGAATCTTGTAGCCCTGAACTTATACTTGATCCAAGTGTCTTCCAGCAGTTTACAATGAGACACTGGTTCTCAAAGTCCTTCCTAAGCTGCAGCAGTGCTTTGGGAAAAAATACTGAGCTTCATATACGATTGACACAGGGAACATCCAATGCTGCACCTGAATTCTGATGGGGAAGCAGTAAGAGGTAAAGAGGATTCATTTGTCTGTGCCTGTCAGTTAAAGGTAGTTGTTAGGATGTGACAGAGTAAGACCAACATGGTCTGCATACAGAAAAAGCTAGCCTTATAGTTTGGACAAGAAAAAGTATCATTTTATGAGAGAACTGCTTTTGCCTTCTTGTACTCCTTGCCCCTGTCCTGGAGTTAATAATATTATTGTAACTTTTTCTTAATAAGTAGCTCAGTATCTCCTGAGGACAAAGACCTCTGAGCACGTGAAATATTCAGTGAACTGGTTTTTATGAAGAGTATGCTTTTGGGTTTTTTCTGTGTTGATGGGATTGGAGATCTCAGCCTGGTAAATTCGGCAATTCTTTTTTTTTGAAGAAACAATGTTTTGAAAATTAATAATTCAACAAACTGAAAAGCGGGGCTGTCAGGATTGCTCAGCTATTGTTGTACTGTGCAGAGAGACTCACATGAGATGCAATTTAGCTGCCTTGAGCATGGCTTGCAGGTTGGCTGCAGTGGTGTGGGATTCATTTTAGGCTGAAAGACCTCCCCCGGAGCCTGGGTGAAGAGGTGGTTGGTGGCCAATATTAAAACAAGCCCTAATGTTTTCTGTATAAAGACATCAGTGTTGCCACATAACCTGAGGCGGGGAAGATGGCCTGGTGAATGCAGTCTGACAATGCAATGTGCTCTTGTGTAGGTGGTAAGGAATAAGTTCTGCCCTCAAAAATAACCATGCAGCCCTTGAAAAGACTGTTGAATTTACAAATATAAGTGAAGAGAGTAGTTGAGCTGAGATACTGGGGTTGTGACAACCACTTTGAGATTTCCCTCTACTTGGTTACTCATGATCTTCCATTAAAATTTGTCAGGAGTGTGCACAGCTGGGCTGTGAAATGGGAGATGAACAAAGCCCATCTTCCTGACGGAGGTGTCAGCCCATGTCAGGTTGTGTGGTGGATGGGTCTTCAGCTGAGGACTCCCACAGTTATTGCCTAGCATGACTCCTCTGTATGTTTTCAACACCTGTTTCAATTACCTAGACAACAGGTATGGCACTGTCTTACAAATGTGTGAGCTCCCAGCAGTAAAGTACATTGTTGTCTCTAAACCATTGCCCAAAAAGTGGAAAAGAATTGCCCATCTGCAGAAAAATTCCAAGGACTCCAAGGAAGCTTCTCCGGCAATCTGGAAGCACTCAGGTTCCAAGCTCACGTGTCCTTACTGTGTGAAACAGCAGTAGACTCCTGGCCATTATTTATTTTTTTCTGCATATGTGTGAAGAAGAACTCAATACCTTTTGGATGTTGTGGTTTACACCAGCATTATTCATGTCTTTTCCCAGGCCTTTGTAAGCTGGGAAAATCACCTTGTATTCAACCAATACTGGGTGTATCCTGCTTCAGCTATTGTCAGGGAGCCAGAATTTCATCACACGGCAGGCACATTGCAGTCACATAATGGGGGCAGGAACTCAGCTGAAATAAAGCAATGCTGAGAGCTTGTCAGAAATGTAAATGATATTGCACCTATTGTCAGCAACATATCCTCCATTGTTCTCACAGTGGTTTCCCAGCTGAAAAAATGCTGGGGAGCCTGCGTAATTAAACCAATGCCTGTTTACCATAACATGCTCCATCAGGAACAGCTAACTGATCTCATGCTACAAGCAGCATACATCTGTGGCAAGGAAAACCAACTACCGAAACCTGGTGTTCATAGTGCTGCAAAGCTGCAGCTGCATAGTTTCCACTGGCTGTGTCAGCACCCTAGGGAAGGCTGAAAATGCAGTTTACTGCAGTCTGAGGGGAAAGAGGGTTCCTCCTGACTTGTGCCGGAGGTGAAGCTAGAAGGGTCTCCCAAGCTTTCTTCCAGAAGATGAAGAATCACTCTTCATGGGAAAGTGAAAGAACAGGAATTTAGATGAGAGACGAGGAAAGAGAAACTCTAGCCCCAGTGAATTCACAAGGGATTCTGGGTACAGTTTGTTTAGCTGTTCTTAAAGAAAGGAAACCTGAAAATATGGTGGGTTTTGGAAAGTGAGAATAAATATGCAGGCGTGTCAACAGATGTGTTGTCGAGAGAGAGGTAAGATGCCATTTTCAGTAAGTGTTGCTTTCAGGCACCTTGCTGTGAGTGTTTTACTCCATTTCAACAGTGTGATACAAGCATTTCCCACGATGCTTACAACTCAGGCCTTCAGGGCTTGCTCACGAGGTCATGGCTTGCTTGTGTGTATGAATTTGGCTGAGCCTGACCACAGAAGAGAACACAACTCAGAATTTTCCTTGTGTGAACTTTGAGATGTTGAAAATGCTTCTTATGCTGAATGCAGAGGAAAGTACCTTGATTAACTTACTGAATATGTTTTTGCAGTAGTCCTTGTTGAAGTGGTAGTTGTTTTGACCTTTCGTGTTTTTAAACCATTTTAAACAACTCAAATTTCAAATGGGGAATTGCTCTGGCGAGGAAGGTGAAGATATAATCTTGGAAGCGTCGGTTCATTGGTTTAATAAATGTAAATCTCTTAATGAAGGTTTTGTTTTAAAAATGGATAAATCTTTAAATGCCAGTTCCTTCCCACAAGCAGTTTCTGCTTTGATGAATCCTTGCTCTCTGACAACCACAGTATTTTGTCAGGAGACATCCAATCATTTATACCTGCAAGCACTGCTCTTGTTCTCAAGTACCTCAGGTGCTCAGTCAGCAGGTCACACACAGAAAAGAAGATGATTTAGAGGGTCATTGCCCCTTGGACATTTTATTTTTTTTTGCCAGTGGCTCCAAATGCAAAAGAATTAAGGAAAGTTGGTAACGAGAGATAATGGAGAATATTTTACCAGTTCCTCTTCTTCCTCATATGCTTGCACAATATGAAAAAAAAGGCATTTTATAAATCCCCCCCCCCCAGTTTCTTGTGTGCGTTCTCTCTACTGGTCGGTATTTAAGTATATCTCAGATAATTTAGTTCTAGCCATTTCCTTAGGACAACAGCAGTGCTAAAGTCAGATGCAAGTAGCCACATTGTGTATGTACATTGCAGAAGTACTGCTCACCACTTTTTAGAGTTTCCCATGAGGTAATGGTGTGAGTCAGTGTGGAGGCTGTGCAGCACAGACACAACGAAACAGGGGTAATTTGCACAGAGATAAGTGTGATTTGTTTTGTGTCTGTTGTGTTTGACCAGTTCTCTGATCACACCAAGACCTCTCTTTTTTTTTTTGCAGCAGTGAAGTTCGCAAGAGCAATAAAAATGTAGGGTTACAGTTCTGTGGCTGCACATCCATGGAAAAAACTCCAAGGATTAAGCTAAGTAAATTAGTTAGTTTTAGGTACCTGCTGAACTGTGAGTGTACAAGGTCAAATTTGGTCTGTGGAAAGATGCAGGCAACTTTTAGCAGCCCTGGTGGAGGTGACATGTTTGTTCCTGGTTTGGAAGGAGCTGGCCTTGATATATAATAGTGCTTAGTTGGAAGAAGAATTTTTTTTTAAAATCAGAAATACCTTCTCAATCTAATAATACAACACCTGCAAACTGTGTATCAGTCTGGTCTTTTTTCCTCTCCATTTACTCCCCTTTGCCTTTCTAGTTGTGATGGGAGACACTCCCTGAGTCCCCCTCCACTTTGGGCTCCTTGGAGGCAGGGTGACTAAGTGCAAGTCTTGCATACACATCAGGCTGGTATTGACCTTCTCGATTCCTCCTGTTTTTCCTTCTGATAGTACCATGATAAAATGAAGCAAATACCTGTTTCATGGTAGATGTTCCATGCCATTCATCTTAAGCCTGAATAGCAGAGACACAATACAGACATGTACTTTTCTTATTCACAAAATCTCGATACAGATTACTTTGTGATACAAAAAGTTTGTTTGTTTGTTTGTTTTTTAAAGCACATTCTTATACTTATTTCTAGAACCCTGCTCTGTAACGGGTCACTTGTCTGTAATTTGCATTTTAAACCTGTCATCGGAGAACTGTTTAGCAATACCTGTTCCAGGTATCTTTCTTCCTCCATCTCATCTGCCTTTAATCCACTGAGTGGGTGTTTGCCTTTTGATTGTGAGAAAGTTCCCAGATTTGTCAACTTTCCTTTCCAAATACTGGGAAGGCAACTTCCACTCGTTTGACCATTTTACCCATCCTGCCCAAACTTAAGGCCAGGTCTATAAAAGGAGATTCTGCAATGTTCCCCCTTCTGGTAGGGTTTTTGGGGCATTTCTTGACTTGGTGAGATCATATAAGTAATTTTACAAAGGGATTTCCTTTTTGTTTGTGTAGATGAAATTGGCAGACTGAGAAACTATCGTCTCAATAAAATGAGAGAGTTTATTTTAATGTTTGAGCTAAGAAATAAATCCTCAGTCCCTTGAGGAACTGGTAATTAAATCAAATTGCTTAAGGCTTTGCAAAACCCATTGTTTTCACACTAAAAAAAAAAATCACAATTTTATTAGTTAGGTGAACATTACGTATGTGATTAGAACTTTTGGTACATGATGACTGGAGGAAAGGAGGAATATGACCACAGAAAACACAAAAGCATGTGAGCGCACAGTAGCACTAAAAAGTTTTGGTTAAATGTGTCTGAGTGTAGGTTCACATCCTTGGACAATCCTAACACATAGACCTCTTAATTCTGGTCAAAATGGTCCTATTTATCTAAACTGAATGGAAATGAATGCTATTAACTGAACACAGAGTTTTGTTATTTGATCTAGAGTAAAATGGAAAAGACAAAGTTACTTTGAAGTAACTTGAATATTTTTCTCATTCTTTACACAAACAGCTAGCATCACTACTGCGTTCTTTCATGAAATTAAAACAATAAATGCATGATCATGGGTGCTGTGGAGCTCCTGTTCAGCTCTCAGCTGACCTTTTTGCAGTGTTGCAGAGCTCACTTTGTGCCACAGCCAGACCAAATGTGAGAGAAAAGCTGCATTGTGCCAACTGCCTCTGCCAACGGGTAGGTTCATGATTCAACTACTGAACATGCTTGTATTTAGAAACAAACAAACAGCTTACAAAGCAGAGCAGGGAAGAGTGTATTAAAAATGTATTTACTGTGAACATGCCTTTCAGCCTCCCATTGAAGTGTGCATGTTGGGATTTGTTCATTGCCTGTTGCTGTGTGATGTTTTCTTCAGAGTGGCAGATGAGGATTTTCTTTTACTGCCATTGGGCCTGGATCCCATGCAGGAATGTGATTACGCTAAAAATCTCACCAATAAACCAGAAATACACTTGAACGTGAAAGAACAAAACCGCAAGTATGTGATTGCAGCTCAAGGCACAGAGTCATCCGGACCTCTTTGAACCCCGGCATGACATGAGATATGTGAGGAAGTGCACAGGTTGATGGATTTTGGACTTTTGTACTTCATCCATTGAAACTGGAACAATTTACAAGCCAGAATTAGAGTTCATCCCCCACTTTGGGCTGAGCGTGGCTGTACTGTTCATGTTGTCCACCCAGTGAAGGGACACCTTTCTCCTCCCCTTGTGGCACCTACCTCTCCTGCCTCCTGACCCAAAGATCTGCTGTCCCAAGGGAGCATCCCCTCCCCTTTCCCACCCCACAAACACTGCATCCCTCACCCCCCACTGCAGGAGCTGGGCTTGTGCTGTCATGTGAGTTTAAAAGGAGAATCTGCTCATGCCAGCATGGCAAAGGGCATTGTTGAAGTGTTTCAGAGGAAGGTCAGTGTGAGGGACAGCAGGCAGAGGACAAGCCTCCATGCTTGCAGTGGAGGGGCGCAGTACGCATGCAGTGGGACTCAGAGTCAGCTCTGCCAAGCAGATTGCAGCACTCCTTCCATAAAGAGGCACTGGCTGGTGAGAACAGCCATGTGAAAAATTATGTAAAGACTTAGACCAGAGTTTTCACAAATAAAATTGAGTGCAAGATGTGATTTCTACTGACCCTGAACTGCAGTGTAGGTCTGCCTCACATTTTCCCTTGAAAGTAATCAATCTAAGGAATTCTGCAGTGATACTTACCATATTATGAAAATGGCAGAGCAAAAGCTAAATGAATGTTATCCTCTATTTTGCTGTTTCTATACCTGTGCTGCAGAGAACATGGAAAGGTGGTCTGTAAAGTTCTTTCCAAATGCATAAATAAAGCACAATAGTCTGGATTTGAATTTTTATTTATTGCCCTTAATGCTTTCATTTTATTTGATTGCTTGTATATGAGGAAGAGTAAAAACTATGAGTGTGACGTTAGAATACACTTCTACTTTTTTCTCTTTCCATTTTCACATAATTTGTGAAATGAATAAAATGAGGTAAAATAAAGTCAATAAAATTCAAACTTAACCCTGATTTCTGCTAACAGCAGCATGTGGATCTCTCCCTTTATGCCCACAGATTTTTTTTCTTCAGAAAAATTAGGCTATCTTAAGAGTTAAGCAAAACTGATAAACATTGTTTAAATTCTTGCAAGGCGTGGATAAAGAGATTTCCTCCGGGATACGGCAGAAATTATTTAAACGTTCAAGAGAAGAAGCTTCCACAGCTTTCCTGATGCTCAGCAGCTCATTAGTGCTCTTTGGGTCTTTCCTGCTCTTTAGGCCCACCCTTCCTTTATTTTCTTGTAGTGAGATATTAATTTGCAATAATAAAGTGTAAGAGGAACCAGTCAAGTTTGCAGCAAGTCAAAACTCTATGTAATTCTGCATACTTCTACTAATGATTTCTGCTATAACATCCAACAATTCTTGCTGACAAAATTACATTTTTGTCCTGCTCCATATGGCAGTGCTTTCTTAGGGAAATGTAGTTGCTTTACTTGGCTTGAAATATGAATAAAACCTACACAGAAACCTTTCCCTGAACCTTTCTTCTCTGTCTAAGCCTACTTGCATGTATAGTAATTCTGTATAAAGGTCACTTCCAATTTTCTTCACCCTGAAGGCTTCCCAGCAAAACCTCAGAAGATGTCCTGACAAGCTCTGCCTGACATCTTTGCCTCCAATTTCAAAGAGATGATGACACTGCCGTGTTTGCCTCCCTGGGAACCTGGCAAAAGCACAAGTGTGCACAAAGAGAGTTTTCACTCATTTAAACATTTAGAAATGGAGACTTTTCCTCTTATCTCTACATAAGATTTTGAAGAACAGAAAGAGGGGAAGAGAGGAAAAGACCTTTAATGCATTGTCTTTTATAGTAAAGATTTCCATTGGACCTTCATCACAGCAAATCTCAAATTTCTTAATGTCTTATGGACTGATTAATCACACATGCACATATACCATCACCTGTTAACCACATGGAATTTGGAGACCAAGCTAACGTAGGCATACAAAGTCTGTGACCCGTAATGCTGTGAAGTGCAGTCCTATGGTCACTGGCATGACACAGGTCACGAAATTCTGGCACTTCTGTCAGGGAGTGAAAGTCATCTGACTTCAGTGGAAACATGCTGACCTGTTTCCCAAGCCAGTTCTGGCTGGAGCTGGATTTCTCTGCAGAGTGCACAAACCAGTTTATGCTGTATGAACTGTGGGAACAGAGGGGTCCTGGCCATCCTGCCCCCCCAGACCCCTGTGCCCATGTCCCTGCCACTGCTCTCGCCACACTCTGGCTTCAGAGGAGTGAAATACATGTCCCACAATTGTTTTTTGGTGTTCTGCTTAACTCCTTTTTTTTTTTTTTTTTTTTTTTTTCCAACAAAGTGCCTCATTACATCAGATTAGTGAAAGGAAATAATTTGCCAGTTGGACAGTTTTTAGCATACACTGAACGCAGTCTTGAATGGTTCCCATAATATTAATGCACAGTGTCTCTGTCCTCAGGGCATTTGCTATTGCCAGATGTTTCTCTCTCCTCCTGCTCCGCAAAGCTCAAAATTGCAACATATGCTGCAAAACACATTCCTTTGTTTCTTAACTCCTGCAACCACATTTTCACCTGATGTTAATCAGCATAGCTAAAATCAGTCTAGGGCAGATATTCAGCTCTTCTGGAGATACTCTGCCACGCACCTGGGTCTGGTTGCTCCTGAAAGTCTTTGTAACCTGGTTGGTTGGTCCTAAAGCCCTTGCAACAGGATAGATTTCTGTGCAAGCTTTTGTTCTCCTTCTCCACAAGTATGCAAAGCTCCCTTACCTCCCACAGTGACCAGGAAAATCAAGTAGGGCTGTCTGAGCAGCAGTTGTTACTGACAGGCCTGTTTTCCCTCATATGAACCCCTCCACCAGCAGAAGGTTGGAGCAAACCCGGGCTGTGTGCTGCTGAGCTTCTGGAGGTGATCACTTCTCCCACCAGTATGCCAGGAGCTGGCAGTTTGAACGATGGCCCTAAAAATCTTCTTAATTGTTTTTTATTCAAGAGCAGTGCTCTGCAAAGATTACAGCACTGAGAAAGGAAAGTAAGCGGGGCTCTGTGGTTGAGTTAGCGTCAATGGGTTGCTTCATGTATGTCCTGTGGCTGAGGGCAGACACATTTCACCACTTTAATTTTTTCAAACACTGAACTTTCAGCTTTTCTGATGTTTTTCATTTTTGAGAAACCAAAGCTTCTTAAAAATAAACTTTCCCCAGCTCTGTAAGTGGTTTCTAGCTATTTCAGTCCAGGAGAAAAAAATTAATTCCTTCGAGAAAAGTAAGGACAACTCCTCAATATCTGTTTTTCTTACAAGTGGGGGTCTAAAAGCAAGTCCTAACTCTGGTCCCCTTACTATCTGAAAAAGTACTTGTTTCCTTAACCCAGGTGCTTGGTAACAGCAAACAATAGTTTTACTGTTTCTTTTTTCCCTTTTGAGGGTATTGACAGTTTTCTGTTGCTAAATAAAAAGTGGGTTTTCAGTTCAGCAGGCTGACAAATAAGGCATTGTACCAATCTATACTCATAATCAAAATGAACTGTGCAAAATAGATCTTAGTAGCTCTTGTAATAGCTGTAAGTGCTGCATTTTGCAAAGGAGTGATTTTGTTGGTACAATAACACTTCATCACATCTTGAACAAAGCCTGCAGGGTGAGATGAGGACAGATAAAATAGCACTTTATCTCTGCAAAGAGGGTATCCAGGTACCACAGAACATCTATACCACTGAAGTTCCTTAAGACTCAAGGAAATTTTAACCAAGTCTCTTTCCTGAAGAGAATCTTGGAGTAAAATGCTGATTTGCAAGTTATATTATAAACACATGGGTAGCTGAAGCTGTTAAATTATTTTATGTGGTCTTGATGTTTTTACAATTACCTTTTATTTGAAGTAATAGGAATATTGGAAAAACATTGCTACTAAGTCTAGCCGGAATGTTACTGAATTTGTCTGAGCTGTGCTCACAATTCTTTCACGTTCATTTACAAGGAATGTCAGGACCCCTGACCGTATTGTGTAAGTCTTCACAGAAGCAGTAGGAAGTCATATCCTTCCATGTCCAGGACGGCTGAAGTCTGACCCATGGCTGGTTGTAAGGAGTCCCTGCTGGGGCTGATGCTGCCGAGCATCCTCCTTCCCCTGAGGATGCAGATGGCCGAGGCGATGAGAGGCTATGCACCCTCAGCATATTGAGGATGACACCCAGCTGGGGAAGGCTGTGGAACACTGGACACCAGGGCTCTACAGGGGTGCCTGGACACACAGAGGAAGGAGGGCAGCGCTCTATTTATTGTATATATTAAATAAAGAAATGCAGCTCCTCCGCTTTCAATTATTTTGCTTACTCCTCTGATGGGAAAATGAAACCCAAAACCATAATTTAAAAGGCCAATCACCAGGTAGCAACAGCATACAACTCTTGAGTTCCAGTTACTTTTGAAAGCTAAGGTAATACAATTAAAAATGATTTAGCCCTGTGTTTAAGTAACAATGAAGGAAGTAGATATTCTTGGAAGACATTTATGGAGGGAGAAACTGTTCATTGTGAATTATTTGTTTGCTTCTGTTTAGTATTTTATACTCGTGTGAAATTTGGGATCACAAGGAGCATGGAAACTAGTATTTTTATCCAACACCAGTTTCTGTCACTGGCAAAAGCCTGTGTGACTGAAAGAAACTTGGCGTGAGGAAGGTACTTGGAAAAAAAATAGATAGCAGAGTGATGAAGTCTGTCTTGTTCACCCTCATTGCACTATGCAATCCCATTAATTCCACTGACATAGCACGAGTAAAACACCCAGTACTGGATTACTTTGACTTGCATAAGAACCATACCATGCACTACGAAATTACGAGGTCAAGAAAAGAAGTCCCCAAACGCCATCCTTTACTGCATAATTGGCTGTAAGTGTAATAGGGAATTATTTCTTACCTTCCTTGTGCTGTTTTAACAAAACACTTTAATGATATTGGTATAACTACATGCATGTGTACTTTTGTTTAATAATAAAAGCAGATTTATGTGACTTTCACTAATGCTGGGTCTTTTTTTTTTTCATCCGTAATTAAATCAACGTTAACCTCTTCGGTTCTAAAACAATAATACTGACTCAGAGTGAGTATTTAGTGAACTAAAAAATGCTTTCATAATCAGTTTGAAAGTGTGTGAAATCTGGCCCAGGATAGACAATGTAGACAGTGGAATCTTGCCCAGGATGGACAGTGGAATATGTTGTGGTTCCCCTTGTAAATGGAACATTCTTCAGTGCAGCCCGAGGTGGTGGGTTCTGGTTGAGTTCTCTAGACCTACCGGATGCTCTGGACCCCATTCATCTTTGTATGGTTTAAATTTTTGTCCACGTTCAAATGAATCATGTTATGCTAATTGAATTATATTCAGCAAACAGCTATTTCCCAGGTGAACGTGTATGACTGATAGTTGTAAATCAGTGTAATTATTTCTTATTAGTCAGCAAGTTTTGGTAAATAGCCTGACTTGCTAAAAAAGAAAATCAAGTTCAGAGCCATGTGTGGTTTGGGGTTTGCTTCCTTTCTTCCTCATGTGCCCGTACTGGCCTGTTCAGCATGCATCGAGGCAGGGCTGGCTCCCTGTGGTGCTGTGATGTCTTCCTGGACCTGCAGGTAGGACGTCCACCTGCAGATACTGCAAGAGTAACTCCCAAACAGGACTGTTACTCTTAGCTACAGTCTGTTGGTGAGCTTGTCTATGCTGGTTATGCTTTTGTTTTTGTGCTGCTTCTAAGCAATTTAGCCATCAAGAAAATTACTAGCAAGATCATTATAACCTACACAGTAACATAATATTTCTCACCTGCATAATGTAATTCACTGATTTTTTTTTTAATAAATTTACATTTTCCAACTGGAGAAATTATTTTATATCAACTGAGAGATGACCACAGGTTATTGCATTTTGGCTTTGTTTTGAAGAATTTTGACCATTTCTCACCAAAAGTAAGATGGCGATGGGTGTTCCTTCTTCCCAACCGCACCTCAGCTCTGATGTTCACAAAGGCTTCACCCTGCCCAGGATCATGGTTCTGCAACAGTTCTTTCTTATTTGTGGAGTGAATTGTTTAGCAAAAAAAATCTGTGGTCTGTCCTCAGTCTCTGGGTGAGGGGGAAGTGCTTTTCTTTTCTTTTTTTTTTTTCCTGTCAGACAGATCTTATCTTGAAGATCAGAGATGAACTTGTGTTTCTGCTGATTTTCCACTAGAGACCTCTATCAGCCTGAATAACTAGTCGTTTGGTAGCTATGATTACTGGGCGTTACTCAAACGGCTGAGGAGGATATGGCCTTGCCAGTTGGCCTCAGGGAAAAGGCGGAGTCCCAAGTCAAAGGAAAATATTTCTGTGAACATTTTTTTTTTCTCAGAGAAGTTTGGGTTTATCCAAGCAGGTGTGTTGTGAGAACCTGAAGAGGAAGGAATTTTTATGCCTTGAAGCAATGGCACTGAGATGGCAAGGATGATACAATCTAAAGTATGTCTGCCGTTTTCATAATGCACCCATGGAGAACTTGAAAGGCTTCTTCTTTCTGAAAAGACCAGCCCGTGTACATCCAGCCTTCTTGCATTGATGAGCCCAAGTCCAAACATGTTAAGTTCCTGTAAACTGAAGAATCTGGAAGTAAGATTCCTGGTTTACAAGAATCACAGCTAGTACAGAGGCAGGGTGGTTTTCAGCAGCCAAGGTCAGGGAAGGAGAAGCCCGGACTTCTTGGATTGTTTCACTGGACTTCTTGTTTAGCTTGAGGGCCAAAGCAGTGCTTCCTCTGATGAAACAAAACAGCTAAATCTGCAAGAGCTGCCAGGATTCACTAAGAATTCTGGTTTTGGTTTTTGCAAGTGATTTATCCCTTGAGTTTAAATTCTTGGTTTCTCGGGTACACACTCTGAACAGATTTGTGCCTTTATTTTGGCGTGAATCTCATCCGCTATATTATCAACACTTCCTGTGATTGAAATTATGTTTGTGACATTCTCAACAACACTAGCACTACCTTTAAAACACATTCTGCAGTGTGATAATGAAACAAAACAGCAGTTATCTTTTACAATCCTTAATTCTCCTAAGTGAAAGTAGCTCGGAAGCTGAAAGTAACTTGAAACCTAAAAACCACTATAAAGTTGTTAATGCACCATTACTATAATAGTTTGAGTCTTACCTCCTATTCTTGTAACTGTGGTCGCTCCTTGCTTGAAACCATTATTTATCTATTTTCCTAGAATGTTAAAATATATTTAAATCAGGAAACTAAAGCTAAAACAACTGATTTTCTTCAATATTTTTCTGGAAATCATACTCTCCACTTGCTCCAGGTAGACCTCGTTGCAAAATGAATATTTGGGCTATTTTGCTTGGATTTCAGTTTCATACAGCTCTTTCTGATAACGTCGAGCACTACTCTGTCAAAAAAAGAAAAAGCTGTATTTCCTTTTTTTAAAAATTGTTGTTGTACAGTACTTTATTTTACACCCTGCCTCTATAGGCTTTATGCTGAGTAGTGTGTAAGGAGCAAGATGGTCTTTATATTTTCATTTATGCATGGCTGTTTTTAAGCTGTGTTTTCTTGGACTGATTCCATGCTTACACTTAACGTGTTTCAGTGCAGAAAGGCATGATACAGTGGGAACTCGGAATAGGGACTTCTTTAGCCTCATAAGTTCATAATGTCTGCTGTTTAGACAGCTGTTTGTGTCTTCCATATCCTTAAAAATCTTTCATAGTTTATAAATCAATAATGATTTTCTTAATGTATTACTGATCCTACCAGGTAAAGATAACTTTTAGAAGGTAGTGAATTGGAAAAATACTTGTTGCCAATTGCGATAAGCAAAATTATGATGATGTACCTGAAAGCACAGCACTGTGTATAGGGGAAGGTTATTTCGATCAACTTTAAACATCAGGACGATGATAGCATATTTTAGCCAGATATGGTAAGCTTGTATCTAAGTGAAAAGGCAACTGGTAAAAAACGCTGACCAAATACATTTGTTGTTTCATGGAATACTAGAAACCTGTAAGATTTATTCTCAGAAGTGTTCATGATCTCAGATTGTAAATGGTCAACAAATATGAGAAAACAGGCTGTTTTGGTTGAAAGTCAAGTTTTCGCCATGTTTTGCCTAAAACGGAGGGTGGACTCTCGACCTTTATAATGTCTTTTCTGAGGGGATGTGTATACATGTTTCAATATAATTTGTTAACTTTGATCTGTCTCGAAAGAGATTTCAAAAACAATCTTGCTTAAAAGGCATACAGTTGCCTGAGGACCAGGAAATTTGGTGGGCTCCTTGTCAAGGATTTTTTGCCTGCTCTTGGTAATTAAAACTTCTCTTAAGGCTATTTTAAACAAGGGGCTTAAACATAGGAAATACAGAAAGTCTGCGTGCATTTCAGGTAGTAAGCAGGCACTTTCAATGGTGAGGACCAAGACACATGATCTAGCAATGCCCACCTATGATTTTTCAAGTCTCTGAGTGCTACATTTCCTGACTCTCTGAGGTCCTTAGTGTTCAAACTGTTTTTCAAGTGTGTCTGCAAGAGCCAGAACATGCAACAGTTTGCATTGCACTGATTTTTGTGGGAGCTGGAGGTAATCGGTGTGTGCCAGGGAGAGCTTTATCACCTCTGTGAGGCTGTTGTTTGCGAACAGTGCAACATTCTTCTGTCTTGGGAACCATTACTGGCTTTGGGAGAGACAGACATCAGCAGAACAACAACAAAGACAAGCAGTTGGTGTAAACTTTAAATTGCAAATGAAATTTATCTGGCAGTCTACATCTTGGGAGAGATAAATATTAAAAGCCATGAATCATGGCAGAAGTCCTGCTGTACTAAAAGAAAGTCCTGCAAACGATGAAACAGCAGTGATAGCAAACCCATGGTTTACAAAAGCCCTAAAAGGTATCAGCTCTTCCTAAAATCGTAACACCTTGAGGACCTACCAAAATAAGTATGCATGCGTATGATGTGAATCGACCTGGCTGAGATATATCTCTTATGAAATAAGCACCACCAGGAAGCAGACAAAGGAGACTCTCACACACCTGATGTTCTTTCTTCATTTTTATGCTATTTTGTGTGGGAGTCTCAGAAATTTCATAACTACATGGCATATTGCATAAGGCAGGTGCCATTTGCTTGGTCCTGTTTGGTTTGGTCAGTTAAGCTGCACACTTAATATTGCTTGCAATTTTACTCTCTGGTGTGCTTACAGCAGCAGCATAAAGCATTTACTTCAAGCTATTTTGAAATCTGCTGCTGAGATTAGGCTCAGTGATACAGTCTACAACAACAATAGGAAAAGGGAAGTTTACTGTAGGCTGTCAACCCCCTTCATCTTGGCCCAAAAGTTGCACAGGGTGCCAGAGGTGCCACTGGTTCACACAGCCGGGCAGGAAGTCCTGCCTGCTCGGACAGGTGGGCAAACAGCCAACGAGGTGGCCTTTGTCTTGGTGAGAGAGGTTGAGCTGGAAAAATTGCTTAAGCAGGCTACACATAAAATATATTGTGTTTTTCTTAGAACTGGTGAATGCACTAAAGTAACCAAGTAATTTCAAAAGCATATGCGAAACTCCATGGAGCAGTGGAAGTGCAGAGAATGTTTTGTACACGTTTTAATCCTGCAAAATGCAGACAGATTTTCTGGCAGGCCTACTCTTGGTGGATGATGCAAGTCAAATGTTAGGCAGTGCCATGGCTTTTGTTGTGCCCATGACATCTGGCACAGAAGCACTCTCATTTTAACGTCTGTCAGTGGGCAGCCATGCATTGTCAGCCACTGAATGTGCTCTTCGAACTTTTACCTTTGGACTGTTATTTACACAACCTTGTGCTACCACAGCTGAGGCTCCTGGCTGCTTTTGGAGCTCCTGACAGAGTGGACATATCCATGAATTATGAGCTTTGTGGGGGACTCTGTGTACTACACCATTTCCAGCATGCTGCCTGATCTGGGACCAAGTATGAACACAGTGTTAGGGCTAAAAGTTAAAATCATTTGATAAAGAGTGGACATTGCAAAACATTACTGAGCACCCTCCTTTCTCCTGGCTGCCAATGCAAGCTGTGTGTCAAGGTTCTCATCTGAATTACTTAAACATTGTGAATGAAGTAGTTCATTCAACTTTTTTTTCCCACTAAGTTTGAACTCTGTATTTGGGGAGTTTTTCTCCATTTTCTTCCCCGTGTTGATACCTGAAGAGATTCTGACAGCCCAAATATGCTATTTTGGTTAATTAAAAAAAAAAATTGTCCATTTTCATGAGGAAATCTGCTAAAGTTGTTCCAATGGACTGTTCAACGAGTATCAGTTTTGGGCCCAATGACACATTTAGGGTCAGTAATATTACCTGAGTAAGTAGAGTGGTACAGGAGTAACAGCTGCAATCAGTTTTGTGTCTTAATTGAGGCTTGTATCTGAGTGGGAACTAATGTCAATCTCAGGGTAACCTGGTACGGGTTTTGTGCATTTGCCTTACTCCAGTGCTGCTTCTGTGTGCCTGGAGTGTTTCAGAAAAATACACAGGATTACTTCCCTGGGAGAACCTCCTTGATGTTATTTAAAGTGAAGAGCATCTTGCATTGTTTTATGGCTTAATGCATGCAGAAGCTTAGTGTGGGAAGGATTTTATAAAACCAAGTACATTATAAAATCAATTATTTTTGGTTTTCATCCTTTCTTTCATAAAAACTGCTGTGGAGTACAAAAGAGTTGCTGTTTTTAGAAACCATGAAGCAACTGTAAGAGCTATTGATCAGTCTCACTCTTTCTCTCTGTCATCCAGCTAACACTGGAACCATATCTGTCTCAAGAGTTTTCTTGATACTGTTTCTGATTAAATATTTAAGAATAAAAATCCAAGACTCACTGAACTGAATGGAAGTTTGCTCATTTACTTCTCTTAGGCGTTTCCAGTGATTTATAAGTCTCTAGAGAGGAGTTCAGATAGAAAGCACCTGTCGGTGTAAGAGCTGTGAAAGTGTCTCTTCTCCAACTCCTGTGTCTTCACCTTGTAGTCTGCACTGAGGCTGGCTTTGGGACCATGGACTCCTCCTGCACTTCCTACCACTGTGCAAAGGGGAACTTTCTGCTCCAAGAGCAGGCCTAGCCACAGCCATCTTGGCATACTGCTCATCTCTGTGCGTTTATCGCAGAATAAAAGTAATGATTGCTTATGACTTTGTGACTCAAGTGACTGTATCCGCAGAGGCTGTGAAATATCTTTTTGTTTGAACAATATGTACAAAAGATGAAAAGTAAGGAATTTTAGTATATTCAGATGGTGTAATGTATGTCCCCACAGGCATGGGCACAGCAGGATAGGTACTGCAGGAGAAACAGCACAGTCTACAGATTGCATTATTTTGTAGGTGTGAAGGGGACCAATAATTGTTCTGTTGCACTTACATGAGCAACCAGCCCATCCTTGGCCAGGTGGGATGCCTGACTGGTGTCTGAGGGCCCCAGAATACAAATAAGGGAACTTACAGGACTCAAAGAAATAAGTTGCTAGTTTTGTTGCCAAATTGCTCAACATTGGTCCACAATGTGTTTTGATGCTGGAAGATCAGCTGTCAAGGTAATGATGGAGAAGGTATGTAATAAAACCTGCCATAGTTAGTAACTTGAGTATCAGGCTCTGCTGAAATTAAGAGCTGGCTTTCAGGCTGTGCTGTTCTCAGAGCGTCTAGGAGATACCAAAGACATTGATGGTGCACAAATGCTTGCAGTCCTCTTGAAATAGCCTGCCAAAATGTTTTAATGCAGGAAGTGATCAGTCCCAAAGGCAAACATTGATTGGGACAGCACCCCACAGGATCCTGAGTGAATGAGGCACTCATCTGTCTGGACAGGACAGAACTTCCTTCTCACTTGATAATCTGGTTGCCAAAGAATATATATGCCTTTAGTCAACTGGGGACTCTGTTATCTCTTTCTGTTACTTCTGAAGCCAAAGCTGGGCAGGCAGCTTCACTCACAGCAGTTGCAGGGTGGCTAGTGGCAGGGTACATACAACAGATCAAAGGCTGGGGAGATGCAGCTGTGGTCCTGTGTGGTAGGACCTGGACATGGAAGACCTAACTTGACTCTCACAAATGGAGACCACCCCCAAGGCAATGTGGCTGGTGTTTAAGGAGGGGCAGGGCTGATCTATATGTGTTCCTATTTACTGCCACCTGTGGCAATTGCTGTGATATTTATGTGCCAGTTCCCACGCTAAAAATAAGTTTTGGTTTTGTTCTTTCTTAAAATCCAGAACAACATGGAAACAAGTATTAGTGTGCACATGAAAACTAGCCTTACTTCTAAAAGGGTCTTTGGATTTTAGTCGCAATTTGACAGACAGGAGAAAATATCAGGCAGTGCTGGTGACAGAGATCTGCAGCTTGCTTTCTGCCTCCTGATCTCCTTTTTCTTACCTCTGCCTGTGCTGTGTAGGAGAAGAATTTGCTTGGACTCTTCCAGCTCTGAAGCTGTTTGCAGTCCATCACTTTCACTTGCTCTGTCTGCAGGTTGCGATCACTGCCAGACAAGTGGAAATGGAGGAAAGTGGAGGTCCTGGACTTTTGACTAAATATTTGGAGAGAGAATTGCAAGAGAAAAGCATATACAATTTTACTGTATGTGTTGGTATGATGGAATTCTGCAGCTGACTGTGAGGAAAACATGGAATAAATATAGAACAGCCACAAGGCAGGAACGTGTACCACCTTGCCAGGAGATACGGGACCAAAAAAGTGCATTTTTCATCTAAGTGAGAGTTACTGATGAGATCAAATGAACCTTGCATGCTCTTGATTCTTGTAAGCCTGTCATTTGGCTAATTCATGAGTGGCTTTGAAAAGGACTAAGTAGAAACTGAATTGAAATGTTTTAGCATTTAAAAATTTCCATTTATTTCTTTACTTTTTATTCTAACAAAGAATTTTGGCCATTTCTACCTACCTGGGAAATATCTTTTCCACCATGTCACATCCTTCACAGTAAAAACTGGAATTTTTTCCTGTTCTTTTCACAAAAGAAATGGATTTGATTTTGCTGCCAATATACTTGGAGTACGAGATGAGTTTCCGTCCCTTAAAGGGAAATTTGAATCTTGGAACAGAACACATGCAAAGGTTTTATGTTGCTCCAAATAATTATTTTTCAATCAGCTTAATTATTTGTACAAAAAAGTTTTATAGATTATATCACACCACACCAGCCTTTTTCAGCATGCTTTTTGCTCCAATGCCTGAACAGGCATACCCTAAGGTTTTCTTCTCATGCCTTCTTTTGTTAAAGAGTGCTTAAACCCAGACAGCCTCCTCCCTCTTATGTTTCTTATTAAATGTGGAAAGCACTGCTCTGGCAGAAAGCCATAACAAGATATTTTGGCATCTGGAACAGAATGTGGAGATGAACCACTCCCCTCACTGTTGTCCACCCCTGCATCTCCCACATTTATTCGTCCTCAGGAGGACTTTGTTGTATACAAATCCACACAGAGAATCACACGTGCCCAGCACTTCTATTAGAAACGCTTATAAAAAATTAAACTCTTGATATCATCAAACCATGGGTCACTTTCTGATGGACCTTCTTTTCTCTTCTTGGACACTCTACAGCATCCAAAGTTCTGGACCAATGCTGGGAATATGACGTATATTGATTTCAGTAAGCATGTATGGGTGCATTAATATAAAAATCCTAGTTGATATTTAATTGGTGGGAGCTTTGAGAATCTGATTTCAGTTAGGCTATATTTAGATGTTTCTTCACAGGCACAAAAGCAATTAGAAATACCCATTCATATGTTGATGTGGGAAAGTATCAGTAGTATAAACTGGGTATAAGCTGGCATGAAGACAGAGAATAGAACGAAAGGTCTACTGCAGGCAGCAGAAGGAAGAGGCCTGAAGGAAAATCCAAGATGTCATAAGCTTCTTTAAAGAACAACTGAAAACCAAGCTAGTAGGAGAAATGTCTAGCAATGCTGCAGTGAAGTTCATGTCTCTCTGTTCCTTGATTTAACAGTGATATATCAGGAGAGGACAGCAAAGCTTGGCCACTGGTTTTATGGAGGCTTTTTCCCCCTCTGGTCTTGTGTGGCAGCGATGGTGGCTAGTGCAAAGAGATAGGTTGATGGGAGGTCCTGCCTGTGCCAGCGGCACGCAGCACCCTCTTCTGTTTTAGTGTTTCCCAGCGGTGCCTGGCTTATGTGGATGTGTGCGGGTCTATGGGTGACATGCTGGGAACCTTTCCCCAGAAGAAGGGGCCTGAGAGTGGGCTGTTGTCTGAGCAATTGCTGAAGCCTTCTACCAGCTTCTTCTCCAGATCTTGGCCTGTCAGATGATTAGATGGGATTATTTGGCAGAAGAGTCTATGGGACCTTTTAGGAAAAATGGAGCTTTCAGATTCAGGTAGGTTCATCTGTCTCTTAGGTTACCCACAGCATGTCTTATGGGAAGGAGACTGTACACATGATGTGGCCCATAAGTTGTCTTTCTTGTGCTACAGTTTGTAACATGATACAAGGTTACAGAATTAAAACGAAAACCAACCTATATCTTTATTTTTTTATCACCTGGAAAAGGTCCCCAAAATACTGTGATTTTAAACAGGCTTCTTATTGCTTCATAGTACAGTTTCCTTAGTGTTGTGATCCTGCCACACATGCTCGATGTGATTCGTTATTGTCCACTAACAGTCCAGCATTTTTAAAAAGCCATCTAGGAAAACCTGAAATTCTAAAGCTCTTTTCAACTTGCTAAATGCAATTGCATAGGTGGTGGAGAAACTGGCTGAGCTGCTGTTGTCTGAATACGTTTTATACATATGGTTCTGCACGTTGGGTCCTTGCTGGTGGCATAGTATTAATTATTTAGAAGGAAACCAGCTGTGTATTTTTGCCTTCAGCACCTTGTGTGCAGAAAGAGCTTGCTGTTGTATTCAGACCAACAGTTCATTGTGGAGCCCCTTGATGAACCCGGCAAACTCTATTAGGAGCACGTTTGAAGGAAAAAACTTTCATAACCACATTCGGCCCTTATTTGCACTTTCTAGAAGTCCTCTGAGGTATTCTTTTAATATATGTGTATGAAACATAAATTAGACTTCAATTTGATAAAGCAATGAGCAAACTTCAAAGTTTGAGGAGTTCACTTCAGTCCAGGCAAGTGCTGAAAAATACAAAGGTTTGCTTAGATCTTCTGTGAGCAGGCCTGGAGTTGAATGGGAAATGCAAAAGAATCTACTTTCTTTTCCTCCTGAGATTTAATATATGCTGTCTTCTCAGATGCTCTGGGAACAGGAAGTGCTGAAGCACTTGGAAAAGAAAATCAACTTTGAAGTTGAAGGGGAGCGACTGTTTACGAGGGTGGATAGTGACAGGACAAGGGGGAATGGTTTTAAATTGAGACAGGGGAGGTTTAGGTTAGAGATTAGGAGAAAGTTTTTCACCCAAAGGGTGGTGGCACACTGGAACAGGTTGCCCAGGGAGGTGTTGGATGCCCCATCCCTGGAGGCATTCAAGGCCAGGCTTGATGTGGCTCTGAGCAGCCTGGTCTAGTGGCTGGCGGCCCTGCATATGGCGGGGGGGTTGAAACTAGATGATCACTATGGTCCTTTTCAACCCAGGCCATTCTATGATTCTATGATTCTATGAAGTATAGAATCTCACTTTTTCAAACCTTAAGAAAGGTTATTGGCTTTTAAGAGACCATTTTAATCTGTTTATCAGACCCTAATAAATATGCTGCACAACTATCTTTGCAATATTTCTGGAAGACCTTCTCTTTTCATAGAATCATAGAACGGTCTGGTTTGGAAGGGACCTTAAAGGTCATCTAGTTCCAACCCCCCTGCCATGGGCAGGGACACCCTCCACTAGACCAGGTTGCTCAAAGCCTCATCCAACCTGTCCTTGAACACTGCTAGGGAGGGGACATCCACAGCTTCTCTGGGCAACCTGTTCCAGTGCCTCACCACCCTCACATCAAAAAAATTTCTTCCTTATATCTAATCTAAATCTACTCTCTTTCAGCTTAAACTGTTACCCCTCATCCTATGACTACTCTTCCTGATAGAGTTCCTCCCCATCTCTTCTGTAGGCCCTAAGTGCTGGAAGACTGCTGCTAGGTCTCCCCAGAGCCTTCTGGAGGCTGAACAACCCAAAGTCTCTCAGCCTGTCCCTGTACTGGAGGTGCCCAAGCCCTCTGATCATTTTTGTGGCCCTCCTCTGGACTTGCTCTAACAGGTCCATGTCCTTCCCGTGCTGAGGGCTCCAGACCTGGACACAGTACCCTGGCTGGGGTCTCATCAGAGCAGAGTAGAGAGGGAGAATCACTTCCCTCAACCTTCTGGTCAAACTTCTTTTGATGCAGCCCAGGACACAGCTGGCTTTCTGGGCTGCAAGTGCACGTTGCCGGGTCATGTTCAGCTTCTCGTCTACCAGCACCCCCAAGTCCTTCCCCTCAGGGCTGCTCTCAATCCATTCTCCTCCCAGACTGTATTTGTGCTTGGGATTGCCTCAACCCATGTGCAGGACCTTGCACTTGCCCTTGTTCAACTTCGTGAGGTTTGCATTGGCCCACCTTTCAAGCCTGTCAAGGTCCCTCTGGATGGCATCCGTTCCCTCCAGTGTGTCCACCACACCACACAGCTCACAGCTTGGTGTCATCAGCAAACTTGCTGAAGGTGCACTCAGTCCCACTGTCCATGTCTCCCACAAGAATATTAAGCAACACTGGTCCCAATAGCAACCCTTGCTGAACACCACTTGTCACCGGTCTCCACTTGGACATTGAGCCATTGAGCACAACCATCCAGCCTGTTCCTTATCCACCGAGTGGTTCTTACATCGAATCCATGTCTCTCCAACTTAGAGGCAAGGATGTCATGTGGGACAGTGTCAAAAGCTTTGCACAAGTCCAGGTTGATAGTGTCCGTTGTTCTCCCCTTATCCGCCAGCACTGTGGCCCTGTCCTAGCAGGCCACCAGATTTGTCAGGGATGGTTTGCCCTTAGTAAAGCCATTTTGGATGTCAGCAGCCACCCCCTTAATTTCAATCTGCCTTAGCATAATTTCCAGGAGGATCTGCTCCTTAAACTTGCCAGGCACACAGGTGAGACTGACCAGCCTGTACCTCCCTGGGTCTTCCTTATTTACCTTTTTAAAAGTGGGGGTTATGTTTCTTCTATGTACCTCAGCCTTCCCCATATCCTGGGTAACCAGGTCTCCCATTTGCTTCCAGAGAGGGCCCACATTTTCCCTAGTCTTCCTTTCATCACTGACACACCTATAGAAGCTTTTTTTCTTGCCCTTGACATCCCTGGCCAGATTTTATTCTACTGGGGCTTTAGCTTTCCTAACCTGATACCTGGCTGCTCAGACAGTCTCTCTGTATTCCTCCCAGGCTACCTGTCCTTACTTCCACCCTCTGTAGGCTTCTTTTATGTGTGTGAGTTTATCCAGACATTTCTTGTTCTTCCCTGCAGACCTCCTGGTGTATTTGCCTGCCTTTCTCTTTGTTCAGATGCATCGCTCCTGAGCTTGGAGGATTTTTGATTTTTGAACCTTAACCAGATTTCTTGGGCCCTTCTTCCCTTCAGGGTTTTATCCCACAGTACTCTACCAAGCAGATCCCTGAAGACCCCAAAGTCTGCTCTCCCAAGTTTGCTGTGTACTCTCCACACTGCCCTAAGGATCTTGAACTCCACCATTTCACGGTTGCTACAGCCCATACTGCCCTTGAACTTTACATTCCCCACCAGCCTCAACTTGTTGGTGAGAACAAAGTCTAGGATAGCACCTCTCCTCGTTGGCTCCTCTGTGACTTGGAGAAGCAAGTTATTATTGATGCACTCTTGAAGCCTCCTGGATTGCTTATGCCCTGCTGTGTCATCCCTCCAACAGATATCAGGGCGGTTGAAATCCCCCATGAGGACCAGGGCTTGTGAACATAAGGCTGCTCCTGTCTGTCCATAGAGGGGTCTCATGCGCTTAGTCTTCCTGGTCAGGTGGCCTGTAGCAGACCCCCACTAAAATATCACCTGTCAAAGACATCAAAGTGGAGTGGTGACAGCTTTTAGTGATGTCTTCTTCTTGAAAAGGGGGCAGGTGACATTTTAGTGGGGGTCTGCTACAGGCCACCTGACCAGGAAGACCAAGCTCATGAGACCTCTCTATGGACAGACAGGAGCAGCCTTATGTTCACAAGCCCTGGTCCTCATGGGGGATTTCAACCGCCCTGATATCTGTTGGAGGGATGACACAGCAGGGCATAAGCAATCCAGGAGGCTTCGGGAGTACATCAATATTAAGGAGGGTTTGCTTTACTTACATCTTTTGTTATTCCTTGCCTTTTGGTGATATCACTGTAGAAGAATCTCAGGGCTTTGGCTAGGGAACTCAGTGCCCCACTGACGGCATCAGCATCCCAGAATCCCCAGCCTGGCCTGAGTTATGTTGTAGGTGTTCCTGCTCCCAGCCCTTGTCCCTGCTGCTACCAAAGTGTTGTTGGGACCCCTTTGACATTTTTGCCTATTCATCTTGCCCTTGCCCTCAATTCCCAGCTTACCTTCCTTGGTGGTGCACCCGGGGAAGTCTGTAGATCTTTTGTGAGTACACTGAGCTCTGCTGCTAACCTTGCTGCTGTATGTTTTCTTGGTTGGAGTGCCCTTTAAAGACCAGAAAAAACAGCAAATGTCACCAAGTTCTTTCAGCTTTTCAAGGAAAAATCTGGCATTATCTTGTAGCAAATTAGTCTCAGTGGATTCCCAGATTTGCTTGCCACGTGAGTCTTTGTATTTTAAGTCTGCTTTTTTGTTCTTTTTTTTTTTGACTGTGAGCACTGCCTGAATCCTTGAAGAGAGGCTAAGATGGAAAAAGTAAAACCAGTACATTCTTTTTCTCAAAAAATGCAAACCTAACTGAAAAACTAAATAGTTTATTATGAGGTAATTCCCTGAAAAGAGAAAAGAATCTGATCTCTGGAGGTAGTGATGCAGTGTAGCATTTACAGCTTTAAACAGTGAAATTATCTCTGGGAATCATCAGTCAGCGTAAAGTTAAGAAGGCTTTTGCTTGTGGTTGGTCTGCTTTTGGTCTCATAACTTCATCTTCTTTCACGGATGTGTGAAACACTTGTGTTGGGGACGGATTAGTAACACCCAGCTCTTCTGTGAATGCCATTTTCTTGTACACCTTTATGTTTGTGTTTGCACAATTCAAATATTCATAAACAGTATAATTATAAACATATTACACATCTATATGTTATTATACAAACATTATAATTAATTTCTGCCTTACTTTCTAGTGAGTTCCTCAGTGCCAGGTGATGAAGTCAAGCCACAAGGAAGACACTGATTTTGAAAACCTCTTTTCCTGTTTTAATTATGTCAAGAACTTGAGAAAATATGTCAAATTCAAACACAAGAAACTCATATGGAGAACCTTAGGCTATGAAGGCCTAAGTTTCACTGGAATCTTTTTTGTCGAGGTCACATGAAATAAAGCCAATTTAATTAGCTTTCTAGCATCATGCTGTGGCTTCTTTGTGGGCTGCTCTTCTAAAATGTTCTGGTTTCAGGTGGGACAGACTTAACTTTCTTCATAGTAGCTAGTAAGAGGCTGTGTTTTGGATTTGTGCTGAGAAGAAGGCTGGTAACACACTGATGTTTATAGTTGCTGCCAGAACAGTCAAGGACTTTTCAGCTTCTCTGCTGTGCCAGTGTCCGCAGGTGCAGGAGAAGCTGGGAGGGAGCGTAGCCTTCTAGTTTAGGCTTAGGATTTAACCTTATCTGTAGGACTGAGACCCAAGTTGGCTGATGATATATTCCACATTGTGCATGTCATGCCCAGTATGCAGATGAAGGTCTGTCTGGAAGTTCCCCAACCCCTCTCTCTTGGAGTTCTCTCTCTCTCTCTCTCTCTCTCTCTCTCTCAGTTGATTCTTGGTCTCTCAGACACTTGGGTTCTTATCTCTTTTCCAAGACTGTGGTTTCGGGACTCTGTCTGCTGTATGCTGATGTATGCTGCCAGGAACGGGCTGAGCCATCGTCATTGGATGGTGAGCTGTTGTGCTCTGTATCACTCATTTGTATATTTGTAAATTTGTATATATTACTAATATTATTATTATTATTTTTTCAATTTTAATGTAGTTTAGTAATTAGATTTTTCTTATCTCAACTGAAGGATGGACTGTACAATGGATTAGGAATTGGCTGGCTGGACACAGCCAAAGGCTTCTGTCTCAGGGTGGAGGCCAGTCACGAGCGGTGTCCCTCAGGGGTCCGTCTTGGGACCGGTGCTCTTTAACATCTTCATCAATGACATAGACGATGGCATCGAGTGCACCCTCAGCAAGTTCGTGGATGATACTAAGCTGAGTGGTGCTGTTGACACACTGGAAGGAAGGAAAGCCATCCAGAGGGATCTGGACAGGCTGGAGAAGTGGTCCTGTGTAAACCTAATGAGGTTTAATAAGGCCAAGTGCAGGGTGCTGCACTTGGGTCGGGGCAACCCCAGGTATTTATACAAACTGGGGGAAGATCTCCTTGAGAGCAGCCCTGCGGAGAAGGACTTGGGGGTCCTGGTGGACGAGAAGCTGGACATGAGCCAGCAGTGTGTGCTTGCAGCCTGCAAAGCCAACTGTGTTTTGGGCTGCATTAAGAAAGGGGTGGCCAGCAGGGAGAGGGAGGTGATTGTGCCCCTCTACTCGGCTCTTGTGAGGCCCCATCTGGAGTACTGTGTCCAGGCCTGGGGCCCCCAGCACAGGAAGGACGTGGAGCTCTTGGAAAGGGTTCAGAGGAGGGCCACTGAGATGATCAGAGGGCTGGAGCACCTCTCCTATGAGGAAAGGTTGAGGGAACTGGGCTTGTTTAGCTTGGAGAAGAGAAGGCTCCGGGGAGACCTCATTGCGGCCTTCCAGTACTTGAAGGGAGTGTATAAACAGGAGGGGGAGCGACTGTTTATGAGAGTGGATAGTGACAGGACAAGGGGGAATGGTTTTAAACTAAGGCAGGAGAGGTTTAGGTTAGAGATGAGGAGAAAGTTTTTCACCCAAAGGGTGGTGGCACACTGGAACAGGTTGCCCAGGGAGGTGTTGGATGCCCCATCCCTGGAGGCATTCAAGGCCAGGCTGGATGTGGCTCTGAGCAGCCTGGTCTAGTGGTTGGCGGCCCTGCATATGGCGGGGGGGGGTTGAAACTAGATGATCACTACGGTCCTTTTCAACCCAGGCCATTCTATGATTCTATGATTCTATGACAAGTCTCTTTTCCCTTCACCCCTTTAATTCTCTCCCCATTCCCCGGGGACACACACACACACACACACCGAGCAGCTGTGTGGTATTTGTAACTGCTATCTGATTCAAACCACAACATAAAAGTAGACTGGATTTACTTCAGCTCACCCCTGATGAAATACTCTACCCCTTTTTTTATCAATATTTCATATAGCATTGGAAAATAAGAGCAGAAGGAGCCTGAGAGTCCATCCTCTGCCCCTCACCAGGTTCATTATATGACCTGAGAAACACCTTCCCAACTCGGTCTTAAAGATGCTGCTTGATTTCTGCCAGAGACCCAAATTACTGTATGCCTTGTGCTTTGCAGTCATGCTCAGGTGCTTGATGGTCCTGTTGCCAGGTGTCTCATTTGAAAATCACTGATAGCTTTAGGCTCAATCCTTTCCATTCATTAATGAACAGGTTGTAGATGGGAATAAATACAATCCCCACAGTATTGGACAGATGCAGTGGTAAGACTCAAGATGAAAAGGCTCCGAAACATTTCATACAGAATTCTTTCAGGATCATAACGACATATTTTGTATCTTTTCTGTGTTTTTATTTACCAATGTAATAACTGTTATATCTTTGGAAGAGAGCACAGTCAAATACTGCTTTCCTGGCATTTTCAGCAGTATTTTACTCAGTCTCAATCTCATCACTTTGTGTATGTCTGTAAAACAAGTGTCCCAGTGACAAGTTTTCCAGCCAGCTTCCCATGATGTACAATGGGCCATAAATACTGTCACTGAGCATTTGTTTTTGCTTCTGTGAAGGGATACTAGACTCTTTACCAAATTGTGCTGTCTGAACTAAAGGAAATTTAAAGCAGATTAATCCAGCCATTTGCAATGCAAATACAGCAAGCAAATATTAGGATATTAAGGTTGCAACATCTTGCTTTTATGAGGAAGTTCACTTAGTGCATATACAAAAAAATGTGACAGAATAGCCCAGAGTAAAAAATGTAGTGACTGTTTTAACAATGGACATGTATACACATTTTCCAGTTACGCTTTAAGAAAATTGAGCTCCCAACCTCATGAGGGTCTTGTGTTCCTCTTAGCTGCATTAATAGCGAGAGAGGATATATATGACAGGTCTATAGAGGCAGATTTGAGTAACAGTATGAGCCAGTTGAATCATCAGCCTCTTACACATTTCTGTGTTCTCCCTTTTATTTAAAGTTATTATTTTCAAATTTATTCAACTGTGTTGTTTTCAAGAATTCTCATTGGTGAAAATCATGACCCATCAGGTGAAGAAAGCAGGGTGGCTGTGGTCTTAAAAAGTCAAACCAGATCCAAGTATTTTGAAATTTCAGGTTATGAGATCTGAGATTATGAGTTGAGACTTCTCTGTACCATCACTGACCACGATGCAGGAAGTTCAAAGCTTTTTAGCTGATTTACCTTGATAGAGAATTGTGTAGTAGATATTTGTGTGAACATATGCATACATAGGGCACTGGAGGTTTAAAGAGAAAAATGTAATACAAAACAAGGACATTATTTATTATTGTAATAATTATTTATTATTCATATTAATTATTCATTGCTCATTATTCATACTAATTATTCATCACCAAGACAATGTTAACAACATGAGCATACTCAGTTGTGATATTTTGTAAAACTGAAAAAGATGAGCTTCTCCTTTGTAAAATACCTTTACATGCTCATCTCTGTGAGTTTAGAGATAGTCACAGACATCCCTGCTGTGGGCTTGTGAGCACACAAAAGCCTAAGTAGACTGTAATCCATTTAATAATCAGTTTTAAATAGGATCTGTGGGAACATGTTCCATTTTGGAGTTTTCATTCATCATCCACAAGTTTGCAGTGGTGGACGTGTAGCAACACGGTTGATTGCGAGAAGGGAAAAGCCAGGTGAAAGTTACAAAGTCCTTGACAAGACTGTGGCTATTTTTCCCCAAGGTGTAATAAATAAATAGTCTTATCCTATTACTATTATTTTGACAATGAATAACCTATACTGTCCTTGTTTTGTTCTCTTAAGCCTCTTTTGTGTTGTGCTGATGCTTCATGTCGCTGTTGGGACAACAGCACAAAGAAAACCCCTAAAGAAGTTGTAAAATTCTGGTGGAGTCAGACTCCCACTGTACCTAAGGTAAGAGCTTCTCATTTGGCCTCAGGTTAGGTCCAAATTCTGGCCATGTCTTGTTAAGTACCAGTTCTGGCCACATTCCTGAAAGTCTGAACTCTGCTGAAATCAATAGAAACATTTCAGATTAAAATTGCTATAAATGCTTATGTTTAAAACTAATATGTGTTATGTTTTCAGTTCCATTCATTTCACATTTTCCCTTTGAGGAAAAGTGAGTCCCTTTCCTTTTATTCCTGTTAATAGATTTATTTTAATAACAAGAATAGGAAAGGTAATGAAGCTCTTCTATTTTCGGCAGAATAATTAAAGATTCACTGGGGAGAGGGAAGCATTGTGTAGCCCACTGGCTAGGAAAGTGAAAGAAAATTAAAAAACAGAGTTTGAACCTCTAGTCTAATTAATATTGATACATTTTATGTCAAAAGGAACAACTCCCTCTGGAGAAAGCCCTATTCTAGACTCTTCATTAGCTTTGCAGAGCTGTTGAGTCCCTGCAGGTATCTAAGCTGTTTGAACCTGAAGTCTTTTCCCCTCAGACGAGTAAATTCAGTTTGGATTAAACAGTTTAGGTAAGTGGACTGCAGGAGGTACATCCCTTTGACCTATTTTATGAGGGCAAGTCCCAAACAGCTTTGTAACATGGGTTGTAGGAGAGCTGCATTGGCTGTGCTGGTGCTTTAACCCCCTCCTGCAGGGGCCCACAGAGGCACACCCTGTCCCGCACTCAGCCTCCTTTTGCAGGAAGCTGCTGGTTGCTCTGTGATGCCAAGAGGTGCCCCAGTGAAAGCCCCTGGCCCTCTCCTGGGGGTGCTTTGGTGCTAGAATTAATGACAGTGAAGTCTGGAGCAGCTTTGGCGAACTGGCTCCCAGGTAATGGTCTCCCCTCAGTTTTAGCCCTGGTCTCTCTTCCTGCACTGATCTCTGAGACATCCTCCAGCCAAACACCACACACAGCTGGACAGGGAAAGCAGAAATGCCTGTTCTGCTGCCTTCTTCCTTGTCCCTCAGAGACTTACAGAAACACGTAGGGAAGCAGAGGGGTGATTGGAATATTATTTAAATAAACTCATTGACTTTCTGTCCTTGTGCTTGCACTCATCTGGACAGAACTGCAAAGGAGGATCTCTGAACTGAGTTATAAACACTCTTTAAGCATCCCTTCATTCACCGGGCTGCCATCAGTCCTCTCAGAGATGAGCTGTGAGCTTCAATGCCTACAACTGTTTTTAAAGGCAGGTATATAATGTTAAACGAATCCGAAAGGCTGCATTGCAGATTACTTTATAAATTTCAGAGTAAATTTTCCTGCCTTGTGATTAGAAGGGATTTTTTTTCTCTATCTGCTACTGCTGAAAATCAAGGATCCGAAATTCAAAGGGATGTTTTTTCTACCTTAGTAATAAAGGTCTGTATTTTGCAATCAGTGCTTTTGTAGACATTTAACTCTCCTTGGTGGAACATGTTACGTGAAACAGAAGATGGTAGTCCGTGCTCCTGGAAAGTTTTTGTCTCTCCCGGAGAAAGTGATTCTTTTATTCATAAGGCAGAGAGAAGAAATACATGTAAGAAATGTGTTGGATGAGGTGTGGTGTAGTTATTTTTACATAACAACTTTCAGTGAATCAGATTTTCAGATTCTAGAGAATTCATGGATGTATGTACAGGTTAGAAAGACAAATAAATACATTTAAAGAAGTGTTTAAGTTTTGCAAGTTTCATTCTGTCAAACATATTAAGGAATTAGGAGACCCAGGAATACAGCTTGAATCACCTTTTCAGCTCATGTTGTCACAACTGTGTAGAACTTCACAGCTCTGAGTCAACTCAAAAGTTCCTGTTGTCCACACTTTGAAGAGATATATGTGGGACTAACCTCTGCTATACCATCTGGAATGGCTAAATCTGATGTTGCTACACCAGTTTTGCACCAGATCAAAATCTAGCCCTTGGCATTTTCAAAAAAATATTTGCATATTTATACAGCTTCAAAAAATGTCTTTGCAACATGAGTCACAGTCTGCATCTTGATAATGACAAAATATCTGGTAATTTAGCCACCCTGAAACATTTGCCATCTTTATTGTGTGTTTTCTCATGGTCTAAAGAGCTTCTGTGATTAATATCTGAGCCTTGCTCACCATTATTTGAGAACATTCTGTGCAAAATTGTCAAAATCTACCATCTAAACCAATTTAGAGATTAAAAGTAATCTTAGACTTTTGCAGATGAACATTTTATTGACGTAATTATTTTATCATTACCTTTAGACTTCAGGAAGTAACAAGACACATTTTTAAATTTCATGTTGATGGTGTCATTCCAGTGTATGGTAGATGCTGGTAACAAGTCAGCACTTGCTGGCTGTTGCCATGTGGCAGGATCTAAGATAACACAAATATTTCCTGTTTGGTCAGGGATGCCATTGTGTGGGAACTGCCCATAAGCACTGGCTCGCGATGCCAATCATTCCATCTGCTTTTCAATCTGGTATTTGAGATGCCACTTACAGGCTGGGTCCTTCTGAAGGTTCTCTCATTCTATTTCTGGCCTTTCCATTGACTCAGGGACAAGGAAGTTGGTTATTTTTTTCTGCTCTTCATTATCTCTAACCGCTAAGTAGATTTAGTAGCTAAAATCAGCCAATATAATTTGTCTAGAAATACTGATCTCATATACAAAAAGAATTCACAGGTGTGAACCATTTTTAGTTTGCCAAAGCTTTTACTATAAAAAGAAGCTACTTTTGCCAAAACTTTTGTTCAAAAAAAAGCATTTCTCCTCCAAACTATAATTTCTGATAGAGAAATAATAATAACCATAATTTCTGATGAAGAGTCTTGCCTTTAGGGTACTCCTTTGGGCTTTAATATTCAATTACTTATACAAACTGTAAACGCTCTAGTAGAGAGAGACAGCATAAACTTCCGTGCAGGTTTAACGTCACTCTGTGCAATATTACCAGTCATGGGTTTGTGTCTCTTTGTGCCTACATACCTGTAAAAGAATTTGAAAGCTGTCAGTTGCATCAAAACCAAAAATGTGAAGTTACAGAGGGTGAAAGGAGCATTTGCTTCCACCTCCCTCAAATATTTATTTTGAGAGTTAATTAGTGAGTGATTTGCTGATGAGATGTGTTTGAACTGCCAGGGGCCTTATTACCACATGCACTGTTATGTAATACTACTGCAGTAAACTGGAGGTTTTGATGTTAAAAAAATTATGATTTCAGAAATGATAACAGCATCTTTTGTCACCTGCAGCCTGAAGCAGGAATTGTTCCCTTATGCATATTACTTGAGAAACAAGACCATAGATTTAGAAGTTGCAGTCTAGTAGGAAGCAAAACACCTCGTAAACCCAATGATAATTAGATTCTCGGTCAACAAAAATCTGCTTGGTTACTTGTGTCATCTATAATACTTTACTGAATTTCTCAGTCAGCGAAGCAATCTGCTGGAAATAAGTCTATCTGAAGGACTCATAGCCAGAAACTAACATGCAAAATTACTTTAAAAATCATTAAGCACTTATGCAATCCCAAGCCCGAAAGGGTTTTTTGCAGGGAATAAGTCTGGTACTTCAGGAGCTGCCAGAAATTTTGTTGGAATAAGAGTAGGATCTGGTGATGAACTGGAGAGGAATCTTTGCATTATTCTCAAGGATGAAGTGACAGATGCCATGGAATCTACAGAGCTGGGCTGGATCGGCTGCCAGGGTCTGAGGCAGGTATGGGAGACTTCCACTCCTCCCAGACCACAGAAGCTGGCTGGCTGGATGTTCACACTCCTCTCCATGCCACTGTCACCGCAGGGCGGGCTGCTGGCACAGGGACATTTTTCATCTGGGCATGAAGGGACACAGCTGATGCTGAAAATAATGCTGCGCAGGAATTTTTATCACAGTGTTTGATGGAAAGCAAAATGCCTTTCTTGTAAAATTGAGGGTTTTTCCAGAGAAGTACTGATTTGCCTGACAGATTTTGCTTTCCATAAAAAAAAAAGGAAACTATTCAATTTTCAATATTCCTCAGATGAAAAATTTTAATTTTTGAGTGGTCCAAAGATATTTTCTGCTATTCAGTTTTAATTTTTTTTCCATTGTTTTTTATTGCTATACCTGTTTTAACGTTCTCTCCCATACTCTCTTCCACAATAGAAATCCATCTAAATTGTGTAGTGATATGCCAAGTGAATAAAACTAAAGAAAAAGTGGAGATAGCAGTACAAACAAATCATGTGTGGTGATGTTGAATTGACTTGAACAGTTCAGTAAACTGTAATTGAAGAATGACAAATTACATAACTGGATTAAAAATAGTGTTATGTTCCCGTTCTTTGAAACCCACATTTCACAGAGTTTCTATTTTGCCACATTGTTTCAGGGTTTTAAAAACCTTTTTCCTGGTACAAAGCCAAATGTTAAAACACTCATTTGGATTCAGTGTTTTAGGAAAGAAATGGTTAACAGATTAGAAGTGCTACCGTAATTAATAAACTTGCTTTGTACTATGCTGGTGTGAGAGCTGTTCCCTTGGGTACTTTACAGCCAAATATTCAACTGTCTTCAATTACAGTTAATGGCCCAGGGCTCTCCAGCTCCTCGTGGCAGCCCTGGTGCTTGAGTACAGAGATGAGGCAGCGGGTTACATCAGTCTAATTTGGGAGCAATGTCATTCTGAGTAACACCGAGGACATTTTGGCACAATTCACCTTTTGTCATGAAAGCTGAGTGTTCGTACTGAAGCTGGCACAGGATGGCACGCCTGGATGACAAGCCTGTCCCTTTTTCAGTGTACTTTCCATGCCCTGTGTGTAGCAGCGTCCCTACCACTTGCTGCTTTGGGGATGCAGCTGCCCCTTGCAGCAGCGTGGCAGCTATTGGCAGTGCTCTTCTCCCAGCCTTGTGTTTGCGGTGTGGTTTTTACTCCTTGGCATTCAGTGTCTTCTGTGTTTTCTAGTGTGCTGCACAAAGCATAGTTGCTGTCAGCCTGTGAGGAGACTGTTGCACCGTGGGTATTTGAACAAGTGTTTATTTAGACACTGTGAGCCCAACGTCCCTATTAAACCCCATGGAGTAGGAGCACAGTTTTTCTGTGTCATTTTAGATAATTGCAGCTATTCAGCAGTCCAAAATGGCTAAATAAATGTTCTTGTTGTTCCATGGAAATCTTTATGTCCATTTTCACACCCATGAGTCTGAGTGGGAAGAAAATGCTTTCATTCTGATTCAGAATAATTTACCTGTCACTATGCCTATCTCACACTTGGATAAGAAAATCAGGGTTCAGAGAAGAATACAAGTAGGGGATTGTTGCAAATGAAGTCATTCATTCAACAATAAAAAGTAGAATATGTTGCAGCACATCAAACCAGACAGAGTGAGAGCATAAATTCTTCTGTGTGCTTTTACCAGTGTTGGTTTTTTGGACATTATTGCTTTTTTTTATCCCTTGCAAACAAAATCCATCAAAGAAGAAAAGCAAGATTAAATGAAAAAAAATTATTTCCATCTAACAAATGTTTTATCAGTTCCAAACTGTTCAGATAGTTATAAGAAAGTACAATACAATAATAAAAGGACAATTAGCGTGCCTTTATATGAAGAAAAAATCTTTACTGGGAACAGTGGGCTTGTGTTGCAGCAGACACTCAGAGGGAAGCTGACAGCAACACTCAAAGGTAAGCAGAGAAGATGACAGCTAATTGCAGATGTAGGAGTGAAGTGGCAGGTTAGGAGTTCTGTCTTTGCTCTCTGGGTGTGAGAGGCTTGTGCAGGGTTAGGCCAATCCAGCGTCGTCTCAGAATACAGTGGTTCGGAGTCACATTTCCAACCAGGCATTGTGTTGGTGTCACCAGCATTGTAGCAAAGATATTTTGGAATTTTTTGGCGTTGGTCTAATTCAGCCTTAGCTTGTGCATGATGAGACTGATAGACAGAAATTTTGCATATTAATTTCTGACTGCTCTGAGTCTGACCATGAAGCTCCCAGAGGTTGTGTTTCTATCATCACTAGTGTTTTGTGTGATTTTTTTCTGAGTTCGTGGTACCTGAAATAACAAGAGACCTGTGTCACAGCCCACCAAAACAGTACTCAGTGGCTCACAGCCTCCAGGAACAGTACTGAAAGTGGTGTGCAGAGAGGCACTCCTAGAACTGACTTAGCTACAGTGTCCCTCTGCAGGAAAATATCCCCCATACTATGTTTCGGATTCACCTTGGAGCACACTGGTGTGTAAGATTGGGGGACCAGAAACTGTGAATGAAAAGAGCAAAGCTAACCTATCTGTCTTACTGGTGACCCCCTCTGCCAGTTCACATCCTTCTGTAACCTGGTGTCTTGAACTGCACATATTTGGGAAACTTATTTTGGGTTCCAGCATTGGCCTTTCAGGTTTTTTTTTCCCCTTGCATGGTATTTGAGCAAAGACTTCTGTTTCCCATGGTAACTCTCTGTCAGAAATACCAGATCTCAATTCACATTTGAAAGGCTGCAGTCAGCTCTGCGAGCAGCTACTGTCTCTCTGCTGATCAGACATCAAGACCTGATGCCACAGCCTATCAACAAGAAGTGGTATCTCTAGGGGGTCAGTATGGCAGCATTGGTAACTGCAACAGTGACTGTGACAGGGAACTAACACCTTCACCATCAGTTGCTCACAGCATCATTTTTATCCCAACTGCTTTTTATCGACAATTGCTTTAAACCCACTCTGCTTTGGAGAGCACAAGAGAATGCTCTTCACTTGGAGCAGGCTTTTGTAATGCAACAGTTCAAGAAAATCCTGTGAGCCGGAGCAGGCAGATGGGGATGACTGGATCTCAAATGAGGATCACATCAGTCTTTCAGTAAATTGCTCCAGACTTTCCTGCTTAAACCATACAAGAACTTCTTGACTGTGAGGTCGTATAGGATGTGCATAGGCTGCAAGAAGATGTAGGCATTGGTTAGCTGATGAGTGTGGACTCCATAGGCCCCCTGATGCAAGAGGCACAGGCTCAGTACAGGCAGTTAGGGTATGTAGTAGCAGTGCACTGAAAAAAGGACACTTTGGTGATGCCTTGGGACAGGGTTTTTAATCTCCTCTCCAACTTTTGTTACTGTAAGGAAAACAAAACGTATAGATTTAACTTGATGTTTCTTAAAATGCCTGATAAAATTGTGGTTGCTTACCGAAAAAACAATGCCAATGTTTTATTTGCTTGCAACAAGGGTGTGCAGTCGGTTCTCTGAATGGGAGCTGCCAACGTCAGCTTCAAGTACCACAAAATAAAGAAACCTGTATGTAATTCATTGGCGTGAACAAGGCAGTTGGCCAGTGGCATTTAATCAAGCTCATTGGAGAAGTAAGCTGGCATATTACTTCTACTCTCTTTTGCAGAGCTGCTGTTATATCTGTGTTTGTTCCAGGCACTACTTTGGCTAGGTTGTTTGCAAGAAATGTCTCTCATTTTTCTCAGTACACTGGAGCTGAACATCACCATGGCAGTTACCGCTCTGTTTTATATTAGTTTTGTGTTATGCCATCTTTATTTGTTTATACATTTGTATAATACAATGTCATTCAATGAGGCTATGAAAAGGAGTCTGGGAAACACATCTTCTGCATTTGCATTTGCTGTTCTCTTAAAAGATATAATGGCAGAACAAGTAGAAAAAAGGACATCTGAATGCTGACAGCTCATTATCAAACTGTTGTAAAATTGCTTGTATTTTTCAAAAAGTGTATTATTTTCTTACACTTTATGTAGATCATGTGAACTCTACATGACCCTTCAGCATCCTGCAAATGCGGTGCACTGTGGAAAAATACGAACTTGCTCCATCTCATTAGCACAGGTAGCTAGATGCCCATTCAGTGTTCAGTGTGACATTTTGTTAATGATGCCAGAAGCATTTCATATTTTGTCTGTTTTTACCTAGTACATTTTAAAAAGCATTCTTTATTTTATGATTTGTCGTAACAGCAACTGAAACTGGAAATAATGGCTAGGAGCTCTGGAAAATAACGTGTCAAAATGTCCTTGATCCAATTCTTGGGAGTCTTAAAGCTATGATTATAGAGATATTTTCAAGAACATGATGCTTATGCATATAAATGTAAAGTCGAGCTGTTTTGTTGTAGGTATTCATTGATTATTTATTCAGATCTTAGTGTACTGACTTACTTGAAAAAGGGATCTGTTCCTCTGTTTTATAGCCCTAGGGTTAGACTGGCTCTTGAGAGACATAGAGTAGAAATCACAAGTACAAAACAAGGGCACCTTAGCACCTTTATAGAATATGCTGTTATCAGTAAACTGTAATTATAGATGTTAGAATAGTTATGTAAATCAAGTAATATTATTTTCAGAAATACTGGCTATTGGAAATACACATTTTACCTGCTAACAGAATAATATGTTTGTGAAACCCAGGAGATGAAAGCGTAAGAGAAATTTAAAATCCCTATGAAAAAATATGACCCGCTAGCCTGCTGAATAGTTTTAATGAGATGGCATTTCAGAAATATGTCAGTCTGGTGGTAAGAGCCTTTGCTAGTGCTTCTTATCAGTTATTTACTCATCTGAAGACTTCTGACACGTCAGTTACCTAAACTGATGGGGATTTCTGAGCTGGTGTTCCGACTCTGAATAAGGACACCAAGAGCTCGGGGACTGACACTAACACTAAGTGTTGTATTGAAGGCAACTTTGAGGAAGAAAGACACAGAGGATTAACTTGTACAGAAAGTTCAGATAAATAGTTTTGCACAGTAACACAAAGACGTGGATAAAGGAGAGCTGCCACATGTGATGACCTTTGTATTTAAATGGAGATGTGCCTGATAATACACAAAATGCTCAAATGCCTCTCTGTCTTTAATTTTACAGTGGGGTGGTTATGACAGGTTTTTAACAGTTTCTGTAAATTATAAAAACCCCAAACTATTTGTAACAGAGACCTGGCCAGAACATTTCCTGAGAAATGTGCTGTTGTTAAAAACACTATTCAGTGCAAGCTGAAATGCTTTTCTAAAGCAAGCTCATTTTGGTGTGGTTTTGGGTTAGGGAACCTTGAGCTCTACGGCTGGAGAGGAAAGAAGGGCTGTGCTTTATTATCCCTGTGCCTCTCACAGAAATGCAACAATGGATTCTGAGAGAACATCTGGCTTGTCCTTGTACAGAGGCATGATCCGAGTCAGAGGAAGATCTCGTGTTTGCAACACTAGCTTAAAAAAGCACCATTTCACGAAAACTCACAGAGGTGGTGGTGAATCTGAAATGAGTGGACCTCAGAAGCTGACCAGGAACAGACTTTTCTGGTTCACCCTTAAGATTAAGCAAAAACAATACTCCTACAAAAGAGGTCTTACTGATCATAGAGTCCAAACCAACAGTCAGATTCACAGCCTGATATTTGGAGATACAAAAATTCACCCTAAAGGAAGTAGCCTGGGTGGGAAAGTACCAATGCTTATTCATGAAAGCAGTTACTTCCTTCTGTTGAATGTTGGATACCTTTAAAGATGAGCTATTCTGGGGTTTTTTGCTTGTGGTGTTTGTTTTTTTTTTTTTTTTTTTTTTTTTTTTTTTTTATGGATACACTTTTAAACCAGGTCCTACACAGGATTTTGTCAAAAGCGAAGTTAATGAGATGTTCATCTGCATTTCATCAAGTAAATTACTTATTTTAAAAACTATTTATAGTGAATTGTTACTTATCACAGTCATTAGCAGGAGCTGGTATAATCAAAATATATAAATCTAGATGCTGCAGAGACTCCTTCCCCCTCTCTTTGGTGTTTTACTGTAGCTTTATTTTTAAATCACCCCAAAATTATTGCGTAACCATGTAACATAGCAATAAAGTTCTCTGTCCATCTCATTTTAATTTTTAATTGTATTAATTCCTAAAATATTGAGGAAGTAGCTAGATAGAGGTGGGACCCAGATGGAGTATTGAGATCTACATCTGCATTCTTAACATTCTAGCGTTAAGAGCATCATGGTACCTTGGCATTTGGTGAGGAGATTTAAAATAAACCCCAACCTGTCACTTACTGATGTGAAATGAAAATGTTAAGTCTTCTCTCATGCATCCAACTGCACCAACAAGTGAAAAGGTGTTAATAAGGAAGAGTATCAAGCAGAGTGAATTTTCTAGCTGAGAAAAACAGGATGTATTTATGCATCATTTCCAAATGTAGTTCTAGAGAAGAAGTAGGTAGCAAAAAGACCATATGTTCAAAAAAAGAGCTGTGAGATACTGCGTGGCATAATGACAAGTGTGGGAAGGCACATTTATTAGGAAAATATGTGAGTAAATATTCATGCAGAAGAGTGGATTGGAACTGTTTTAAAGATTATAACAATACTCCCTAGGCTAGTTGTCTTATCTTCTCTCTGTAGCTGTTTCCCTTTGAAACACAAGGTGCCATTTGTCTCATCAAATTTTCTGACTGCATTGGACCTGGGTTCAAGAGAGGGTCACTGATAGGTGACTCACAACATAGGTAAATTTGCTGGAAAAAACTTGCTTGTTTTGGTTGGCAGACTTCTCCTGAATGATTTGACTGATGCTGTCATAAGCATTATCATTTTTATTCTTGCTGCTGGAGAAGAGGATTGGCATGAGAGCGTGCTGTGAGTGCACAGTGATGAATGCAACTTCAGACTGTGTTATAACATGCATTCCTATCAGAGATAAGATAAAAATGACTTTCTTGCATGAATTGTGGAAGTGAAAGCCTCAGTTCTTAGTGACCCAAGTGGATATGAACTTTATCCTTCATCAGCATTATTAACCTATGTGAAGTGACTTTGCTATCCTATTTCCGTCCCTTGGGAAGACTTCATGCTTGTCAGTCTTGGCAAGAAGTGAAAGCATAAATGATAGCCATCAACAGGCAATGGAGAGGGTTGGTCTGAGGGACTGTGAAGTATTACTAGGCTAACCTGTACAAGTTTGCATTGCAGTTAGTTGTGTTCTGCTGCCTTTGAACGTAAACGATGATGTATGCCTTCTGATTATTTTCCACCCCCTATTTATCAGAAACTTAAAAATTCTAGGAGGGCAAATTCTGATGCCTACCTCAAGACAGTGAAATAGTCATATAGCCAACTGTGCAGTCCCCAGGATTTTAGTGCTTATTCACTGACAAAACACCAGAACGTAAACCTAGTTAGTTAGCCAGCTAATTCAATTCAGGAGAGGATGCAAACCTATTTATACAGAATTATATTTATGACAACAACCTGTTTTGGAGACAGAGAAGCTCATGGCAGTGCGCATCTTCAGTGCAGCAAAATCCCAGTCCTTAACTAGCCCTCCTGAATCCAAAACAAACAGAAGATCACCATCATCTTTTCAAACTAGATTTCCCAGAATAGACATCCTGTTTGTTTACCCAAAGTGCAGACCAAAATGTTTTAATGTATATTAACGCGAAGGTAGAAACAGCAGAGAGTTCTTAATGGGATCCTGACCTAATTATGATAAAATTAAAAGATTCCCTTGAGTACCTGGATTCTATGTGGATTAGACATTCATTCACATTCCCTCATATCTCTCTCCATGGGGGAAGAATATGAAATGATACATGGACTTGTGCTTTGAAGCTGCTAAAATCTGAGCTCACAGAAGAGACGAATTCCTTTGACCTTTTACAAGTGAGGAGGTTCTCACTGAGCTGCTGACAATTCGTGATATATCAAACACTAAGGACCACATCCGGCTCTTTCGTAGTAATACTGTTTCTGCCGGCTATAAAACTGTCTTTTGATTAGCCAGTTGAACAGAAAAAACTGAAAATGCAGCCAGAAATGAAACTGGCAACTGCGAGGCTACAGAACCATAATTTCTGTTCTAATTATACATAATGGCTTGGTTAAAGTGCAGTCTTTTCTTGCAAGTATTTCTTCAGAAGACTTCTGAAAATGTTCCCAATACAGTTTTCCTCCTGTTGTTCCTTCATTTCATAAAATGTTTCTTGTGAAATGCAAAAAAATGTTTTGAAGATATTCTTCATGTTCAGCCTTACCCACTGGAACAAAGGAGGGATGAAAACTTCCTACCACTTAACTTACTAAACCTCTTTCAACAAACTTGAACTTCTTCCCAATATTCAGATTTTTACTTGGGCTGTTTCTAAATATTCTTTGATTATGGCTGTGAGTCTGAGGCTATGAGAAATAAACATTCTATCCCAGATAAATTTTTCACCATAAGTAGTAGAAAGGCTTCTACTGTGTCCAGCAAGTTTTGATTCTGGCCCCCAGCTTCCTGCAGAGCAGACACTAGCCTCTAAGGCCAGTCCAATAATGGAAGCATGCTTGTCACTTGTCAGGCAATATTGGATAATATTGCCAACCTGTTCTACCAGCTGCTTGGCAAAACATGTTTGTGAAGTTTTTAGAGATGTTTCATTAAAATAAGGCTCTGTTTGACAAAAAGTCGTTCATTGTAAAAAAAAAAAAAGTGGATAGTTTGAGGTTTTTCAGCTGCCCTTGTACTTGACACATTAGGTTTGATTGTTATTTTTCAATTTGAATTGTGGATTAAGGAACACATATTTAACATTTTAACACAGCTTTAGTATTTTTGGTTGTGCTACCAGCTCTTTAATGGAAGTTATGTGAAAGTATCTTTTGTTGATGGCCTGGGGAGCAAAAGGCAATTTGTTTAGTCTGTTCCTTGTACTGAATGTTCATCTTGTAATACCAGTGCATCTTCTACCTTGTGACATCTCTTCCAGCTTCTGTACACACCAAGGTACCAAAGCAAAAAATAACACAGTGGCAAGAGCCTATAAAAGCTTTCTGATCCTCAGGTGACAAATATATGGTGATAGAATTTGCTTTTCAGACAACCTCGTATAACATTATAATGCCTAACCTTACTCTCTAAGATACAGGCAGGCTCTTCCAAAGTGCTAACAGAAGAGAATCTTGTAGGTGAGTTGCTTAATAGGGTGATTTTGAAACAAACAATCAGGATAATTTTTAATGGAGAACTAGGACCTTTCATGTATAGTCTGTAATGAAGTGTCTTTCTCTTGAAATGTCAAAGTTTTCTAAGAGAGAAAAGAACATGTCCACATTTAAATACTATAGTTGGACATCTTCAGTGGTGACTCACCAGAGCTACTGTTTGGTTACATCACGTCCTTGTTCTCTCATATGCACTTGGTTCCTTGTTGGGGCTTCAGCATCCGTAATGCAGCAGAAGCTGGAAGGCTTCTCCATATTTCTAGATATTACTCATAGGAAAACTTATGAGTCATCATAGAACATGGAGCCTGAGTAGGAACATGAAGCTTCTGTACTGTAACTCGTATGAAACACCCAAGAGTTGTTCTGAATAAAAATATTTGGATTTTAGCAGGAGTGTTTCAGCTTTTGTGTCATTATTGAAAAGTTTAAGATTTAAAGAGACACAAAAGAATATTGTGACTACAAATGCAACCACTAAGTTTCTTTTAGATTTTTAAGTCTGCTTATATCACAGCAGCTCATTGTAGTCCAGGCTGGTGACTGTGCAAACGGCAGCTGTAGACATGCTGCTTAACTTGCCGCATGTGTGGTATGCCTACTTGTTTTTACTGCTCTGCTCTTCACCACTGAACAGAATGCAAGGTGCTTTTGTCCTGACCGTTTTTGTGAACAAACGACCATCACTATACAACTCTTTCCTTTCTATTGTGATTCACTGTGAAGTTGTAAGGACTAGAGAGGATACAAAGTACCTGTAGGAAAGTATGGGCACTTTCTATAAAATCGAATAATTATTTAGTTATAGCTAGAGCACCTTTCTTTTACTTGTTAATGACAAAGTTTTAATCAAGAAATACCAGGGAAAAATGTTAATGATGGAGGCAACTTGTTCATAAGAGATTCTCTGGATAACAGTGCTAAAGATGGGTTTTATCTGACCCATTTTAGAATTTTACTTTGATGGAATGAATTGTGTGCTGCAAGTGCTTTTTTCTCTATGCTGAGTATAAAAGGAACCTAGTATGACTATTTCAGATCTAAGCCTCTGTATTTGTTAGATGAATCTCGGTGTCATCTGTGAATGCTTAAGATTTTTTTTAACAGGGAATGGGAAACAGTAAGCACTCAGGGGATTATATCTATCTATATATAAATATAGATATATAAATGGGGAGAAATAACAAACAGAGGGCTGATGTGGGCTGTAGAGAGAAAATCAGTAGCTTTTCTTACAAAGCTAAGTCACACAGACCAGACTGTGAACAGCTACCACTAATGAGCAGTAAACATTAGCTGTTACTAATGACAATGGGAATGTTTCTCTGAGCAACTGCTCACAATCTGCCCCTGAGATTTAAAGTGAATGCTGGAGGGGAAAAAGAACACAATAAATGGGTACAGGATGGGCGAAAATAAATAGAAAGAGAAGAAAAATACAAAAAGGAATAGGCAAAAGGTGTGAACAGATCATGAGGCAGAATGCCGAATTTTACTCTTACAAACCCTTAAGAGGCTATGATGATCAGCTGAGAAAAGAATGGATAGTAAAACATAATAGATTGATTGAAATTTCATGAGTGTAACAGGCCATAGTTCAAGCTAGGAAAATTGACTATTATTTTTTTCTTGATTTTCATTGAGACACGTCTAATGACATATTTGTAAATACTTTTCTGGATTATAGGATAGACTTTCTCATCAAAATATATATAGGGACACTATTCACTGCTTAACACTTACCTGGAGTATTAAAAAAGTCCCCAGTCCTAATTCACATTAGGATGTAAACCTATGCCACCTTCCCATGTGCCTTGGGAAGATCATTTGGTTATTCTAGCACAGGATACTTGGGGGTATTCACATAGTTTGACTAGGGCAGAAGTATGCTCACGTCTGTGTGTAACCCATGGAGAAAAAGTCTACTTCAAAGGGTAGTTCAGGGTAGAAAACTATATCTAAATCTTTGAATTTCATTCCTGAAGGGCCCATTTTCACCCCTGACAGTAGAGAGAGACTAGCAAGGTGAGTAAGTTGGTTGGGAATGGGTGTCTGTCTTCACTAGGAACATCTCTATTTCAGGACGAACAGGCAGCAGAGCAGCATCTCCAGGCTGGGTCTGCAGCATGACAAGTTACTATCTCACTATGAAGCTTCTCCACTGTGGTTGCCCAGAGACTGATGGCTCAATCTCTGCTTCTGTGATAGCTGGTTTGAAGCAAGGTCAGGTTTTGGTATCCTATGTGACTACTCGATAGAACATGGGGTGCTACTCTGACTCTCCAGTGTTTAATTCACTAGATGAAGTGGAACAGTTCTCAAAAGGCAAATCTGCATGATTTTTTGGTGGGCAGGTGTCCCCCTTGTGAAGTTAGACCCCCTCAATTAGTTAGACGTGAAACAAGGCTTTGAAACTGTCACACATATCCTAGGAGACTGCCTAGACACCATCCAAAACCTTTTAAAAGCTTCAGAAATCCTTGATGTGGTCCAAAATAAACCAGGATGATGTTGGAAATTGCAACTAATACCATCAGATGTTAAATTTCCTACTTAGCTTCTTTGAGTAGATTTTTTTAAAACTGTCATCAATGCATAAGAAACTACCCGTCACTGATAAAATCCATAACTAAGTAATGTTATACCTTAATTAGTGGCATAAGTATAACTGAACAACTGAAAATAACGTCATTGCTTTGCAGTGTCCTTGATTGAGTATTTCACCCTGCAAATGGATTTCTAGTAGCATATATCAGTGGATCTGGGCTGAAAATGGATTTTTTCCCTTGCGGCATGTGCACTTTGATCTTGCAGTACTTTACTATAGAAGTGGGATCTGGACCCAAATGTTATGAAAATCCTAAGTATTTAGGCTCTTAGCTTCCTATCGAAATGGACAGAATTCAACTGACTTAAACAAGAATACACATTGTCCTGGATATGGTACAGTAATTTTGGAGAACATACACAGAAAAAAATCAGTAAGAATTGTATTTTAGGTCATCCAGAAGATTTTGAAAAACTCACCAAATAATTAGTGAAGATTGTTATTAAGGTCTCAATAGACCCACTAATATTCAGATTATAAAAGTAACTTCTTGGGTATTAAATATTTCATTCACAATTTCTGTTCAGAAATGAACAGGATCAGAAAGCGAAAGCCTAGCAAACACTGACTTGGTTTAAACGGTATTGTTTGATACTGCTCGTGTCATCACTGCTTATGTCTGCTTCAGCACATTCTTGCTGAGCACAAACACTCAAGGTGATGTTTGAGCTGGTTGAACTGCTCTCCTATGTTTTACCCAGGTTGCAGTCATCGCATAGCAAAATAATTTGGAGGCAAAGGGATTGCTCACCATCAGTTGGGATTGCAACATTTACTTGAATCTATCTTGTCAAGTGAATGAGATAAAAAATGGCACAATACTATTCCCTAAGAATACAGAAAGGAGGTGGGGAGAACAAAGATGACTTCAGCAGCCTGGTTTATTGCACAGCCTTAAATCACCCGTCTGGCTTAATGCAGAAGCAGAGAATTGCACTGGGACAGGAAAAATCAGAGCTGGGGAAGCACAGCTTTCGTGACGCTAGCGTATTATGAAATTACAACTTTGTTTTTCTTCATCACACTTGAAAATGGAAATTCAAAGGGACACGCTGTCCGAATGTATCATAAACATAATGCTTTTCTCCCTTGATAAGTAGCAAGTACCCAGCACTTCTGCTGGAATCAAAGGGATGTCACTGGGACAGGTCCAAGGAGAAAGTGAGCTCCAGCCACTTTCCAGCTTCAGGCCTTCCAGTCCTGTTTCTCAGCCTTGGCACTAGTGTTTCTTGCTCTTTGTTGAGGGCCAGTGTGGCTGTGTTTCCCTGATGGACTGGACTTGTGATCAGATAATGTCTGTGGAGGCTTGCTGCAACGTCTTTGCAACAAAATGTTATTAAACTATCAGGAAAAACATGATCAGGGAAGTTGAAGAATGAAAGAAGGCTTGTTTACATGAATCTTCCCTAAACAGGATCCTGGCATCATTTTCTCAGTTTCTCTCTGTACCACTGACTTTCATCTCAACTATGTTGCCTGTCAGCTGTCCAGGCCAAGTCTTCACTCACAGAGCACCACACTTATTTTGGGCTGAGCTAACGAGGCAACCCTTCTAGTTAAGTTTCTATACTGTTATCCACAGTACTATGTTACTGCTTGCTGAGGACAGGTTCTCTTTATTCATGTTTCCCTTCATTCTCTCGCAACACTTAATGACTTGCAACCAGGCAACACACTAAACTGAGGTGTGTGCAATGTTAATGGAAGTAATGCAGGGGTTCCTGGCATTCCGTACTTGGCACCAGTAATATTCAATCTACTCACTGTTTCTAAGAAAACACATTTTAATAATTTCCTATAAATTTGTCCTGTACGCACTTTAATCTAATGGGTGTTACGCACCACAAAGTATGAATAAGATGTGTGCATGTATAAATCAAGAGCAATTCAGCTAAAGGAAGCAGTGCTGGTGTAAGACAGCACAAAGAAGCCCAATACAGCAAACAAATTTACTGATCATTGTCTCAGTGAAAATGAGGTATTGGCAAATGTCTTGGTAGCCGACAGGTACAAATCCTGTGAGGTGCACTGCCACAGTAGCAGCCTGGAGTCCCTGTATCTTTGCAGGTGAATTTGACCATCTTGTGGTAGACACTGGAAAAAGAAACCAAACAAGTCAAACACAAAACAAACAAAGCAGACCATCCTCCAAATCCTAAATCACTTTCAAATTAAATAACATTTTAATCAGACAATGGATTTTAACATATAAAATGGTATAGATGCAATGACAAGATGCAAACTGCCACACTACTAAATCATAAGAAGGCTTAATGTATTATCAAGGCAAATTGTCACTATGAGAACTGATGGTCATACTTTTGCATACTAAATTAAAAGAACAATTGTTTTGGAAGGGTTGAAATAATTTCTAGATATGGGTCAATCCAGTGAGAATTTTGGATGAAGTAGTTTTTTAAAAAGTAGGACGCTACATTTCAGCCTTTTTCTTTAGAAAAAAAGAGATCATTTAATTTAAAATATTTAGTATTCATCTGGATTTATTTTCCTACCATCACCACAACTGTCTCAGCATCTTTGGTCTGAAGTTTTTTTTCTCCATGATTTCCTCCTCTCTTTATCCTCCTCAAGCAGTCAGAGCAATGAGATTTTAAGAAATTTTGTTTTCCTAAATTTAGCCAGTATCTGATGTTTCTGAGAAGGGGAATCCATATTTAGCCTTACCAACTGCATGAAGAGTTTGGAAATTGAGTGCAGAATTTCTGGAATGTGGCTGACTTGGAAACCTGAATGCAGGTGCCAGAGTTCTTAGATAGTCACAGCCAGGCTTCTGGCCCATGAGACATCTCTGTTTGAACAACTTCCTTTATCCATATTCAACTGAATTTCAAAACAGACACAGAAGTAGCTGGATAAATATGTTAGCTTTCTGTCCTGGCTAACACTAAGGTTTTTTTGTTTGGTTGGTTTTGTTTTGCTTTGTTTTTTTTATTTTTTTTTTTTCCTGAGTGTGTGAAGCCTGTCAAAACTGAAATGCAGTCGGCAATTATTGAATTAAGTCAATCTACCACTTCAGGGTGGAAGACACCTGGTCAGGCACCTCACCTCTACTCTGTGTGACTGATTCTACTTGCCTTAGCTTCCTTTTATCTTGCACTATTTCATCCAGAGTAGAAAAAAGCAGGCTATTTCCTGTAATGTCACCTTTTTCAGTGAAGCATGTCAGGTGCAAAAGAAGCTATACAAGGTATTGTCATGTATCCGTCACACAGCTTCTGCAATATGAGCGTCATGGAGGATTCACTGGGTGTGACAATGTGAAAATAAGATGAAGGCTTCCCTAAAGCAGCAGGGGTAGCGGGCTTCTGTGAAGGTTATTTTTCCAAGAGTTCATCTTTTTGGCATTTATTTCTCACAGTTCCTACTGAAAACTCAATTAACATTATTCTTGAAAATTACCTTATTTCAAGTTATCGGTTTTTTTGCTTGTTTTAGTACCTACAAGAACATGCAAAACAATACATACATCTTCTGCATTTAATTACTTTCAAACAATAAAGATCAAAAAGAGGTTGTAGAGATAGCATTTGACTTCTAGTAAGAAGGGAAAAATAATGAAACAGCTTTAACTCCACAGCTTATTCTTTTTGAAGTTCTTACCACTGTTTCTTGCCAGACTAAACCTAACCATTGTCTTTTTGGTCAGATGTTGAGCACTGGAGAAACATTTTTTAAACTATGTCATAGGTTTTTATTTTATCAAGACTTATTTATTATTTTCCTGTTTTTTTTTCTAACCAGCTACAATTCTGCTAAATTTTACTGAAGAAATGCTCCTTTTTTTTTGTCTCTTAACACGTTACTATGCAAAGAGCTGCAGTCTTCATTAGAAATGGATTCTGAGCAGAGTTTAGAAGTAAATGAGTAATGGAAACTGGGTGGAAGCCGGATGTAACTGCAGAACATGAACTTCCAGGAGCAAATGCATGGATGGAGTAATTTGGGTTTCGTAATAAATAACATTAGTTTCCTGCTCCTCCTCCTCTAGGCCATATATTTTTATCAGGATTTGGAAGAGCTGCAGACCTCGGCTTCACAGTTCCACATAACACAAACTACCATAACTATATCAGTTTGTGTGCGGGCATAAGACCTCTATAATCAAAATGAAAATCGAGTAAGATGAGGAAAAAAAAGGGCTGAAGAAGATACAGATCATCACAGCTCAAGGTAGATGCTTGAACACTTTTCACTTCCTTACTTCTCTGTGCAAAAGACAGTGACTGCCAAAAGGATGTGATCCTTCACACACCATACAACAGATGTAAGGTCTCAGAGTACCAGATTTGTTTTTCTGCCAGTGTATTTAATGGAAAGATTTTAAATGGTAAGAAAAATATTTGTGTGTGATTATAATTTGATTTGATAGTTCACATCAGGTTTCAGTTTTGTCACTGTAAAGAGGAGAAACAAAGTTGCAATGGGAACTGAAGCAGCTAAATTCTCAAAGTATAATTGGCAGTGAGCCAAGGAGGAAGAGAAGGGACACTAAGGAAGCTGCCTGCAGAGGAGTTCGGCATGTAGAAGAGATACTCCCGGAAGGGGCCAGAAACAAAGACAGAAAAGAAACATAGCTTGAACTGAGCCTCCAGCATTTGAGCAGGTGCTCAGAGAATAAAGATGAGTGAAGTGTAAATCTTGGTATCCAGAAATTCACCTACACTAAACAAAACATGACAAGTGTCATTAAACTTCAAACACAGCACAACTTTTCATCAAGGTTGTTGAAACTAACATTAACATTTTAAAGGAAAATAAAATAATAAGCCTCTTATTAATGAACTTGGTGATTACCAGTAGCAAAATATGTTGGATTTGTTTGGCAGTATCAGCAACATTGTATGACTTTTAACTACGTAAATTAGGTAACACCTATACAACAGTGTTGATTTCATATCAGCATCCCGTGATGACTAAAGATCTTTCATCAATCTGTCCTTTACAATGCAGAGGACAGCTGTCTTTTTAGATTAATTTTATCTAAATTTATATTTAAATATCTAATTTATATTAATTTTTATAAAATTAAATCTCTGATTTGGAATTTATTTGTATGAAGTGTCAAAACTGTGACAGTCCAGGGACAAAAGCAAATTACAAACTCTGCTTTTGATATATAACTAAAACCCTATTTCACCTTCATTGTACTTGACTGGTAAAAAAATATGTTTAATAAAGAGGATAAAATCTCAGATAAAATAAAAATCCCTGATTTTTTCAGTACAGGAGAAGGTAAGGATCTCATTTTCAACTTGGCTTAGCTGTGCCTGAAGAGTATTGCATGTATGTGCAGAAGATACCACTACTTTTTGCAGAGGTTATGTGCTTGCTAGACATAGAATACAGGATTAAAGATTGACCTGCTTAAACTGCATTTCCATGATTTTGAGAGTGAAATGGTGTCTTGGGTCAGGACCACCACCACGTGGTCGCGACCCCGCCCCCCTTCCCCCTTCCCCTCACCGTAAGATGGGAAAGGGTAGGAGAAAAGAAAAAAAAACTGGAACCTCGTGAGTTGAGATAACGACAGATTTTTAATAACACCACACAAGGAAAACAAAAGGTAAGAGAATATAACAATAAGACAAGGTATAAAATACAATGGAAACACTGATACAATGAATATCTCACCACCAGGAGCTTTCACAAAAACCAACCGGCCCGTCCCCCCAAGACCCGGGCATGACGTCAGCATGGTATCGAATATCCCTTTGGCTACCCACCTCTCAGCTTCTGTGAGGAATTAACTCCATCCCAGCTGGACCCAGGACAAATGGTCTTTAAAATGTTGCCTGTTCCAGCATGGGAACACCACCACCAATGCTCCTGGCACGTGTGCATCATAGGGTGAGAAGGAGCTCTGCAGGACAACGGCCACTGGTTCATGCTGCAAGCCTCTGGGCAGGCTCTTCTGACATGCAGAAGCAGTCTCACAGTAGTTCAGTGCCACAGCCCAGGCTCATCTCAGGGCTCAAGGAAAGATCATATAAAGGAGGTGAAAGTACGAAAAGAGGGACAAAAACAAGAATTACCAGAGAGAAGGTTTAAGAGGTGAGAACTGCTACTGAAAAAATGAGGAAATCTGCAGGGACAGGAACTCCAGCTTAAATTTTTGCCACGTTTGAGCCAGTAAAAAGCCAAATCAAAACAAATTTCCACTCACTAAACTGGAGACCAGTTTTGTCCCAAATTGAAGAACAATCCTTACAGTGGCAGAAAAAAAACATAACCAAAGTATTGTTATGCTGCTGTCTTTGTGAAGGAGAAGATGATAGAACTCTGTTTTGCTCCACTTCTGTTTCCTGCTCCAGCCCATGTCCTTTGTTCAAACAGAAAACCAGGAGCTTCCTTTTGATCCTGTTAATGACAAATCAAGATAAAATGACAGGTAGAGCTGCCCATGAATAAAATAATTTTAATTTTATTCTCATAAAATGTAACTTGATTCCATAACCAGAAAAGATTCTTTGGGAACTTATGGTAGCACATACTGCCAGTCATTAAATTTATCAGATGGCTTAGAGAAGCTTGTAAGTATTCCAGGACTTAAAATTTAGTTTATTGAATAACTCCTGTAAATAGTGATAAGCAATTTACAGCAAGTAAGTAATACTGAAAACCTGAACCTTGCTTGGAAATCTCTACATTTTTTTCAGTTTGCTGAGTGGATCAGGACAGAATATAGGCTGAAAGACCAATTCTAAGAGATTCTAAAATCAACATTCTCTTGCAAATGGTCTCCAGTGTTCACTCAAACCACTAACTTTTGTAAATGTTTCTGCCAGAAAACTGACTTAGTAATATCTTTATAGAAAGAAGATATGACTGAACTAATTTTTTTAATTGGGGTGAATATGCACAGGCATTTTGAAACAAGCACCTAGTGCCAACTGCATTGCAACTTCCCTTACAGAAAAAAAAAATCCACAAGAGAGTATGACCAGGTGTGAAAGTTATGTGGTGAATTTCTCACATTGGAACAATTCAAGGAATTAACAGTGTGGATGAGAGTTTGTCCTAATGAATTTACATTCTCTTAAGTCATTTGAAATAAATGCATAAGACTGGCCCAATTATTGTGCAGGAACATGCTCTGCCATTGCCTGATAGGATACTTGTCACTGTTTGAGCACATACCAAGGCACGTATTTTTTATTACTTAAGGATCTGAGAAGTGCCTAAAAATAATGAGGAAGGAGTATATTTATCCCTACGTTTTCAAGTATTTGACAGCTTTCCAAAGCCTTATGTTCAGAAAGCAATCCTGCAAAGCTTTACTTGATACGTTTTATTATCACTGCCTGTTTGAGATATTCCTTTAAAATATAGCTCAGATTTTATAGCCAGGAGACACCATTATGTGGTCTCATTTCATGCCCAGGTTTTTCTTGAGGAGATTATTTCTCTTTGCCCACAAAAGCATGTTTTAGAAAAATATGCTGCAGTAAGTGACAAACGTGTACGATCAGATTAATCACTGCTGCCTTCTGAAGTTTTCATGTACTATTTAACAGGCCATTTAAACAAAACATAACTGAAGTTCAGGAGGAAGGAAAACAGTGCAAAGAAACACATTTTATTTGCTATTAATCTAATTTTCATGTAAAAATCAAGATAGGCAGTAGAAATCAAAGTGGTTCCTCTACTTTTCTGAACATTTTAAGGCAATTTCCACTCTCAGTAACCTCAAGAGGACTGGAAGAATCGAGGAAGAATTTTTAGTCAAACCCAGGGAATGTGACAAACCTCTTCTCATTTACTGATTCTCCTCTCAGATCAGAGAGCATACACTTTTCTAGAGTCATGCTGAGTCCTCATAATGGCTATAGTAGTTAGAGAAAACAGCAAATTCAAAATCCTACATGCAGTCTCTAGACTTTAAGACTAATAGTCTACTGTTCTTTAAGCAGGGCAGTCCTTGCACTTGATGCTACAGATCAAAGACTGTCAAAAATATAAATCTTTTTCTTAAATTTCACAATCTTAAAATAGACTTCCTTTACTGAAGCATCAAGGAAGCCACTTGCAGAAATCATTCTGTCCAAAATCTGTAATTCAATATCCATAAGCAAAAAAAAGTGGCTTGAATAATACAGCATATTTCAACAGAAACATTTAGCTGAAAAGACTCTGAGTACCTCTTCATAGGATGCCTATAAAAATAGCTCAGTGCTGCTGAAAATCCATTTAATTAAATCAATAAACATAGCAAGTGAAACCTGCTAGCAAAGTGAAACCTAACATTGCTGAGAAAAATTTTCTGAGCCATTGGATATTGAAAAAGTTTCCTTTCAACCATTTTAGGGGTCATTTATATTACTATTAATGGTATTAGACCGCCATACTTACATTTTTAGGCAATGTGATACATGCTGTGTCTTTCTGTTGCTTGCTTGTTCCTTAAGAGTTACAACTTGAAGTACAGACAGCAAAGTGTATTTTGAGCACTGATGTTCCCTAAGTCCCAAAACCTAAAGTCAAATTTACGTAAAAAATGAAAGCTGCAGATTTTTCACCAAAAGGGAAATATGATGCTCTGCAGAAGCACAAAACTGAAATACACCCAAAACATTCTAAAGACAATCTCCTCACCCAAACTCCCCCAATTTTCAAAAAAATAATGCATTTCTGAGAAACTTTGCTTACTTGTGGAAGTCTATGTCAAAGGGGCCATCCAAAAAGCTTTTTAACAAACACTCATTTGGAGAGGTTTTGCAGGATTTGTATACCCTCTTGGTATGGCACAGCGAAAAAGGCGATTTGATCCTGGCCTAGCTGACAGGTGTTATAATTTAGTTCAGAGGCTACACTTTTTTAAAAGGCAGTAATTTGCAGAAGTCATGCATGAGCCAGTCACAGTTTACATCACCAGGGTCTTTTAATGCTGGTTTTGCTCAGTACAGATAAGTTTTCACTCCTCAATCACTTTCCTGTACGAAGGCATGCACTCCACCTCTCCCTGCCAAGACATCATGGAGTACATTCTCCTTTTCCTATTTTGAAAAAAAAAAACAAATTTTTTACTCCTAGTTAAAGTGAATTGTAATTGGCAATATGTTTTGAGCATTTGGCGGTGTTCAGGGCACCCTACACTCTGAGATACTCAGAGTCTTGCAGAAATCCCTAGTTTAAGGGGGAAAAACATCTTGGTACTTGAAAAAAAAAAAAAGAAAGAAGAAACAAGACGTGAAATGTTACACTGCCTAAAATAAATCAGAAATCTCCTAAAAAGGGCATACTTAATAAAGACAGAGAGATTAACATATTTTTTTTCTTAAATTAAAAATATGACTTTTCTATATATTTGGAATCTCACTTAGAAATTCAGCGATACTTCACTGTTGAAATTTTATTCAATAATCACAGATGAGATCTGCAGAATACAGAGGGATGACATATGGAGAATTAGGAAAGCTGAGGCTGAGTGGCTGTGGGATTTTTTAAAATAAAGCCTGACTCTGGGGCTCAGATAACAGCCTGTGCTTTTCGCTGATGAAACCGAAGGTGTAGAGTTCTGCTTGGGCTACCAGCACATCAACGAAAGGAAGAAAAAATGTAACTATGCAGTTATAAATGCTTTACTGGGCAGAGACACCAGCAGCACAAGAAGGAGAGCAGGAAATATGAAATGACATAGTGCAGACATTACAGATTAAGCCAGACACAAATCAAATGAAGGGTACTTTTTTGCTGTCTGGGTTGTAAACCTGATTAATCATTTCACAGTAACGTTTGAGCTGCCTTAATTTGTACTTGGTAAAAGTACCAGAAAGCCTACAATTACGGCTTGAAAAGGCAAAATTTTCAGAAAAGAAAAATGCTTCCTTTGTAATGGCAAAGCCTGCATCAAACAAATATGGAAGCTGAGGGGGAATAACTGCTGGCATGCTGCACCTGGGCTTTGGCACTTTTTGCTCCTTCCCTTCATTTCTTTGAAGCTAATCAGAAATTCCATTTGCAGAAAATCCAGCTTTAAATACTTGCTTTGCTGAAATGTCCCTCTTAAAAGAAAACCTAATAATTACTGTAAAAACTAAAAACAAACAGCAAAAAAATACCCTAATATTTACATCATCAAAATCATGGTTATATATCCCCAAGAGTTTCTAAGCAGAACTTGCTGAATATCTGACTCTTGTGTTGATGGGTCTCTGTGGGCTCAGGGTGCAGCAGGGCCCATAATGATAAGAGAACAGGGCAGTCCAGCAGTCTTTATCCTTTGGCAAATCAGTATTCAGTGAGGTTCAGATTGGAGGAGTCCTTAGAGTGAAGAGAAGACAAAGAAATTGAGCAGAGAGAAGACCATCAAGGTAGAGGAAAGCCATAATGAATTTTAGGAAAAAGCACAGTCGATCACTAGGAGAGCCTGGTTAGAAGATGAGATTAAAAAGAAAGGTAATGTTGTTTATTTTCTTTTATTTTCTTTCATTTTTTTTTTTTCTGATGGAACGGCAGGAGGAAAATGAACCAGTGACATATTTTAAAAATAAACAGGGAGAACTGTGGAGATTGATAAGCTGAGTCAGAGATCTCTGGGAATAAAAGGTGTGAAGAAGTGAAAGAAAGAGGACAACATGTAAGAAATGACTTTTCTAGTGGTGAAGTAGGTTGCCTGAATGCCCAACAGCTTGTTGATATTCCATCTCTAGACACATTGTGGGGGAGTTGAAAGAAAACTTTTCTGTGTATAGGAGGTATTTTGCGTTAATAGACTAATTGTTCTTTGTATTGAACAGAAAGTTTTTGGAAGAAAAAAATGAGACAAGAAAGAAGAATGGGGCTACAATTAATAAAAAGGCACATTAAAAATTCATATCTCTGTAGGACCATACTTCATTTGCGGATATAACTAGATGCAACATGTAGATCAATGGTCCATGTTCTCAAAATGACCTGTGAAGAGCTGTGTATATCAGAACTCACTCAAAATGAAAATTGTTGGCAAATAGACTGGATGAGCAGAATTATAATGTTTTAGTGGAACAAAACCAACACTACAGTATCATATATTAACTTTACATATAGCCTGCTCTGTGTAGTAAACTAAAATGACTGCTGTTCTTTCTGTGCAGCTAAGCGATGTTCTTCATGTCAAAACATATATAACATCATACTATAAAAATTATCATAAAGTCATAGAATCATAGAATGGTTTAGATCACAGAACAGTTTAGAAGCATCTAGTTCCAACCCTCTGCCATGGGCAGGGACACTTCCCACTAGACCAGGTTGCTCAAAGCCTCATCCAGCCTGGCCTTGAACACCTCCAGGGGTGGGGCATCCACAGCTTCCCTGGGCAACCTGTGCCAGTGTCTCACCACCACAGTAAAAAAATTTCTAGTATCTAGTCTAAATCTGCCTTCTTCCAGTTTAAATCCATTACCTCTCGTCCTGTTGCTGCATGTCCTTGTAAAAAGTCCCTCGCCAGCCTTCCTGTTGGCCCCCTTCAGGTACTGGAAGGCCACTATGGGGTCCTCCTGGTGCCTTCTCTTCTCCAGGCTGAACAACCTCAACTCCCTCGGCCTGTCCTCATAGGAGAGGTGGTCCAGCCCTCTGATCATCTTTGTGGCCCTCCTCTGGACTGCTCCAACAGCTCAACATTCTCCTTGAGTTTGGGGGCCCAGAGCTGGATGCAATACTCTGATTGGGGTCTCACGAGAGCAGAGGGGCAGAATCACCTCCCTCAACCTGCTGGCCACAATTCCTTTGATGCAGCCCAGAATACGGCTGTCCTTCTGGGCTGCGAGCGTGCACTAGCAGCTCATGTTCAGTTTTTCATCTACTGACATCCCCAAATCCTTCTCCTCAGGGCTGCTCTCAGTCCATTCTCTGCCCAGCCTGTATTTGCATTTGGGATTGCCCTGACCCACATGCAGGACCTTGCACTCTGTAGAAATTCATGAGGTTGGCATGGTTCTACCTCTCAAGCCTGTCCAGGTCCCTCTGGATGGCATCCCTTCCCTTTAGCACGTCAACGCACCACACTAAATAACATTTTCTAAGGGAAAATTTTGCTCACAAACCTGGGACAGTGAACATAAACAAAAAATGAATAGCAGCAATCTTGCATTAGTTTAAAGCTGTTCATTCTGCTGTAGTAACTTTACCTCAGAATCCATAGCACAGACTAGTAGAAGTTGGAAGGAAGCTTTGGAGTCATCTTGTACAGCCCCCTGCTCAAGGAGAGCCACATAGAGCAGGTTGTCCAAGACCGTATCCAGATGGTTTTTGAAAATCGCCATGGATGGAGTCTTCACAACCTCTCAGGACAACCTGTGTGAGTACTCCATAACCTTCACAATAAAAAAATGTTTCCTGATGTCCAGAGTGAACCTCCTGTGTTTCAGTTTTTGCTCATTGCCTCTTGTCTTGTCACTGGGCACCACAGGAAAGAGACTGTCTCTGTCTTCTTTACACTGGTCCCATTCTTGTTTTATTCTTTGTTCCCAGATTTGAATAATAGTTTTCAGAAATTTGTATTTGCTGTCTTTGTATCTTGTTAATTTTGGTTTTCCAGCTTGTTTTCCCTGAAATTTTTGGGTTTTTGAAGAGCCAGTTTTTACTAGACATTTCTTACATCATGGTCAGCCTGCTCCACATGGCTATGATCTTCCTAACAATATTTTCAGGAGTTTATCAAAAAAAAGCTACATTGGAATTGGATAATTTTCTGAACATTCTGCAGATGCAATTTTGCTGTTGCTAAATTGTGACCACCTCTTAGTACTGAATGCTGAGAACACTGTATTTTAATAAAACACATGCTCATCAAACAAACAAAAGTTGTCTCCAAGTAAATTCAGCAGTATTCTTTCTGTTGCTTGACGGTCACAAGTGTATCACTGTGAGTGGGGAGGAGAAGGAGGAGAAGGGAGACAAGTTGAAGGTAATCAGACTAATTCTGATTAGACTTGCGGTTGAAATAACAGAAAATTACCATGCCAACATCTTTGTTGTTTTTAGAAATAAACATTGCAGCACTGGAGGCTGTTGTTAACATTACTGTGGATTGCTTCAATGCACAGTATATTTAACAGTGATATTATATAGGAAAATGCACAAAATATGAAGCAACAGAGCCTAACATGAATAGATGTGTTCTGTCCCCAGAGACACGTGCTAGCATTTTGTACATGCACTGTTTCTCTGACGGCCAGCATGACCCTTCCAAAACTGTTCAAGTGACTGCTCTCAGTTTGTTAAAAGAAGGAAATGGATGTGGTGACCTGAGAGGTGGAAGGAAGGCTTATGCTCTTCTCCGTTAACTTTCATTTAGTACTTCAGTCTTTCCTAGTAAATCACCCTTTCTAGCTATTTTTCGTTCTTCAAATTTTTTCAATTTGTATCTCAAACAATTAAGTATCCCAGCCTCTCAACGGAAGATGTTTGTTTTAAGGATTACATGTCAAGATTCACAAATCCAGAGTGCAGAGAGTGAGAGCAGAAAGGGTCTACCTTTCAAAAATGGGCAAGTAGTCTTTCTTCCTATTTTACAGCAGTAGGTGGTAAATAACTGTTTGGAACAAAGGCAATTGAATAAGTTATTGGTGAACTTCAGCACATGTGAAACACATGAATCCTAGTAAAAAATCTTAAAAGAAGCCTGTGAGCAACAGGATGGAGATTGGCAAAATTGCATTATCTAGACAGGCTGAAAACTGAGAAACACACTGTTCAAATTTTATTTTATCCAAATAAAAAGAGTGTGTTTTAGACTAGAAACACCAACATAAGAATAATAACTATTGATCAATTCATTAGTAATTGATGTTGCAGATAGAAAACACTTCTGGTCCCATCATTGCCTAGATTGTGTGTCAAACCATAACATTTTAAAAGCTATCCAGTACTAATTTCAGGGATGGCGGATTGACGAGGTTTTTTTATTTATTGGTCACACTCATATTTAAAAATGGGCATTAAGCCTTAATATGTCTAACTACGTTTTCCACCGTTAGATGCCAACTGGTCTTTTCTTTTTAAAGAGTTTCTTCTCATGCTGGTAAATACTTGTAGACTGTGATGAGATCACCTCAACTTTTTCTCCCATTTCCTTTAAAAAAGGCTTTTTTTCATCCTTTCCTTGAATGCACATCTCAATACTTGTATGTAGCTCCCTGTTATTCAATGAGTAAGAGACACATTTTTTAGTACTGTGAAAAACCTCACTAGATAAAGAAGCAAAAAGACAGAGAAGGAATCTGTGTCTTCTAAGTAATTCAGAATGAAGAATCGATATCTAAGTTTAAAAATAATAAATCAAGAGATATCTCCAACCTTGAGTGAGCAAATGCAGTGTATTGCAGCAGTTGCCAAGTCTTGTCACAACCATCTGAGCTATATGCTAGAAAGAAAAAAGCCCAGGCACAACAGTTTGGACAAACACTGGCCAAGAAAAAAATTATCTAATATATTCATATGTGTAAGAAAAAGAATCATCAGCTAGTCTGAAAGTAAAATCAGACACATGCTTTTGCTATAAACATTAGAAAAACTCGAGGTGGGTAACATTTGCACCAGTCTTCAGACAGGCGATGCAGAAAGAATAAAATACTCAACTCCTGGAAAAGTGAAGGTGTCCTCATTATCCGTGATCTCACAGTGCCTGGCAGCAAAAGGTTAACGAGGCCCGATCAAGCATTTTGTTGTCTCTCAGTTTTTTTCCTCAGGGAGTAAATGTTCAACAGTTTATTTTCTACACAAGATATTAACAGGGAGATGAGTTGCCTTTGCTCAGTGAAACCTACAGGCCATCTGGTGTTGATCTCAAGAAAGAAAACAGGTGTTAGTTGTGACACATTTTAATATGGTTACACAAGCTCTGTGCAAAACACCCACAGCACAGCCACTTTCATTGTCTTTACACCCACTCTGAGCCAGAAGTCAGGAAATCTACACTGGTCAGGGCTGTCAGCTGTAGTGTGAAACTGAGGAGGCTGTAAAGAGTGTTTTCCTGGCTTATCCTTTGTTTTCAGTATTCATCTGGGATCAGATGGTGAAAAAAATTCAACAGTACTAGTGATTGTCTAAAACAGGACAGGCATGGCCCAACTGCTGTTGCAAATCAGGTAAGTTTTGAGTTCTTCCTGTCGGGTACCTGTGCTGAACCACTAGCTGCCTATAAGTTCCCTGCATGCACCAGTAAAGCTAAAGTTTACATTGCCAAAATGCAGCTGTGTCACATGCCAAAGGGAAATAAGTCAGAGATTGAACTTCAAACTTGGACGTAGGGATGTGAGATATTTTATCCTTGTGTTTGCCCTTCATTTCCTTCGTGACACTTGCAACTTCTTCCTCAAACTTTTCGGAAAACCCCACCTAGCACATAAAATTAATCAGCTTGCAGGGGGATTTCAATGAACATTAAAAATGCATGTCCATAGGTCTATTGGTGTTCTCGAGCTAGGATCAGAGATGTGCTCTTCCTGTGACCCTGAACGCTGTGACCATGGTGTGCCCTCCTGCTTTACAGCTGAGCAGGGAACCAGATACAGGCAACAATGAAAAGCCGTGCCCTGTTGTCGATGTTATATATTTTTTTTTTCCCAAGACAGGCACTCTGTTTTACCTGAGTGGAAAATGGAAGAACAACTCCCTCCCTCCACAGATAGCCAATATCTCAGGGCACATCCATACAACACAAGGAAGATTCAAATACATCTCCTGCATAGATTAACGAGTTTATTGAGGGGTCTCTTCTGCTGGATCTGTTTTGCTATGTGGAAATATGTAACCTTTGTTTAAGTAGAGGGAAGGTGGCTTAGGTTTTGTGATGTGGAGGTTGAATATTCTGCTGTGATGAATGCTCGTGCAGTGTGTGTCCAAGGAGAGTCTGAGAGTGGCTCACTGCTGAACAGGTAACAGATGAACACACCCAGGTGCCACACGGATGTAAACTTGAGTTTTTCACTCCTAAACAAATTTACTGCCCCTCTTATCGGTCAGAGTGGGACATCTTTATCCACCTAAGAATTAAATCAGGTGGCATGTTAACCAACAGCTCATGCAGCCGATGCCTGATTTACTGTGACAGACTACTGGTAGTAGTGTTTTGTACCTGTCAGATTTCTAGACATCAATCAAGCCCCATCAACAGACAAATACATATATATTCTGCATGCAATATCCAATTGCTCTGTCAGTGGACGGCACTGGAAGCACTGAGGACTTGTATTTGTCCAAATGGACTACAGAGATGTATGTTGTTCATAGCATTTTTAAACCTTTTCTTTGACAGGTCTCCAAAGGACACCTCTGAAGAAACAGATAATTGATAACCTCAAAAACCCGCCAACATTCTCATTTTTTTTTCTCATCCTTGCATAACCAGAGAAGAGATCCAAGTTATCTGTATCTTTATACAAAATAACTAAGGCAGTAAAAAATGAGTTGCCAAGCCCAAAGTACATGTAATATTGGTCCTGGAACTGAATTAAAATTCTGTATAAGCTGAAATTCATCCAGCACTTTGCTCAAAATAAAAATCAGGTTTGGAATTGGCAAAAAAATTCCAACTGGATTTCTTTCAAACTCAAATGGTGTCAACAATGCATAAAATCAAGGCTCACTTCAGAAACAGTATAAGCAAAAAGAGGGAGTATGAAATAGAGAAAAAAGGAAACATATGGAAGTTAAATTTAGGGTAAAGGAAGTATCCCCTCACGTGCCTTTCCATTATTGCTCTAACAAATTGGAATATGAGGAAATGCACATACTGAGTAACAATCACAACTATCTTTAACTGCTAGCAGTTCAGCTTCAGCCTGCTTAAAGTGGAGGATTAAATGATTAGATTTTTGCTGCCTGACCATTATATCTGACTAATAGTTATATCTACCCAGCCTGCAGGACATCTCCTCAGACTGCATCCAGAAATGTGGACAAGAGCACTGAAAGGATATCTCGTATACCACTGTTTCAGTTCCTCCATACCCCTGAAGAGCCCTAACTTCGCATCTAGAAGACTTCGGAGAAATTCAGGGGAAATTCTCCATCTGACCAGTGTAGGGGCAGACACTGCTGCACTTACAGAGCGTATATCCTTGCAGCTGCCTCCAGGCTGGGACTGCACAGGGCAGAGTTTCCAGATGCAGTTTCCGTGTTCCTCAAGTCTTAAGATGGAGATTTTCAGGATTTTGTGGTCAGCATGATAAAGAAAATATACCTGGATTGAACCTTAGCATACCCTGTTGTGCAGGTCTGGTGGCAGGACTTAGGACATGGTGCATCAGAGCCCAAATAGTAGCCTAGTCACCCATGGGGCTGGCGCTTAGTCACCCATGGGGCTGGCGCCGAGCTTCTGACTCCCAGATTGTACCCGCAGCAGGGGGGACTCCTGAGAGCCATAAACTTTCACTATCCCCATGCAACTTCAGGAAAGTGCTGCCACTTAGTTTCACTCACCTGCATTGGACCTAGGATATATGGCTATGGTGGTACGGTCAGGGAAAGGAAAAAAAAAAAAAAAAAAAAAAAAAAAAAAAAAAA